>OZ022231.1:7275718-7875718 GCA_963978835.1 Tenthredo scrophulariae | reverse complement strand
AAAACAGACAAAAAAAACAGTCAATGTTTTTTCTCTTTCTAGGCACAGAAGCAGGTCTTCAATTTAATGAAATTCGACAGCTATCCAAGATTTTTGAGATCTGAACTTTACCGGACATGTATAGAGGCCGGAAGCAGCGTTATTCATACACAAGATTGTGATTTAAGCCTGACAGGCTCACCTCATACAAAACTGAAGAAGAGTCATTCCGATGCAGAGGATAGAAGTCGAAAGTCGATTCTTCCTTGGCACAGAAAGAACAGGTGTGTATTTCGGCAAGATTTTAGGATGATTTTAGGTAATCTTAGTCCTGCGGTTTTATTGGGTATTGATGAGAAGTTAGTAGTTGGAAAACTTGAAAAAGTTTTGGAATTGTAGAAGATTCAATATAGATGGGGGAAAAGAAATTGAGGTGTTAATATTACAGGTCAAAATCTAAGGATCGCGGAGAATCTGAATATAATAAAACACCTTCCAGAAACGAGACTATCTACAAAAGTTTCACAACCATAAAGAAGGAAGTTGAAGGAAACAATAACGATGACAACATATCTATATCCAGTAGCAGATCTTCCCTGGCTTCGTGGGATCTTGCGTTGAGACAATCATTCAACAAACATGTGAGTTAAGAATTGGGATGGAATAATCTCTCAGTTTTTAATCATCGCACCTAATTGCTTGAAACTGGTCACTAATATCATCATAAATCATACATGGGTGTGGACAAGATGGGAATATCTAATAGATTTATAATCATTGGTTGATTCAAAGTCATTGAAAATGCTTTCAAAAAGCCAATAATTATGAAATTAATGTGTTGGGCAAATTTATTTTGAAGCATAACTCATATTCTTGGAAAACAACAGCTTAATTCGCTTCTTACTTTTATAAACTAAATATCGTAATACAGATTTCCAACGATTTATCTATACCCGAATCACTCACAATGAAAACAGATTTTCAATCCAGTTTACACACTCTCACACGCTTACTAACTCAATTTATTTTTCAATAATTCATTTCACAACTTGCACGCTTGGGGCTGATATATCAAAGCGGGTATTAAATTCATGCCTTCATAACTATTTCCATTTAATAATGAAAAGATTTGAATTTAATTTATTTTTATTCGTAAATTATAGTCCGTATCATCTCACGAAGGACATTCAAATGATAAGAAAGAATCTCATTCTAAATGTACTGGATTATGTCGGGTAATATTACCTGACGGTTCTACAACTGTAGTAACAACTAGCCAAACGGAGAGTATTAAAGATGTGGTTACTCGTCTTCTTGATAAAAGAGCTCTGCGCTATTCTAACTACGATGTTCTCATACTTGCCACAGAGGAGGTTAGTGAGTTAATCTATTAGGTGACCCTGTGATTGGAAAATTCAGTTTATAATAAGCTGATTGAAACCATCAGTTTCCAGATGACATGATGAAAAATTTTTATTTTTGTTGAATGTGTTTCTATTTATACTACACAATCGCTTTTTTTTCTCATTATTTCACAGATAGCCAATGTGAAGTTTTCCTCTTCGATATTAGCAGGCGAAGAAGTCCAAGTTGTTCCAACAAAAGTATTAAAAGTGGATTTACCCTCCCGTAGAATAATTAGCGTTATTGCTCACAAAGGTAGAACCTTGAGAGAAGTACTACGACCATTGCTGAACAAATATGGTTTCAAATTGGAGGCGGTGACGGTATGGGGAGATGGTCATCAAGTCGACATGGACATTGCTGCAATAAATGCTCCGTCTAGAATCACGTTAACTTCGAACAACGAAGGTATTATTTATCACAATATTCAGTTCTCTGGTAAAATCAAGCATTCATTTATCATAGTTTACATACAGCTTATGGAATCGTTTATTTTATCTAAAACTAGAGTTATTCTCATCATCTAATTTGACGATTGTTTATTTTCAATAGAATTTCATCAAGACGTACCCCCACTCAAGTATACAGATGATATATCGCATTCGCACCCAAGACTGGATGAAATAACTAATAAAGTTTTCAAGGAACTATTAGTCAGCAAAAGTACAAATAAATACCAATACGATGAAGGCTCTTGCAAGGTAAAGACCTGGATTATTTTTTCAACGAAATTACTTTTTAAAATTTAAATGTTTTATTCTGTTTATTATTACTAACATCAATCTAATTTTCCATATTTTGCATTCTATTTTACAGTCTGAAGACCAGCGATCCGAGAGCTCTTCTATTCTATCCAATAAATTCTTTTTGCGAGACTCTACAATTAATGGGAAAAAGAAAGTGAGTTTAAAATTTGTTTAGATTATGTTTTAACAGGCGAGGGATGTGGGGATGAAAAACAATAATCATTAATAACCAGAAACATTTATCATGGTTGATAAATAATCGTTTTATTTTCCATCTATTTTTCAGAGTAAATCAAAAAGCAGCAATACTATTGAGAAGAATAATTTAACCGAAACTGCAGCTGATGTGTGCTCTCGTCCTCATCCACCCTTAATTGCTAAATGGCGTAACGGCGTAAAGTTACAACTTCCAGGAAGATATGACGGAGAAGGTAAATAATAAGGGAGGAAAACCTATTTAACAGCGATAAATTTATGTACGAAATTGCATTTTAATCTAAATCGAAAGGTTTTTCAGATTTATACGAAGGATTAAAACGGGCGCAAAGATCAAGACTGGAAGACCAGAGAGGGACTGAAATCAATTTTGAATTGCCAGATTTTCTGAAGGTCAGTTATTGTTTAACACTCGTTCATATGTTGACGTTGCAGCAGCGGAAATGATTATATAGGATCATTGTGTGTAGTTCTTTCATATCTGTTTAAAACTCACGTCATTTTCACTGAAATATGTGGTTTCTGATAACCAATCAGGAAAGAAACCACAAAGTGAGGAAGAAACTCTGAAAGAGTAATAAGAAATGTTATATGTAATCATTAGGCTGGACTGAATGGCAAGCGATAATAAAACGCGCCTTCTGATGTATACAAGTGTCAGAAACAGCTGGTCACTTTTCTGAACTCATATATCTTTCAGAACAAAGAGAATGGAAAACATTTCGGGAAGAAGATTCGAAGAGGACGGGGAGCCCCAGGCCAGATCGAGAGCAACACAAGGTTCTATGATTCAGGGGAAGAAAACAAGCATAATTTTGAGACCTGTACGACTAATGGAATTGATGTGAACTTAAAATCAGCTTTTCAGCACAATTTAGTGCGTGAAGAAGCCAGCGAGTTGGTCAATCAAAGTTATGATTCTAGCAGCCCGCTAGAAGTGACTATTGTAGAGGTTGATTCAACTCTAACCGAAAATGATATAGAATCGCAGCTTGATGTTCAAGAAATGAGTAGCTTTAAACCACAATTCGTAGCTTTAAGTCCGACAAAACTTTTGAAACCACCTCCACTGCCTCCAAAACCGAAGCTCCTTGCTAGTGGTATTAAAGCCGGGCATGTGATCGGTAAGCCTGTTCATAAAATTGTTCAATCAAATTCATCAACGATCATTGAATCGTGTGAGAATAAAAATGTTTTTTGAAATTTTCCGATACTATGTCAACGTCACGACTTCTTGCTGATAAAATTACTGTTAGCTATTGTAATAATGAAATTAAATAATTGAATTTAGTGAAGAAATGGAAATATTATGGATTTAAGAAAGCGTACTGAATTTATGAACGGGTTGTGAGATTTAAAAATTATTGTGTCAGCAGAAGCTAGTCTAATTTTAGACAACTCATTTATCAAGCTGTAAAACTTTAAATTTAGAGATTTATAAATATACTATATTTATACTAGTGTGTTCATAGCGCCAAGATTTAAGATATTTGCCTTAGGCATAAACAGGACCTTATTAAGTGCCTCTTTATCAAGTTGGTTTGTTGCCAACACCAGATTAATTGAAAAATAACATTCCGATTGTTATATTTATATTTTATATTACATTCTTCATTCCTGGTTGTACAGGATGATAAGAGAATAGATATTTTATTGTATTTATAATCTGTATACTATGCTATATTGTAATAGAATAAATTCCGGATATACTCGAAAGTATTATTAACTTTTATATTTTATAAATAAAACGATCATCAAGACTATAATACTGCATTCATCTTTATCAAACTATTGTCTATTACAATTTGCATCATCAACAATGGAAAAGTAAGTACAGCAGTACTTATTTCATTCATCTGAATTTGATTCCAGTCGCGCCTTTTTCGCCGCAACGAGGCGTCGAGTACTGAACTACCGGGTGCGATATGGTATTGCCATCTATTGGACAAATTGGGACTTGTACCGCAGGAATCAGTGTATCTTATTATTGGCAACCCGCCCGCCATTGTGGTCACGCAAGTTGCAAGGCAACAAGGCGTACATGTAGTCGCGGCGATTGTAGTTCGACAATTCGACCGCGAGATGGCGATACCATTTGCCACTCCGTTGGGATGAGCACTGCCCTAGGATAAGACCACCTGTCTCAAACTCAGTGGCCCTTGTGGCGTCAAAGGGCTTGCATAGGAGCTGCATTAACGAAATACGACTGACAGATCCCGATAGCAATACTACGAATGCAGATACGTTGTCGCTATATAGATAATGTAGAAACTAGATATCTTAGCTATTAGGTTCTTATAATAAGAATCTAGTTTATATTCTAATAACTTGTATGACAAGGAGCAAATAAAGAGACTCGATCAGTTGCGATAGGTATTGCATATTTATTTTTGAGAAACAATCACAAATTGTAATGATTGATATTGTATTGATGCAACAATAAATTCCTAGATGTACCAATAATCAATTGCTCCATTATTTTCCATTTTTTCCTCACACACACTTCATTTCAGGAACAGTATGGAATTAGAATTATTGCATTTTTAGCTACTTTCAGGAGCTAATTTCTACTTAAACTTATTCTAACTCTTAAGAATGCTAGTATATAGATGAGATATATAACGCGTGCATGAAACAGCGTATGCATGCCAATATCGACAGGCACTCCTTTCCCCCACCAAAAATTTTAGAACACCTCCTCGGGTCAGATGTTCTCCTAATACCAGGAGCAAATTTCGACTTGAAATTATTCTGATTCTTAAAAATGCCAGTATAGATAAGCTCTATAGCGACGTGCACGAAGTAGCGTATGCCGGACAGATGATGCCTTATTTTCAGAGTACATTTTCTGTCAGTTGAGACTTTTTTCGGAGTAATTTTTCTGGCAGTTGAGACTTTTTTCCGGAGTCGTGCGTCTGGCAGTTGACACCTCAAACTTAACTCCCAAAAATAAGGTGTCAACTGCCAGAAATATGCGCCCCGAAAAAGTCTCAACTGCCAGAAAATGGAGTGGTTTTTCCGGCAGTTGAGACTTTTTTCGGAGCGATATTTCTGACAGTTGAGACTTTTTTCATAGCCGTATTTCTGGCAGTTGACACCTTATTTTTGTGAGTTAAGTTTAAGGTGTCAACTGCCAGAAATATGACTTGGAAAAAAGTCTCAACTGCCAGAAAAATCACTCTATTTTCTTAAAAATGATAGTATAGATAAGTTCTATAGCGACTGCATGAAGCAGCGTATGGATGCCGATGTCGATAGGCGACCAAAAATTTTAGGACACCTCCTTGGGTCAGATGTTCTCCTGATACCAGGAGCAATTTTCGACTTGAAATTATTTTAACTCCTCAAAATGCTAGTATGTAAGCTCTATTTAGCGACGTGCATGAAGCAACGCATGCATACCTGTGTCGATACGTTGCTCTTTTCCCCCGCCAAAAATTTTAGAACATCTCCTTGGGTCAGATGTTCTCCTGATACCAGGAGCAATTTTTGCCTTAAGATTATTCTAACTCTTAAAAATGCTAGTATAGATAAGCTATACAGCGAGGTGCATGGAGCAGCGAATGCATGCCTATGTCGACACAGTATTCTTGTCCCCCCACCAAAATTTTCAGAACACCTCCTCGGGTCAGATGTTCTCCTGATACCAGGAGCAAATTTCGACTTAAAATTATTCTAACTCTTGAAAATGCTAGTATAGATAAGCTATAAGCGTGTGCATGAAGCAGCGTATGCAATTATGCATGCCTATATCGACAGGCACTCCTTTCCCCCACCAAAAATTTCAGCACTCCTCCTCGGGTCGTTGAAAATTGATGAATCTGACTTTAAATCTGATAGCCAAAAACCAAAATTTAATTTTTCAGAGTAAGAGATCTGGAAAAAATTAGTTCTGCGTGATTTTTACACTTTTGCCGAGACTTGTTGATGGAAGAAATCTGAGAACAATTGGAAAGACTGAACACGATGAAAAAGCTGAAACAGATAAAACTGTTTCCAGCGATGAGAAGGAGCCAAGAAATCCTTATGAAACATCGGTGAAGGTTGAAGTTACGAAAATATAATATTAATTGCGAAAAGCAGTTTGTTAGCTGACAGACTCGAAACACATTTAAGAAATCATACGTGAGAAAAGCCATGCGAATATAAAGTTTTTCAAAAACGCTGAGGAGAGATTAAAGTGTTGAGTTAATTCCGGCTAATTCCGTTGAGTTAATTCTTCATAAGTACTATAATTATGCTGTCATAATTATTCTCAGGTTTATTTTTAGAGAATAAAAATGTCTATGTCTAATCCTCGTTATGTTTGGCAATGGTAATAAATTTTATAGTAATAGAGAACACGTGAATATAATTGCATCAGATTTCTTTAAATTAATTTTCCACGACATTCTCGATTATCTCAAAACTTCGAATAATTAGCAGCGCAAGGAAAGCGCTGGAAAAATATTCCGAATGTGAACGTGACACGAATGTTTTATCTAACTATATGGATAGTTTTTTTTTTTTTTTTCTAAACCGCGATGTTACGATTTTCGATTTCAGTTTTCATAAGTAAACGAAAATCTTATTAATTAATGTGATACCGTCAAAATTCCTGATGTATATTGCGCGGAAAATACATATACGTATGGAACCGTAATTAAAATCGTCGTTTGTCGTTGTCAGACATCGATAAACATCTTGACATCTTATCGCAATTATGCTAACGCGAAAATCGTCTTCCTGGACTAATCAAACCTCCCAATTTATCTACGGAATATTATACTACGGTTGGGACACCCTAGAATTGGCCTGGGAAGTGTTATTCGAAATCGCTGCGAAACTAATTCATTTTCTATTGGCAATTTTCAACCTCATATTTCAAGTCCTCATCTTCCTTCGGGATCTTTGCATCGAAACAATGCAGACATTCGCGAATGTATTTCAGGGAATAATTAACGTAATTAGTACCATATCCTGCGAGGATGTCGAAGACTTTTCTTCGGCCTGTATAGTCGTCCTTCTTTGGATCGGAGCGATAAAAGTTTTTCTAAACATATTCGGGAAGGTATGTATGAAGTATTCACAACGCAACACAGTTATCTGCTTCCGCTTCTCATCCGCAATGAATTTTCCAACTTTAACGTGTACAGATACTATCGTAAGCGAATTATATACTTTTCTATCGATTATCAAATCTAATGGATAGTTTCGACGCGCTTCTATCATACCACGTTTCTATTTGTAGATGATGTCCAGATTTTTGTCCATTAACCGACCTGCACCAATTTGCGGCCGACTACCTTCGATCTTTTTTCCCTCACCGCGATATCGACTCCCTTGTCATAGTGACCATCGTCCTTTTTATTTAGAAAAGCCCAGCTAACATGTCGAATTTATTTGTTCAACTAAAAACCGAAAGATATTATTGTATCTCGACGATTTGTATAAGAAATATAAAATCTTGATTCGATCAAGCTGCTGATTCATTACTTTTCCTTTTCCATCGCGACGAGAGCTTAAAATTACTGTTGCGCGATTCTGACTCGCCCGTCTTACATATTACATCCAAATGAATGCCCGAATGAAACTCCTGCCCCTTTTATATCCCTCGAATTAAATCGCGAAATAAAAACGGGGAATTTACGAGTACCAATAATTGGCTAAAAACATTTTGTTCAGAATCCTGGACCAATTGGATCAGACGACCCAAGCGAAAAATCAGACTCAATATACGACGAAGAGTTGTTAGACAAAGGGTTCGACGTTGATGGATGTCCGCGGAAGTTAAGAAGGCGTAAAAAGCCACTAAGAAGACACAACAGGAATCGCGTACTAAACACGTCTACTAGCCCAGAGATATACGAGGACGAGAGCGATTAGGACGATTTATTTCCTAAGTTATTATTTTGTATCCTGTAACGTGCCGTAGTACATATGTATACAAGTTGTTTAATATACATATACAGAAATTATAAACATATGACGAGACTCAATCTTTCGATCTTGTATTAGACTAAGAAAAATAGCAATTCTTATGAGAGTCTCTGAAAGCTAGAAAAAAAAAAATTAATCTATGACATTATAGGCGATAACTTCGTGTTATTTTATTCATATATAAATATATTATACAGCAAGTGTAAGATTATACACGAGATAACAGTAGAGATTATTAAAAAATTAGAGATTCTGATATTTACACATCGAGTGTGCGGTAAGATCCGCAAATATTCTTTCCTTTTTAATTCTAACAGCGATTATCATCGTTCATATTCATCGTAATTCATTAGAATAACATGTGTTATTATGTTATTTTTTTTTTTTACCATTCTTCAAAATATTTACAAATTTTTTCCTTATTTTTTATTTTTTTTTTCTATGCCACATAAAATCTTTTCTTACGGTCGCTTGTAATATACAAGATACTTGTTTTTAAATATAATAATATAATAATGAAAAAAAAAAACAATGAATTATTATCGATATTATTCATAGTATACGTGTAAATGTATAAATTAAAAAATGATAATAAATCATTTGGAAAATACGATTGCAATTAAAATAAATTAAATTCGCGTGCGACATTAATAATTATGAGAGATAATAATACTTTCGAGAAAACTTAAATCGTATAATAAAACATAGAGACGAATAGATCATACTTAAATTTGATATTTATAATTTCGTCATAAATAAAATAAAAGTATGATATTTATATTAGTTTAGATATACGATATATACTAGAACTAAATTAAATTACATTAGATTATTACCTTCAATTTCATCAGTCATTTACAATGGTCACAGCTAACTTGTACTCTGACCAAGAGAAGGTTTTCGGAAGCTGGAGCTTGGGAAAAAGATAAAAATAATGTTAATATCTCGTCTAAATTTACAATTTTTATCAATTAATCGGAAGATAACTTATAATGGTAACGAATTTCCGCTTCACAATAACTAAAATATTAAAAATAGTCATGCATTTCTCACTTGGTCAGGTGAATTCAGGATTTGAAATTCGTGTGCCATTTTTTCAGCCAGATCTTCCGAAAGCAAGACTTGCAGCCAAGGACCTTGCACGACGTACGGCTTGTCTTCTGTTACTAACGTCCCAGTAACTGAGGGAGCTACTATTGTTACCGCAGCATGAGATAATATGGATTTAAACGTGAAATGCCTACCATGCATTACGCGACCCCTAGAAAAAGTTAAAAAGTGAAAATAAAAGCTGATGAAATGTGTAGTAGATGAGAATAAACAATTAGGTAATCAAAGAGGCGATTGATTATTGACAATGACTTAATTAATTCTAGACTATCAATCATGCTTCGCAATCGTTCGCATATTCAATAGAATTCTCCGCTGCGAATTGAAACTCACTTAATTGCCAGCGGCAATAAGCTGCCAGCTTCGAGATTAAACGTCAAATGTATTCCTGGTAGAGTTTTAACGCCGTTTTCATCCTCAAAATTTGTACTGTTTTCACAAGGTGATAAACGCTCAGTTTTTATCGTTGGTTTGACGTCGTCCTCTTCATCGTCAGAGTCATTTTTTGGCTCTCTATATTTCTCGGTACTTCGATCACTAGCCATTTGTACCCACCTATAAAAATACATTTCATAAACGTGTTATCGGAGGAATTAATTGACTAACAGTCAAATAGAATACTAAATGAAAAGACTCAAGCATTTCCTCACCAACACTTAGCGGAAACTCCGCTTAAATTAGATCCTTCTCTTTCTATGCCGCATTGTATCCTTTCAGCAAGTGAGGGATCCTCTTCCATCACTGAATAAGTCCTTGCCATATCCGTGACAAGCCATGGTCCATAACTCCTAGTGGTTTTTAATAGATTAACAACGCCTAGTCCGTTCCAATGTTGAGCAGCCTGTAATTCTTCTGAAGTAACGCCAACTATTTGAACGAATGTGACCTGCGATGAAAAACTTTATACATATTAAACGTGTTTATAAATGTATAAGGGGCTTATGTAGCTTTCCGTACCTCCCCGTGAGGTGTAGAGGCCAAAGATGGTAGCTGTGGGTCTCTGCCCATTAGTATTTGAGTTATTTTTCCATGACCATTGTCGAGAGGTGCGTGCCACGAGACGTGGTCACCAGGTAGTAGCATGTTGCCAGAATTAAACACATATTTAGCTAGCTGTTGCATGACGTTAGCAGGCCATGTAGGCGGAGTTGTTTCTCCCCTTTTTCTAACTAGTCTGAAAGTCAATTCGAATCCAAATCCACTCGGGCGATTTGGACCACTTTTTGGATGCAATCTACCATCTCCGTGCAAATCTGATAGACCAAGGCTGTTTTGAGGGGAAAAAAAAAGACAAAAAGTTGTACAATGATTAATCCTCCTTCGTTTTTTGATTAGAGTTGATTGCTAGAGATGGAGATTACCGAGGATAATGATTTGTGGAAAACTGATCACGATTTAATTTTAAATTCGATTGAAGAATCTTGAAAGAAGTCCTCGAACTGCAGTCAATGGCAAAATATATTTAGAGCAGACAGAGGGGGCACCCTATGGTTATATTTACACCATTGCACCCTGAACAGAGACCATATCCCCTTACATACTGTCTATATATAGAACAAAACTATTACAACAGCTGCTAAGCTTATGTACTGTGACTCAAGGCACACTTCTGCCTATGCTGCTATAGTGACACTGATAAATGCCCTACTTCCCGTTTTTTTTTCTTCTTTTCTCAGCTCTTCCCTTTCCTCTATAACCAGATATTAAAAAAGAAAAAAAAAAATTACTGCCTGTTTTTTTGAGATTGAAAAAAAAACCCACAATAGTATGCGTAGAGTCGTTCCCTCTCTGGGAAAGTAATAGGATTACTTTTCTTGTACAGGAAGTCAACAAGCAACACAAAAGTGTTAGAAATTGAGAAGCGTGTTTTGACAAACAGTTTTTTCGGTACTTTCTATACATTTGATCAGTTCTCACAAGGAAATATTTTCCAAAGAGTTATTTCTTGGGATTTATTAGACGAAATGATGATAAATATGATATAGAGTTATGAACATATACAAGGAATAACATATAGTATATAATATATATGCTGAAGAGTCTGGAATAAAAAAATCAAATTTCAAGAAAGTGTTATTCATTTCTTACCTAACATAGTGCCAGTGCGGAGGCACCCCTAGTTCAGGACATCCTGGATTCTCATACATGCTAATGTAGTCTAGAGGATCTGGCCCACCCAACCTGGACATAAATATAAGAACCAAGTTATTTTACATCCGGTGAGTCGAGGCAGAAGGGTGGCTAAATATAAGTTAGTCAAAGTTTGGGTATTCTCTTCCTTACATTCTACGTACAATTGAATAGAAAATAGGAGTGGCGACTCTCAGAAATACATTTTGCAATTCATATTCATTTGAAGAATATGGCTGTTAGAATTAACATTCTACAATCGTCTTTCTTGAACAGTTAATTATTTTTATTACATCTACATGACTATACTGCTAATGACAAAAATTAGAAATGCTCAAATGAGAGACCGATAATTTTCTTTAAAACATCCTATGGCAAGGACTGACAGAGTTAATACATTTTACTTAGGAAAAATGAAAAACCATATTCTCTCTATTTTTTTTTTTTTTATTCGATTTCTGAATCACTCAAACCACGTTGTTGCTAGTCATAAAACCTCGTGATAAATGAAGAAAATCAACAAAAATCTCTTTCAGTTAAAAAGTTCCAATTTTTCAATTTTGGTACTCAGGTCAGACCGACTTTGAGCCCTTCAATTGACAGATAATGAAAATTGAGATGAAATGAAGTTTGTAAAATCGGAGTACACGTTCTCGTCGAAACAGCCGGGCAACAAGTGTTTACATCATAGCATAAACAACTAACGGGCAGTTGACACTTGGGCTGTCCGCAGTTCGGTGCTTGTGAAATTTTAATGAGGTTATTACCCCCCCGTTTAATTTCTCTCGTTGTAACTAAATTTTATAATAATATAAATGCAGTATAGTTTTCTCACCAATATTTAACGATCGCTGTAACAGTAAGTGGGTTGCTTTGCTCTGGATAAATTTCTCTGCAAAGATTGTGCAAAGCGTCCAACCCCAAGGCTCCTGGCGATGGTCCTTGAGTCGGCTGACCCGAAGGAAAGCCCCTTGAAAATTCCTCCCTTTCTCTCATGTTTGCGAACATAAAAATTCCTTTTATTTAACAATTTGTATGAAATTAATCGCGAACTATAAACCCTTGTTCCGATATAATATCTCCCAGCAGCAACAGCAGCAGCAGGAGTAGCACCACACCACTAAACTCGCACGCACTTTTCACCGATGGAATCTATCCAACTAATGACAACCACAAAGCATCTCTACGCAGAGAACGTGCGTTGAGACACTATCTTCTGCCTCATTCTCACTTCCGGCGGTACTCACTTACCGTTCGCTAGTTTCTCACTGATTTCTTATGGACCCAGACACCTATTGGCTAAGAAGTAAAAGCAACATTTATGTTCTGTATTTGCGCTATTGTGTTAGTGTGGTTAAGTTTGTAGAAGTGGGAGAGAGAATGTAACCATGGCGGATTTTTAGGCGATCTAGTACTCGTGCTGCCCCTGAAGCGGATTTCGTTTAAACTATAAGCATGACCGAGTGATAACAGGGGGTACAGTATAAAAAGGGGGATCTCAAAATCTATACAATTATTTTGTACGGATTTAAATAAATAACAATAATTTTGATTAATACAAAGAATTTGAAGAATCTATTCAAAATACTATTTTCATTGTAGTAAATCAATTGCATTGCAACTCCTCGACCGTGCTCCTCAATTCATAGGGTACCCGCTGCGAGTGCAGCACAAGTACGCGATCACCTCCCGTAGTCTCGTCTGCAAGACAACAGCTGACTTGTCAGGCACGGTTTATAATTCGCGAGGTTTTACGGAAGTTTATATACATCCAATTCTGTTGTATCGTATACTCTAATATGTTTCAAATCGAATGACAACGTAACCTTTCGCCTCTAGTAACTCAGCAAAATAATAAAAAAAAAAATATAATACAAATTGTTGATAAGATGATTCTGTCATCAAGATGAGGTTAACGTTTCATATTCTCACTTTTATATACTTTTCATCCTATATTCAAGCATGTCTAGCCTCTTCTGTTTCAAATAAAACTTCGACGACTGATATTTACAGACCCGAAGGTCCCCTAGTTCTTTGCAGTTTTCTGTAAGTATATTCGAACAATTCGTTGATCTCGCGTCATTTCATATAAACAATTCTGAAAGTTTTACTCAATTTAGTAAATTTCCCCTGAATTATGAAGTCAAACTATATTTCTCTATATAATAGAGGAAATTAATCTGATTGTCTGCTATGATTGTATTTCGACGTAATTTATAAAACATAACCTCAAATTTGATGAAAATGATTCCCTCCTTGAGATGATGTCGTACTCTCGCTTTTCAATTTCATAGAAAGGATATTTCAAATATTTAATTTCAATACTATTTCGTTTCTGTTCATTTCTATTTCAGACCCAAAGAATTCATCACATGCGAAGAACCGGTCGATCACAAGGGTAATAAAACTGCTAAAGATGAGCAAGGACACGGATGCGTAAAGGTAAATTATATGTGTATTATTGCGTACTAATTTTTTGTTATTAAAATGGAAAAATAAATCCATTTCATTATTTATTTAATTCTTTTCAAAGTTTGGTGGTTCTCGTTACGAGGATGTTGAACAGGCCAAAGTGAGCTGCAAGGCTTTGTCTGACATCGAGTGTTTTGGACCTAGGGAATTTTTCAGGGAAGGAGTCCCTTGCATCAAATACAGCGGACATTACTTTACAACAACTTTACTCTATAGTATATTATTAGGCTTTCTTGGTATGGATAGATTTTGCTTAGGACAAACGGGAACAGCCGTCGGTAAGTTGTTGACATTAGGCGGTGTTGGTGTCTGGTGGATCGTTGACATTATTTTACTCGTCACTAATTCTTTGCAACCAGAAGACTGTAGTAATTGGAATCCTTATGTTTGATTCTAGCAAAGAACGTGAGATATTGTAACTAGCTATTGAGTATTAACTAATCATACATATAAACATATACTACATATTTACACACATTTGGAAAAGCGCTACATGATTAAATCTGTAACTTTAGCCAATCAAATTTCAGATAAAACTAACTAACGATTAGAATAAGAATGGGATATTTTGAATTTTCATTCGATTTTATCTGTAGCTAGGAAAATATTGTTATTAAACAATTAAAGCATGTAAGTGTAAAAATATCGAAAAAATATTGATGTTGCTGTATTATTACTGCGATGTATGGATCTAATAAAAGAGGTTTACGATACGCTATTTCATTTCTTTAGATCCTCTTTGTTTTCAGGGTTAACGAAAACAAAAAAAGATATGATAATTTATGAATAGAAATAAGTTTTATTAATAAATATAAAGTTTTTAATTTCATTGACCAGTTACCTTGATCATAATTCATAATCATCGGGATGGTACAACTCGCTTAGCAATCTGTAAATGTAAGATGGCGCATTTCCTCCCCTGAAAATAAGTTTGAAAAATAAATTAATACCACGTTTAGAATCAAGAATAAATTATCTATGAATGTACAAATGTATTTGTAACTTTCAACAAACCGATAACTGATACTAAAATTACACTATCATCGTGGTTTTCAAATTTATCTCATTACCAAAGTTCTCGTTATAGTAAATTGTCGAGTTCTGTTACTCACGTGTTTGTAATAAACAGGGTGACTAGTTCTGGTGGAACATAATCAAACACAGGATTATAAGCCTGAATCTTTTCCATCAGTGGAGCATTAGTCCCGTCTATAACACCTTGAGTTGGTGAAACGTGTTTATTAAATGCATCTTGTTCATAGGAGCAGAGATACAAGGGTGATAATTTGTACAATGGTAATAGGACCATCACAGGTACTGAATAATGTTTAGCAGCTTGTGCAACTGTATGAGATCCGGTTATTGATCTAAGTCCTCCGTTAGCCATCACAGTGTGAGTTCCAATTATAACTTTATTCACTCTAGACATCATAGCAAAAATTGCCACATCTGATATCAGGGTCGTTTTTATCTTTGCTTTTGCTAAACTTGCAGCCATTTTGTGACCCTGTGAAAAATAAACAATTTCTTGTAGATCAGAATGGAATATTTTCTATTCCAATAGAAATTAAATATACAATTTCAATCAACTTTGTCCAACAAGTGATAAGTATCCAGAATGAATCTTATACAAACATTGAGAAATGGTCCACCCTCCGCAACAATAACTTCAAAAGTTCTAGTCGCAACTGCTTGTTTGAGAAAATCTTCAACCACCCTCGACCTGCCCAGTGTCATAATGATCTCATTAGAGTGTATGTGTTCGGATGCTTGTTCAGTGATGTTTTCTGAGCTGAAATTAAACTTCTTTGTAGATATTGAATGACCGATGCTTGATTTTATAGTCATATACTGACCAGGTTTCAAGTTCCACTTCAAACTCAGTTATATGTTCTACAAGGGCAGATTTCAGCGAAGGAACATTATGAGAGTAATCTGGCTCCTGATCTCCTTCCGCGGTAAGAATTTTGTGCAGAGATTCTTGTGGGTCAGTTTCTTCAGTTCTATTTTTCAATTCCGATATATATTCCTCTCGAATAATCTTCAATATTCTCCGGACCATGTTTCCAATTGAAGCTTCCAAGGGCACTGAATCAATTAGAACTTTTCCATTTTCTGTTATCAGTTTCATCAGTTGTCTGTGAAAATCAAAAGACAATTAAACTTTAGCATCGAGCTTGGTTTTTAAAGAAAATATAAAATGTCAGGGTATTAATTCTCATATCTCAAAGCCAAACTGGTATTTTTTTTTTTTTTTTTCTCACAATATATCGCATGCAATGATCACTTTTCAAATCTATTCTTACTCTGCTGTATTCCATTCCGAATTAACGATGATTTTCTTCAATAAAGATACGGTGGAAACAACGATGTCATAACTTCCCTGTATTTTTCTGAAAAACAAAAATTGAGAAATATATTTTTACGTACGTGGGTGATTCGGTTTGTTACAGTTTTTCGTAGTGAGGTTAAAATTGATAAAAAATCAGATCGTTCAATCGTAGAAAATATTATTAAATACTGGAAATAACTATTGTGTGTGATCGTAGAGGTTAGGTTAGATTATAGTAGGTTAGAATGTTTACAATACCCATAATTGATGTCTCTCGTCAACGCCAATACGGTTGGATCAATTTTGTCATTAATATCAGCCACCATTTTATTGCACTTTAATAATTAGTTGGATATATTATTATTAGTTATGATTCATTGAACAATATTGAAAACGTTTTCGTTCTGGTAGGGTTATTCTTTCGTCATAATGTGGATATATACGAGAGCGCCATCTGTGGTTAGAAACTAATAACTACAAGGTATGAATCTCGCAACTTGTTGGTATAGCAAACATCGGCAGAAATGAATGATATTTTTCAATTCCAAAGACTTGAAAGAGAACGAGATTTAAGATTTTTTTTCAATTACTTTATACTCAAAATTAGGGAAAGCAGGATATTTTTATCATTATAGACACCCTTGATGTAATTAACATTTATTGATATTGCCACTATCCGTGGAAAACTGCCAACAATACAATAATGGTACTTGAGCTATCTCGATCTTTTAATAATAATAATAATAATGATAATAATAATAATAATAATATATTCATTTTAAATACATTTGCCTATGGATAAGTTGAACTGAAATATATATATATATATATATATATATATATACAATAAAATTAAACGCGTGTAACATATAGTTTCTAGACTTTTAATACAAAAGTCGATTGTATACATGATAATTATTCCGTCAGAATTCAAACACTCAATATTATTATTACTAGAGAAAGACAAAAAAAAAAAAGAAAGAAAGAAAGTTTTGAATCTTATCTTTACTCCAATCAATATTATACTATATCACTTTATGTTGACAAGTAGGAATAAGACTGCAGTCTCAAGTAAATTATAATTTGTATCTAAAAAAATTGAAAATTTTCATTACATTGATTTTTTTTTTTAGTTTATTTTTATTTTCTTTTACTTTTAAATCTTCTATACTCCGTATACGATTGTTTTACGGTTATACCCAGGCTACGTTTATTATATTCTTGTTACATGCATGGCTTGTACTCGATCCTAATATCTTCGGTAGGTATTTATTAATTTTACGAGACTAAAACTATACATATGGCAATAACTATTATTATTCATTCAATCTGTTTTTCCTCAGTTTCTCTTTGCAATAGTATTGCGCATTTTTATCGTATAATTTATTGCCAGAATTACCTATCGGAATAATTTGAAAAAAAAAACGAAAAAAAAATGTATTTTACGTATGATTTCTAATACGTTACGTACGGGAACGTAGTCGCGTTTTTAGGAACTCGACTGAATTTATATCGATATACGTTTTCAGTCTATGCAATAAGACGACTGAGGTTTAGAAAAAACAAGGCGGAATTAATTTTTCTTTAAATATCTACAGCGAGTTTCTATATTAAATGTAAATTTGTTCATCGTATATAGAATGAGATTTAAATTGAAATATTTTTATTCGAAATGCAACGCACCACACTAATATTGTATGATTATCTGTACTTAGATGTATGCATTTTTAAAATAAATTCAGAATTTTCTAAACAGCTCTATTCAGTACCATTCTTCATTCACAACGAAATCAAATATAAATTTACAATAGTTTGATGATAATCATTGAGCTAGGAAATGTTTAAGTACTGAGGACGATCATCTATAGTTATTAATTATTATTGTTATTAACTATGGTAAGTGTTTGATATAATACATGATATTTACATGGAAATGGCAGTACGCGACAGCAAACTACTCGCTGTTCAGAGATATTTAATTAACGTTTACTCATTGTACATAATGGCTAATAATATTCATTTATATCGTAATAACGAAACCATCTATCGTCATTTATATATATAATATTATTTTTGTTACAATCAAAGTTTAATCTATATGTAGAAACTAATGTTAATCAATTGACTAGGGCTTATCATTACCTTAGCTAGATAATTAGCTATAGCATTATTATTATTTTTTTCTTTCTTTTTTTTTTGTTTCATTACTAATCGGTATGATAATTATTAAGCTATCTAAAATTCCAATGAAATTCAACAAAGGTGAGAAAATTAATTTACTCGTACGAATTATTATCTAAACGTGAATATAATCGTAATGATATTTGATCAAATTATACGACATTAATTCTACGTGTTGATTTTTGAACATTTTACATGTTGGAACGGTTCGAAAAATTGGCGATATGAATATTTGAAGATTTTCAAGTGTTCTGATTAAATTTTTTCCTATCGATAACAACGCTTTAATGAAACAGTTGCGCGCCGCAATTTTATGGGTAGGATTTATAGTTTGATTATTATAACAATCTTTAGTAAAAAAATATACGCAACATTTCCGACGAGTCTCTAATTTAGCGTATATTGTTTAAATATTCGTTTATGCACATCATAGATATAAATTCATTTCGTAAATGGACAATAATTCCATATTATATTAGATTTTATCCACTGAACGAGAGACTCGTCTAATCAACAATTTGTAATCTGCGCAGGCTTGAAATATTGTAAACGTTTGAAAGGCGGGACTAAAAATTTTAATAATATTATTAATATTGTTTTTCGCGATCAGGTAGACTGAAGACTTCAACTTTCGGTTATATAGGGATATTGTATAGGTATATGTGCCTGTCTTTTGTCACGCGCGGTTAAAATACTTCAAAAGTTTTGTAGTTAAAACTTTAAACTCATATTGCACTGATCCTGTAAAACTTCATCCCTTATAAGAACCCTCAGTTCGTTATAAACTTCAGATTCTGTACAGAGAGCTATATCGTGCTGACAAAATGTGTGTAACATCGACACGCCTACATAATATAATAATAATAATAATTGCCGGATATCTCAAAGATTTCTGTGTCTTAAAAAATCTGAAGAAAATCATTTCGCATGCCATGATACATGAATCAGTAAAAAATTTATTTGAATAACAATCCAAATATATACTTGCAGCAAAGATATATAAGCTCTGAAAATATCGAGCTGGGCGATAAATGTTTAAAACAAAAATTTATTTTACAATTTAATTGTCCAGAGCGCTTTGATTAATTTTTTTATACGGAATTGGCTTCTTATTATTTTTTCTTGTAGTTTACTTAGACGGTAATAAATTCGTACGTCAAATTGGTCAGCTGTGCGCAAATGAAAAAAAACAGTAATAATAAATTACCTAATAATAATATAAATACAAATTGCGAAAAACTATTTTGATTCTCAATTTTATTCATAACATTTCTATATGTCTTACTCGTGTATTCAGTTTACTATGATTTATCTGTAGTTCTACTGCTACACTCGTATTTCCTTAATCCATCGCAGATTTTATCTCGGAAAAATTGGAAGCTAAAAAAACCAATATGACTTTTATATGGCTAATTTTTATTTATATAGTAAAAACGAAAAAAAAAAAAAAAAAAAATGAGATTGAAAAAAAAATTTATTCAGAAAGAAGATTAGAACTTTTTCCCGAATATTTTTTGGACCTACTCCATAAGTCGTAGTGAGAGTCGGTTTTACCCACTCGTTGCCTAGCGACGACGTAACCGGTGTCCTAACTTGGGAATTCATTCCGTTCGTGGTAACTTAAATTCCGTCTGGAGATCCTTTTTTCCGACAAAAAGTCATACAGTATTCCACGAGAGGATTGTGCAAGCAGAAACGAGAACGAAGTAATAAAACGTTAAAAACCCAGGAGTTATTGTTCCGAAGACAACAGAATGTCCATGCTCATGGTCTCCGTCAGAATCGTCAAAGTAAAGTACATCACCTTGCTACCCTGAAGCTATAATACACCCAAGAGCATGTTGAGGGTTATCGTTGAATCTTTAAACGTTTCCTAAGACAATCGCAAGTATGCATGACTATCATCGTGTTCTATTTAAGTCTGGTGCAATGCAGAATAAATTCCTTATGTTATGAGGACAGCTTCAAAGCCGGAAAGGCTAGAGATATCCTGCAACATGTGCGCAGAAATGTGTAGATAGATGTATGTAACCGTAACGTATAAACTAAACGAAAATATTGAGGATATTCATGGCATCAATAGCGGTTCTAACTGCGGTGAAACTAGGTCGGAATAATTCCACCCATTGTCAAGATTTCAAGTAACGTGATGCGATTGCGAATTGCGAAGAAATCCATTGTATGTTAGAGATATCGTGCCAGCGCGAAAGGTCGAAATTTTTGGTTGCGTGTTACAGCATTATTTCCCTCTCCAAGGATGACAATGCTCTTGGCAAAGAAAAACCACTGTTTCTTTCAGGCTTTACTCTGCTAATATTACCGCAGAATCTGCTCCTTCCGGTTTCTATTACGACCTATATGCACTCACGGAATGGTTTATTCAATGGAGCATCGAGCCATTAAAGAGACCGTTTGAATCTCGCAGGCTCGAAATATGTTCATTTACTTCAGCCCCGGTTAGCTACGCAATAAATGCAATTGCCTTATAACGCCATATTGGTTTTTCTATTCCTCTATATATATATTTACTGTCTCATCTTTCAGCCCCAATTACTTCGGTAACTGCTAATTGCTATATTGTTTAATGGGGCCGGTTCGAAGTTCCAAATTCTGAAAGTTCCGAACGGTAAAATTTCCGAGATTATTTGCAACGATTTCGAATTTTTAGAAACACTCAAGATCAGAAAATTAAACCGAAAGGTCAGAATGTAGATAGCTTAAGGCTCCAAAAGTCTGATTTTCCAAAAGTCCAAAATTCCGAAAGTCTAAAATTCCGAAAGCTCGAACGTGTTCTTAACGTGTCGACTAAACGACGCGCGACGGCTTGATGTTCAAGTTTCGGAAATTTGGCCTTTCGGATCTTGAGCTTTCGGAGTCTTTACCTTTCGGGTCTTTAGCTTTGGGAATTTTGAACCTTCGGTGTGTTGCGATTCGGAATTTTTTAAATCGGTTACATAGACTTTCGGTGAAATACCCTTTCTGAAAACTGTGAGTTCGTTGCATTAAAATTCGGAAATTTGACCGTTCGGAGCTTTGAAAATTCGGAACTTCGAACCGGCCCCTGTTTAATTACTAGTTACTCATTGAAAACGGTTACTACTGCTGCTGCTGCTGCGGAGGAAATTATATGGGTACAAATCCGCTATCCATTTCTGAGACTCAATTATTTCTGCAATTAATTTTAAATTATTTTTTTGAAGGCATTTTTTTGACTATGTGTATGCGCCATTGTTCCTTTTAGATGTAGTGTACCGTTACGCATATTAAATTCATTCTGCGTTTGCCTTTTACTGATTTATATATAATAAAGTATACTTTACGATAAATTGTTTGTCCTCAATTCATCTTATCATACAAATCGACTATACATCACGTAGAGTAATACTTTCTATGGGATTGTCTGTATACATTCTTTTCTTTCATTTTTTCATATGCATAAGGTTTAGCAATACAGAGTGAAGATTTGAATATTATAAATTTCTCTTTTTCCCAACTCTTGGGTTTCTTCTTTTGTTTCTTTTATCAGAATTTATAAAAAATACTTACTGACGTTAAGTTTCTGAATAAATTTCCAAAGAATATCATATCTGATGTAAAATAAAGGCTGATTTCTTATCCCCTGAAGCGTTGTAAAATTGTGAATGGCACTATTAAGAATAAAAATGCTGCCTTCACTCAAACTCCTAAAAGCTTCCTGGCTCTAAATTCGGCCTACCTTTTTGTCAGGGGGTCATAGCGGCTCGCAGTTCTCGCGCTTTTTTATGACTAGATCCCGTAGCCCGAAGGTTTTGGCCCACCCGCATTAATAACAGATTGAAACACTACCGCGTATGGGCTTGAGTTTATTCGTGACTTGCCTGGCCTGATTCTGTTCTGAATTATTATTCATAATACACATTTAAGGCCAAGATGGGGTAAGTGTATTAGTTATTTGACAAATGGTAACGGTACTACATAATGGAAGGAACAATGCTGCTTGGCATTGTTCCATTCGAATCTAGCTGCATATTTCAACTCCTCTCTGATAAGATGAGGTATTAGAGTTCATTCGCGGCTTCCTCCCACGCTCGAACTAGAATATTATAATATATCATTAATGAGGGTCATCTAAATTATAACCGAGACTAAGATAGCGTATCGATCGAATGAATTTAATTTACAGAAATTTTCACACCCATTTATAGAAATTATTAGATTTTTATTCTCTTCATACCTCAAATTTATTCCAGACTATAATCCGCAGTCAGCATGATGATCAGATGCGATTAACACGAGTTTTATTTCTAAAATTGCTAACGTACTTACTAATATTTCATTTTATACTGCGCGAACGATATTATACAAAAATTAATTATATTCTACATGAATATATATCTATACAGTATTATATCTATGAATTATTTCAACGAAATTATATATATGTAAATGAGTACAATTTATTATTAGATAAGACTAATTTTAAATTCAACATCGATTTGAAATCGTATTAAATTATTTTTTTTTATTTATTTTTACTTTTATTTTTCATTTAGTAATTTAATTGTCACTGTAATTATTTCAAGAGTAATAATAATTAAACTGCACTATACATGGTGCGCGTGGAAGAATTCTCGTAATATTATTATTATTATTATTTTAAACATATTTCACTTACTTTTTTGTCTTTTCTTCTTTTTTTTATTTCTTTTCTTTTTGTTTGCAAGTTTATACAGCTCATACAGAAAGAACTTTCCATTATTGAAAAAAGCTCTGGAGTCTGGACGATCTTGAATTCACAGCCGCGTATATCTTATAGTTTTTGTTTTTTATTTTATTTTATTTTATTTGTTTAATTTTTTTTTATTTACTTTGAAATTGTTGATTAGGTTTTTACTTGCGCTCAAGCATACAATTCCGAACAACTTGATCGTCCCATAGATATGCGTTACGCGCAACGCATGTTATATACAATTACCTTGTACACTCATATTCTTCATTATTAGAATTTTGTGATCTGAAACATTCTCGCCTTTTTCACAATTTTGTTTCCTTCGTTAGATAATCGATGATTAAAATATTAAACGTGTTTCAAAGTGGTATAATTAAGACGATATTCAGTTTTCGTACGAAAAATTGTTTCAATGTGGCGCTCTATACTTGATAAAAAAAAAAATTATCTAATTTCTATTACTATTAGTATTGCTTGGTTATTTGAATACAGAATTGCATTTATCGAATTCGTTCGCTCACATATCGGCGACACTCTGTAGAGTGAAACGATGCATAAGTGATTTACGAAAGGGGAAACGAATCGATATATGGCTCGTTAACACGCTGGAAGCTGCCACAGATTCTTGCACGAGAGATTGACATAATTTTGACTTTTTCTTTACCTCTCCTTTTTTCTTTCTTGTTGTTTTCGAAAAGTATATATAGCACGCATATCTAGATATGATATAGATTATACATAGGTATATAATCGAGTGTTTTAACAAGTATAGATAAATATAACAAGTAAATACATTATATATCTGTGATTCAAAGTCAATAATTTATTAGAGTAAATTTGGTGAACTTGAATACTGAAAAAGGCGCTTAATTATATCATTCACCAATTACGAGTTTTTTCGTCTCTTTTTTTTTCTCTTTTCTTTTTACCTTCGGTAGGAATACGTATTTACACATATTATATATACATGTAATCAATAATATATTTATATGCATTTGTTATGGTAATTTGTACGAAATAGTCTTGAGTGTCTTGGTATCAAACGCACATCGTCACATTCTGAGATAACATACATATTACCACCAGCTCAAAGATCAACCTTTCGATATCGAAAGAAATCTCTGTTAGTTGATTATTCGTAATACATAATAGCCGATACTGATGAACCAGAATTGTACAATTTACTCAAGTTTCAGTTAATACCACGTGAATATATTTAAATTGAGTTCTTTTCACGTAATCAAACTTTTCTCTGCCGTAATCGTGCTCTTCCATCGAATTGGAGAATCGTGCGACGTGGGAAGAATGTTCTTAATATTTACCTTCGGAAAATGATCTTGATTTCGATGACCGAAGAACGGATAGAGAAAAATTTTCTAAAAAATGCTAATTTTTCTTCTCCTCAAATTTTTTGATCATCCATTGATCGCTTATTCAAATCAAAATTCGTTCTTCAAATTATTTTCCTCGTGGAATGAAAAAGTACGAGTAGATACAGCATCATCTCACGATGAATATACACGAAGTACTAGTACTCCTTCTTCATAATACCATTCGAATGTGCTGGTTAAATACACTCGAATATCAACGGGGTGGGTATATTGTATTGAATAATCTCCACTTGTTCTCCTCACTGTTTATCCCCCTTTTAGGAACTTGATTCGCAAATTACGAGTAATATATATAGGTATAGATATGCATATATACGCATATACATATTTCTCTCTTTCTCACGCCGAATTTTACCTGTGTAATTCGACATCTGTATACGTATATCTTGAATTGATTATTTATCCTTTCGAGTTTGAGCGATGGGTTAACTTTTAACAAAATAGTGGTGTATCTTGTTGGTCCCACCAGTGCGCAGCAAGAAGTAGATAAAGTTCGTGATCCTGGGCCGTGTAACCAGGAGGTGGTGGCGGTGGTAGCGGAGGAATCGGTGGTAGCAGGGAATATCGTGGTGGTGATGGGGCCGGAGACTGAGAGGGTGTCGTTGAGGGTGGCGTCGCGGGGGTTGCGGGCGTCGGAAGCGTCGCGGCCACGGAAGAGGCCGGAGATCAAAGCTCACAGTCGAACATTGCGAGGGATCGTGTGATCACTTCGTCCTAAAATAAAGAAAGGAAGTAAGAAGTTTTTTTCCTTTTTTTTTTCTTTTTAAAGAAGAATCATTTTCAGAACCGTGAAAAAGAAGTCGGGTTGTAACGGTTCGAGTTTTTTTTCCCTTCCTTTCTCAAAATTAATCGTTACAAATTTTTGCGATCAAAATAATAAACATAGAAAATACAATTGTGTCAATTATTGAACTCCAATAAAGAGATAATGTTTTTATACCTTGAGGCAACTTTCGATAAACTCCTCGATCGTGATGACCCCGTCCTGGTTTAGATCGAGCTTTCGAAATACTCTGTCAAGTTGCTCGCGGGCAGCTCGTTCCTCGTCGACTTGGTGGCGTCTACCCATAAGTTCGTGGACGGCTGTAACAACTTCGCCAAGTTCACCCCGAGTTATACACCCATCCCCGTTGATGTCGTATAACTTGAATGTCCATCGTAGTTTCTCGTATATACTGCCCCTCAGAAGAGTAGACAGCGTTACCAAAAGATCCTGAAATAACCAGCCACATAAATTTCATTCTTTTACTCAATATAATAGAATAATTTACAAAGCTCAAAGCAAAACAATTTATATTATCCGGACGACCGTAGCGGCACAAAATTTCTCTACGACTATAACGGGATACAACGCTATAGAAGATCCAAACCCAACCGATTAAATTATAAATCACTAATCCGATCGTAGTGAATTATTAAGCATATCACACTGTTAATTAATTATACAGTAAAACCAGGCGAAGAAGACTCCTACGAGAAAATAAATTTTATAACGATTGAGTGATCGATGAACCTCAATGCGGTTGGGAAAAAGGGCAGGGAAATTTGAGCCAACGCGGATACCTATATTGGGTTTAAAGTGGGCGATCGCGCGCCCATAGCTGCATGATTACCGGCGATAGATAATGACCTAACATGCGCTGTGGATATCGATTCCCTTATCGTAGGATTAGTAGGTATATTCCTAGACGATGTAAATCCTGAGGGCAGAGATTCTCAATTTAATCACTATTTGCATACTCTATACAATACCTGTGTATACGTTACTTCGCACTTTTCTTGACACAATATTATGGAGTATAACGAGAGGCTTAAAAGCTGCGAGCAAGTGATGGGTAAATTCTGTGAAAAAGCTAAAGTGAATTCGTAAATATTTGACCACGTCACTTTTCAGCTATAGTATAATTCCGGTTGGATTCACATTTTCACCGATTCGTAGTATTTATTGGCAAAGACTCTTCGCGCCATAACGTAAGGGGTTTGGTACTATTTCGTGAAAAGTAATAATGCCTGTATTTACGTTAGCCCTGTTCACCCGGTGAACTATAAAACTGTCGATATACCTACCGCAAGCTTCGAAATTTTAGGATGATACATACATATGCCGAACTTGCGCAGAGTACATCGTCCGAGGTAATAGCAATAGTGAGATTTTGATGAATCGATTATTATCCGAAGCGGTTATGCTGCTCGGATCAGACATCCTAGAGTTAATATAAATACGTTCGTCCATATTTATGAGCCAATATCACTCGGTTAATCGTTCGAAGCAAACCGATGCTATGTATGTGCATCTAGATATTATCGTGATAACACAGCGTATGAGTAAAATACGCGTGACATATTTTTCGCATCGTTTTATTCTCGACTAAGGATAATGGGAGTCGAGATACGTGTATATGTAGACATACATATACCCATATATTATGTACTTTGGTACTTTAACTCGACGGTTATTTTTTTCTTTTCTTTTGTTATATCCACTTGCTGTGGAACGAGTGACAGCGAGATAAAAGAGACATGGGTCAGAATGACTCGCTCGTTGTAAGTCGTAGAGAAAATGTGCTGAAATATACATGTATGTACTATATGTATGCGATGAGTTGTCTGAGGTTCGGGGTTAACGTGTATTTATAGTTAGAATGTAATTGTAGTGATTTGAAATTACCCTGAAGCTGATGGCTCCGTTGCAGTTAACATCGAAGGCCTTGAACACGTAGTGGGCGTACAGGCTCGAGTCTGTAATTCGTTTAATTACACTCCGTTAACTAATTAAATAATTATCGGAGGATTTTAATCTAATTGAAACTCACTGCCGTGGGGAAAAAACTTGGCGTAGATATCCTTGAACGAATCTTCATGGACTACCCCTTCGGGACACTCCTGTAAATAAAAAAGAAACCATAATTACTATTAGATTTTTAGAAAGTAATTAAAATTCGAGCTCAGATACTAGTGTAACGAACTATGGAAATATTCATACTGTTTTATTTTCACAGTAAATTATGAAATTCAAGATTTGCAAAAACGCATTTCTCTACCGATGAAAAACGAAGCTCTCTTCATCGCGCAGGGCATTTCCATAACAGAATCAACTATAGAATAGATTTTAATGACTGCCAGTCTCGTTGCTTTTATATGCGCAATTAATATTGTAATGGTTACGATCTAAAGTTGTGTGTATTGAATAATTTATTATTCATCCCCTCAGACCGTCAAGCTATACTATAAATGCGTTATAAAAATCTACTTCTCTTTTTTAGCTCTCCTGAAACGAATGGACAGATCTGAACACAGGAAATAACCGGAGTAAAAAATTGAAAAAAATCGAGAGTTGTCCATTCGCCATCGGGCTTCATCAGATAAACACGAGATTTAACTAGACATAGTTTTATTACTCTATAAAAAATTTGATTCGAGTAAGATGAGGGTACCTTACACCATAACCAGGAACGTTTTTGAGACGTACAGGTAAATAACCGAATGAATTATTTATCGACAATATTTTTTCCCATATTGGTTAACCCTCGCACCGATGTGGAGTCGGAATTTACGAAAAAGCTCTTTAAGTTGACGGCATAACTTTTTTCTACCCAACCTTTGCTGAGCCTTGCTACAACCAGACTTTGCATTTTAATACGGCAAAGTGCGCTAGTGGAAAAAGTAAAAAATAGAAAAAAAGAAACTCCACTCATTTCACACACTCCGCCGACCCTCGTTGCAGGAGTACCAAGATCATAGGTATGCTCAGAGTGCAGAAAAAAGAATTTAACAAGGAGACCCTTTGCAGAAATACCGTCTGGTTGTAGCGAGGTGCTTGGCAGAGCGAATATCGTCAGAGCGAAGACTATGTTAATTTTGATATTTGATGTTATGTGAAGAGTTTCCGAGGAAAGAAACTTTTACCGTATCGACTCCCTATGGACCCGTCAACATACTTTTGATGAGAATCTATTACGTTTACCCACAGATGTTCGCAACAATCAATTCTGCTTCCACACGAACACGACAGATCACTACGTCCCGAGGACGAGTCTTGGGACAACAACATTATCCCAGAGCTAAAAGTCCTCGCGATCCATACCCTCGTTGAGCAATGGAAGACCAAACCCATTCTCGACGAGCTTCCAACCGTTGTGGATAGGGATTTGCTTTTAGAATTATTGCCGACGAATCTTCCTTTCGAGTTAATGATCAGGTGGATTCCAGACGAGTTTTTTTGGAAACGAGCATCCAGAGATAGGTAGGGTGATGGAATATCGGGGTTACAAGGTGTAATAGCGTGCGAAAAAGCCTGGTAAACTTCTTCTCTCATTCATTTCAAATTCCAAAGATGGGAGTATAACTACCCCGACGAACACGGCGGTTCATGGCGTCAGTTGTACGTCGAACGCCACTTCTCCGAGTACCTAGAAAAGCTTCCAGCCACCTTGTTCAAAGTGCAACAAGAGTCTTGCACCGAGCTTATACAGCTGTGTAAAGACTACATATTCAAGTTGAAGATTCGCTCTCTCATACCCAGCAGGTTAGTCCGATCTGATCCCTGGATCGTTTTTTATTGAACCTCATCTCCCTGGTCAATGGAATGGTGCCTTTTATCAGTGAATGCTTACAGTTCAACGATAGATAAACTGGCTCAATGCACATCGGAAGAAGAATCACCAGACCATATACCTTTCAATGAGATTATACCACACCTTCCAAACCTTAACGAAATTTATATCAATTTTGGCCTAATATATATGAACGCTGGTTTCGACTGGCGAGATTTCAAGTGAGTCCAAGACCCTATTATTTCACCGAGTCTCTCCGAATTCCTGTCTCAAATTATCTGATAGGTTTTCAGTCGAAGATTGCAAGAATCTTGGCTCGGGAATAAAGAACAGTCAGAAATTGGCCAAATTCAGTTTGACCAGAAGTAATCTTGATTCACACAGAGTAGCAGCTCTGCTGCATGGAATGGCTGTTAATAATACGGTGAGGAGGAAATCCTGATATTTAAACCGTTTCAAGTTACGCAGTCGTTACTATGCGATGGGTAAAGGCAGAGAAGGGTATTTTACCAAGGTCCATTATACTCTGTAATCTATAAGACTAATTAACCGTTCGTGGCATAGCACGATGGTATAGCGCATCACTTCTGTTTTAAGTAATGATTTAACATGCTGGCAAGCTAGCGGCATCATTTCTGACGAATTACTATATCATTTGACTTCTGTGCAGATCACGAAACCGCATCATCTTACTGCCATCGACAATATAAAGCGACAATTTTATTGAATAATTTTTAGTATTATTTAAATAATGAAGAGAATACGACGTAGCGATAACGGTATAGCGTGCAGCTTAGGCCAATTTAATTCCGTGCTTTGTGATGAACTACGCCTTCCACATGCGTATATATATAGGAAACTATTTCCAGTGGTTTTTAAAGCCACTTTTATTCCAATTTTAGAGGTTTGATGTGACTTGATATTGATTATCGCCCCGTGGTACTACATAATCGTTCCTTATGATCTTTCTAAAGGTTGTAGAGATCGATCTATCACATTGTAAACTTGGTGATGTGGGTGCCCAAGCCGTGGGCGAGTATCTAACCATGAATAAACGCCTGAGGGTACTCCACTTGGAAAACAATTACATTGGAGCTAGTGGAGTACAAGGTATAGTCTACGGCCTCCTGCAGGAGTCAGCAACGCCCTTGAGGAATTTAAATCTCCGTTTAAATCCTATAACGGATTCTGGAGGCGTTCACATCTCTGCACGTGAGACAAGTCCCCGGATTTATAAATCAATTTTTAAATCTATTAGAATTTGGGTGCGATTTGAAAAAAAAAAAAAAAAAGAGAAAAAAATCCGTGTAGAAATCACTCAATTTATTTCATATCGAATATCAAAGCTTCGCTCTGTTTAATTGAGATGAAATTATCCTACACGGATTCACTCACACGCTTATAGTATATACTATATATATACTATATGAGTAACTTTAGCTATACGCGATGATTTACTCACGATCAGATATTTCTCATCATCGCAATTTATTGATCTTGTCGACAGTATTGCTACGGCATCAAACATTGGAGGATTTGAACATCAGCGGATGCAGCTTGACTACTGAAGGCGGAATAAATATCGCCGATTGTATAGCTTCCGGTTATATGAAATTATCTATTTTTAACTTGGATATATCAAATAACGAATTTGGGCAAATAGGTGAGAAACAGAGATCATTGAAATTATGAATGAGTTCATTAGTGAGATAAATTCAGACTCGAAAAGAATATTTTCATCCAGATATTAACAGTCTATGAAAATGTTGAATAAAAATCATTTTTCTTAAGCGGGAGAGGCGTTTGAGATAGCTGCGAAATCCTGCAATAACATAACAGGTCTTGACGTCAGGATGTGCAATTTTTCAAAGAAGTCTGAGTACACCATCAACGAAGCTGTGGCAAGGTATGAAACCTCATGTACCGTATTTTATACTAACTCAGTGCACCAGCTCACGACTTTTTACTATCTCACAGCACTTTTAAATCCAGTTCTGTTTAATATATATACATATACATGTATAGTTTTATAGGCAAGTACCAAGCGAGGAAATGAATTTTCTCGGTTCAGTTTTACGACGGAAAAGTCTTCGCCCTGGGGTCTGGGAGTTGAGAACTGAGGGGAGGCTCAGAGTCTCGGGGAATAAGTTCGTAGATCTTGAAAACGGCGCGAGCACATATAACGATGAATCTTCGTTTTGGCAGGGGTCCAGTTATGCTACGGCAACGCGATCTCTAGGTACTTTTCTCGAAGGGACGCGATAAATTATCGCGTAATAACGAGTCTCGAGTTTTACAGAACAACTCTCTCCTCGCTTTGATAATATCATATTTATCTGGAAAAAAAAGAAATCTTTGTACCGTAACTAGCGTTTATTCGTTCATTGATTCCTACTTTTGTTTTTCGTTAAATACGAAGCTACATTTACCACGACTAGGAAGATCGAAGCTGAGTTTATTTTATCACAAAAATATACTAATGAGCTCATTATACGATCAGAATTAGTTGAAGCCTCCTCAAGTTAATTGAACATGCTGTTCACGAATGGGAGAGAAGTGGCATCAATCGCAGCATGCACACCTCATTTTCATTTCACAGTGAAAACTATCTGACATTTCAGTAACAATAAGTGAACTCTCAAAGTACGACACCTGAATAATAAAGCCAGTTTGGAGTCGAGCCATATACGGTGTAGAAGCTTTGGCCACAAAGTGTTCGCGATAAGCATTCGCACAGGTACACGTATGTTGCGGCTTGTACATACATGGTATCGTTTTTGTTGTGTTACATTTAATTGTCGAGATTCGTTCAGCCGGTTTTAATTGCGCAATTGCTTTCGAGCTACCCCAGAAAAGATTAATTAATAATAACATATATGGGAAGTGTTAAGGGTTGTATAACCCGCGAGAACGATGATTAAAATTGATATTATTTTCACCGCGATTTAACGCGCTGAGTATATTCTTTACTCCATAGTACTGTGTCGAAAAACCTGCGGACGACAAATTATTTATCGATTCTCATTCCATTTTACGATCCGATTGAATTCCATTCTGAAATTCTCATCAAAAAGTGGTTCACTTCGATCCGAAACGTGCCCCTTTTGTCCCCGGTAAAATAATACCACGTCTTTCAAGCTACTGAACAAATACCCTGCACGTGCCACTAATTTATATTGACGTTAGACCTTTATCCCAACTCTCTCGCTTTCTACCCACAAGAAAGGAGTTGAGTTATCTAATATAAGGAGCGTACTGTATTCCCTTAGAATCCTGAATTCAGAGGTTTGGTATAACATACGTCCCCGAAAGATTTGGCTGAGAGATTTTATCATTGTATTATTCTAACGAGGAGAAAACTGACGTACACATATACTGTACATACCTATATACATACACCCACGCACGTTGTCAAACTGAAATAGAATTACGGTTCTTTTTCACTAACTTAATCGTAACAGCACTTCACGTACGATTCAGATGATTCCATAGCGAATACTTGTTTCTTATTCGTCGTACCTATATGGATGAACAATATATAAAGAAAAGCACGAAAGATTTTCATAAAATGGAGAAAAAATATATTTTTACAGAAACAGAGAGTTTCATCGTCAAAATCGTCCGCGTCAAATGTCCAGCAAACTGAGTTCCAGTAGTGGGTATCCGCGTGGGGTCAGCCTAGCTGTGCCTCTGGCTTTTTCGCCGATGCAAATTCCTCCAATTCCTGATCGATCTTTGCATAATTTTCGAGTCCATTCCAGGATAATAACAGGTGATGTTCTGTGGGTTTAATTTTGAAAATTTTAGCTCTGGATAATATGGGTAAATTTTTATCACGGCGAATTTCACAATCAGTAAGTATATGTACGGTTTAGACGTTGGGGTTTCGCGTTGGCAGAAAATGAAGGTAGGAAAACCGGGTTTTTACTTCGGTTAATTTTGTTGAATCGTTTAAAAGAGAAAAAGAATAAAAAGAAAAGAATAAAAAGAAAAGAATAGAAAAGAAAAGAAAAGAGCGGGATTACGTGAACCGAGAGATATCGCTTGGGGCTCTTGATAATAATGTTGTAGCCTGCAGTGACGCGGAATCTCCGCAACGAAGGTCTGATTGCTTTTTATCTCGCGCCTGGAATTTTCTGCTCCTATTTATAGTTTTATTTTTTGAATTTATCAACTTTTCGTGTTTTTTATTTGCGAATCGCAGAGTATGAAGTTAGTTATAGTTTTTCAACCCTGAGAGTATTTCCTCCACTATCAAAGAATTAGAACTTTATATACTTCCGAAAGTTGTAAAAATTCGCAGTTATTTCGATTGATGAATTTTCCCCCTGTAATTTTGATTATCTAATTAGTTACGCCCGCATTAATTTTTATAAAAAAATTTTAAATCCGTCTAAAATTTTCCGCCGCGTAATTCCAACGAGAGTAAAACTTGAGGATTTTTTTTTTAACCCGAGTTTAAATACTTCAATCAATATTCAAGGCTCAAGAAGTGGCGATAATTTAAAGTCGGCTACATGGAGGCTGTCGCGTGCTGGTTCAGCGAGCAAATCGAAAGTCGAAGATTCATCGAAGAGCGTATCTGATGTACGGAATTCAGCAAGAAACGATGAATCTATGTCAACTGAACGAGCATCAAGTACCGTAGTATCAGAATCCCAATAAATAAAAAAAAAAAAAAAAACCAATGCAGATTTACGTTAACAATCTAAGTATTGTGTGCAATTTTCAAAAATCCTTATCGTCACCCTGTCTCTCTTAAAATATAATTAATCCCACTCGTTCTGGAATCACTCCAAATTTCAGCAAAATTATTTATCCTATTAACGTTATTTAGTCAGAATGATTTGTCGAGCCAATAAAGCCGTCGTTTTCCACGAGTAAATATGACTTTGAATTTGTCTGCTTCGTTTAATCCTATTCCATGTTACGTATTTATTTTATGCCCTGTTCAATTCCACAATATAAATATTTTCACAATCGAAACTACGCGTATTGGTCGAATCGATTTTCTCGTTTTTTTAATTTGCTATTGATATTTAGTATCTGCTGACAGTAATTATAGATATATTATATGTACATGATTAATCATACATATAACATTACGACGTCATCGCTGAATATATCGTCTAAGAACAGTATATGTATCCTTTATTTCTCTGAAATATTTACTTTCCGCGAATCCCCTGAGGCTATATAGGTAAACGTTCATTTCGATGTTTCGATTGTGGGAAGAAAACCCGCGTTTACTTTTACCTCTATATCGGCGAGATTGCGATAACATTGGCTGTTGTTTTTGGCGTAGTAAATAGCAGGAATAAATGAGTAAGATAGATGTGTGTTTATTATTCTAAATTATTTATATACGACTAATCGTGACGACAGTAGTTAGTTCAACTATTTAATAACCACGACGGTTGATAAATCATTTAGTTTTTCCATTTTCCCTTTCAATCTATTTTTTTTTTTTTTATTTATACAATTTTCGTACCAACGAGCGATATTCAAAGTTCCAAAAGTGTGAATTGCTTTATGGCGTGTTTAAAAATAAATCAAGAGAATATCCCACCCCAGCTGCCACTTTTCCCTTAAAAAGAAGTTACCTTTTAAAAATAAAAAATAAAAAAACTGCGTTGTTCGCGTTACTTGTATATGGTATACATATATACATATTTTTTTTCCCTCATGACTAGATAGCGTGCTATTTAAACCACTCACTCACGCGTTAGTATATATACCTTTATATACACATATATATATATTCTGACGTCATTTCAGACTCATCGTTCCAAGGGAAAAGCAATTTTGTCGAATAGGAAGGCAAGTTGTCGCCTCGCGGCGTGGTATTGGTCTTAAGTCCGTTTTTTTCATCTCATTTTCGTCTGTTCATTTTTTTATTCTTTCCTTTCCTTATTTTTTATTTTCTTTCATTATTTCTTGCGGGGTTCCATCCGTTTCCGGATGAATATACTGTATATTTTACAACGAAACGTTATTATTATTATTATTATTATTATTATTTTTTTTTTTAATATATTTTACGTATACGAAGTCTGTTTCAGGAAAATTTCCAACCACAAGCACTTTTTTCCAAGACTTTGTAAGGCCGGAAATGAAAAGAAATATATACGTATAAGATAAAACCCGAAAAACGAAACGTGAATATCGAAAGTAGTAATTGGATTTTGCGAACTTCAATTGAAAAGGAAAAGACGTGTGACGGAAATTATTAATACATATACAATATCAATTTCTGCGTATACGTGTATATATATATATATAGACAAACTCTCGAAGTGAAACGAGGTGTGCAATTATAGCCAAAAATATTTTGATTCGTGAATTTCTGATTGAAGTAAGCTTATAACATCGCGTGCTGGTATACCTACCTCGATAGCCAGCCCACAATCCGTGTTCGATCTTTCGACGCCGGGAATTCCCTTGGCTCACTGACCCACTGGCAGTCAGCGATTGCGTTCACCATCGGAAGTATTAGCAGTTGCCCATTCGCAGGTATATCGACTCACGCAATCTATTCATGTAATGTATACTGATACCGGTATATAGTATATACCACACCATACCATACCGTACAGTATCTTTCATCAATTATTCACGCGGGAAACGGTGGCAGTCAATAGTCGCGTGCATTCATCCACAAAACGCAATATGATTCATAGAGAGCTCGGTATATCGCATTATGGATGTTTTCACCGTCCTCCACTTTATGCATTGTTTCTTAGAGCTTTTTTATTCGACATTGTATAAAATTGCAATACATACGCGTGTATACTTCCATCCATATCGTAGTTTTGCTTGAACAAAGATTATATACAAATTTATGCATACCTACTCATATAATATGTATACATGTATCAGATTTCTATATACGCGGTAAAAGTACATCTGGGAGCGATATAATCTGTAAACGCTGCAGGACTCGGTATAAACTATTCACCAAGTTATGAATACCAAATGAATAATACTCTCGCAGAATAGTATACCCGTTCATAATTCATTACATTTGACGAGAGTCCTTCGAGTCGATACAATGATATGGTAATCGTATTTAAACCGTATGCCTTTATTAGACTCATAATTATTGATGGGTCCTTAAACTCGTTCGGAATTCGGAACCTCGACTCTACCCTGTAAGTGAAATTTAGAAACGCCGAATACTACGATGTTGTATAATGAAAAATGAAATGTTTGATAAAATTCGAGTGTCTTTATGATAATTGCACTTGATATGTTAGACTGAAGTTTATGGCTGCGGCTGCAAAACTACGAGGAACAAATTGCTGTAGCTGTTCGAGGTGGAGTTTCAGTATGCTAAAATTTGATTGTTGTTATAGTTTTGGAGGGATAAGCAGTAATTAATTCTTACGCACGACACAGGTAGCCTGCGACCACTCGAAATTGTTACCCCGAGAACGACAGTAGTATGCAAATGAAATTAGCGTCGAACATGTTATAACATAACGTCAAGCTTTGCATAATAAATTCGAATAGCTTTCTGTCCTACTAATGTATACTATAGCTTATGCATAACTATAACTATTCATTTAATTTCGCCTGGTCACACTAGCGAAAATATCCTTGTTTAATTAGCCATTCATTTGATAAGCTACTGCAGAGTCGCGTGGGCGTGGAATAATTTTATTGTTATAAGATCAGACTACGTGTTAAGAATTTTCAGACGTCTTCAAGTCACACAGCACGAATGTAGGGATGGATAATATTGATAACGAGAATAATAAGGGTGAAAAAAAAAGTTGCGATTTTCGATAGATTCATTTTTTTTTTTTTTTCATCACTTGGTTCTTTCCCTTTCCTTCTAGTCGGATGTGATATCCTAATAAATTTATCTCTGAATACGAAAATGAAATTTTTTATCGATTTGTACGACGCCGCGTTTCTTACTGCGTCGATCAAGACGGCGCCAAATGCGGTTGGGGAGCCAAAAGTGTTAGCTTATAGTCGGATGTGACTTTCTTGTTTGCGGGGAAGGGATGACGTCGCGCCCCTGACCTATCTCACTTCCTTAACTGAATTATGTTGTTGTCAATCTTTACCTTTGATTATGATATCGAAAAGAGAGCAGAGAGAAAAAAAAAAAAAACTACTAAAAATAAACTCAACGTCGATATTGGTCAATCAGTGAAATAATCATTTATAAATCTTTGCCATATTATAGTTTGAGATAATCAGACTACAGTAATTACTTTGGTGAATGCGGTGTACTTGGCAACCGTGAGTTGGGACTACTTTCTCGGCTTTTTTGCTACTGCTTAATGCTGTGGAGCTTTTAGCGTCCAGAAATTTGCGACAATTTTCGAAAATCTTTGTTGGAAGGTCTGAATTTAATCCTTGGAAGACCTACGAATTGAACCATTCGCTGCAATAACAACTTAAGTCAACTTAAGTTTTGTTTTGAGATTCGAAGATTAGGATTAAAACCCTATCTTCAAAGTTCTGAGATGGTTGGAAGATAGAAATTCTCAATCCTTTCTCAAGTAGAGCTTTTACTTCTGAAAATGGTTTTAGTAACACTAATTCGTGCGGGGGTTTATTATTATTTTTTGTTTTTTCAATATAGATTTTCCTTCTCTCGCAAGTATAAGAGTAGCTATAAGCAGCATCAGTGCAGGAGTTGAAGCTTTCGAAAAAAATTTCACACTCAGAGTAAAAATATCTAAGATGATATATAATATGGACAAACACTCAAATTTTATTATTTATTAGCTGTGATTGCGAACTTTTTCGTGTTAACCGATGATACCTGTTATTTTCGGTCTAAAAATTTTCTACCATCTCGTCAGATTAATTGTATCACAAATTGCCACGCTAAAAGAAAAATGAAGAAGAAAAAGAGGGAAAAGAAAGAAAGAAAAAAAAAACCAACTAAATTAAAAGACCCTTTTTGTAATCCACGACACATGCATAAAGTAGACAAAAGTCACGCAGGTTCGTATACAAATTACTAATGTGAAAAGAGAGAAAAAAAAAAACGAAAAAAAAAAAAAAAAAAAATGTAGAACAAGTCTGGAAATATTTTATCGCTGACCTCGTAAACGCCGTAATGTTTTTTTTCACGCATGCCAATCGCTCTTAAATACTTAACAAAGTACTTGTGCTGGCATATTGGGGGAGGGGTGGCGATTCCGCTGTTATGAGAAATTCAAAACTGTGCTTACTCAGCCAACCCAGTCCTAAAATTAATTATCTGAATACTTTACGAGACTGAATAATAAAATACTTTATTGCTTTCTACCATTTCGCACCCCCTATAGCGCGTTAGATGTAATCATAATCATTTTGCACCCTGAAAAGGTCGAGCTATGTCCGTGTGGTGACTTTATTGGCTATTGCGCAAAATCCAAGAGTGAACGACGCGATGGTCGCCAAGGGAAATCTTCTTATTATATATACCCAACGTAGGTACAACATACGTATACCTATACGAGGATGAAATTTTTCGAATTGTGAAAGTTGTGCGAGAAAATTGGCGCGTTATTTTCAAAGCGGGTAGACTTTTCACGGTTCTTATACGCCGTTTTATCCCACTCATTTCACGCTCTTTCGCGTTTTGTTATCTGCACCCGGGTGTTCATCTCATCCGACTCGAGTGTGGATGGCGAGAATAGCTCATGCAAGCCAGTTTCCAACTTACAAATAAATTGAAGATTAAAAAATTCACGAAACGGATGTACGCAAGTGGGATTTAGGGGGTATAGATATGAAAAGAGTACCACGCGTGTAATATGTTGCCCTTTAATATTACTGACGGCGGACAAAATGAACTGGAAAACAAAAAAAAACAAAAAAACAGTAATACTGAAATAAAAAAAAAAAAATTTTTAAAACTACTAAGTTCAATCGGGATCAATCAGTGGACATGTATATACGGATTAAAATAACCTCACGGAAAATACTACCCTTTCAAGTGCAGGACGGGTCAGACTGTAATGATGTTCCTCTCAGAATTTCCACTCCTATGGAATCGCACTGCTTTCCATAATTTTTCGACTTAACTTCAGGGCCGCCTGTTAAATTATTCCAAAATCTGGGATTTGCATTGCAATGGACGACTCTAGCTTGGCCTTTTCCTGACTTAAGTATACCTAAGTCTTACGCCTATTTCTTGTAGCGATTTTTTTTATCTCTTTGTCTTTTTTTTTTTTTTTAGTATTAAATAATGCATACAACGTTAGAGTGAAGATATACGGAAAAACATGCACGAATCGTGTTGGTTTTATCGTTGGCATTGAGGCTTTGGTGAGGGTTGAAAAAAACAACTCCGCTTTTCGTGCATCAGATCAATACTTAATTATTGTTTCGGAACTTTGACTTTCCACTGCTATTCCTCTCGGCAAAATTACATTCTACATCGGATGGATTGTTGTTATAATTACTAGTTGTTTCTTGTGGCACACATTTCTGTATCATTATCTTCGTATATAAAATAAATGTCATTTCTGGTTGGCTAGAATTAGGGACTGACGCGTTGTGCGAACTACGTTTCGCTTTGCTGCATAGTAGCCCAGGTATTTTGCATAAAATGCTTTCTCTATGCAAACGACACGGCTTGCGTTCGCGAGATAGGGTAATGCGCTTTCTATTAAATTTTCGGTAGACATTTAGTGGGAAAACTAATCGCATACGTGCAGTTGCAGATGCTGAGCGCTGCAGAACAGAACTGTGAAAAAAAATATATCCTATTATCTGCCCTTGGGATTTGAAGATTTAATAATTTAATAAAATCTCATACATTATAATTCGATGTAAATTTATTCAATTGAGCGACGGTATTCACACGAGAAAGAATCCCACGATTTTCGAACAAATTTGCAACCCTCAAATTCTCTTATACAGAACGATTCTGTGGATAGTGGTCAGTCTAATGGCGGCGCACGATTGGGTTTCATTTCCCACATAATAAATAAAACCCAATCGTCGATGTTTGACCTGCTCAATGCGCGTTACTTTCCACTGCAGAATCGCTCTGTATCCGGGGAGATTAAAGCTTTCGTAATGATATATTTAAACGATCTTAATTCATTAACAGTTAATTGAAAATATTCAAGAACAGAAATTTATTACCCTCCAAGCTTTTTAATTTAAGGTGAGGTGGGTGGGTGGGTGTGATATGGTTCATAAAATTTCGTCTCGTATCTCTCCTTTGCCAACAACCCAAATTATTAAGAAAAATTTTAATTATGCCTTATAAGGCTTCGGGCTCTGAGATAAGCTGCATGTATACACATCGCTGCTTGTAGATAGAAAGAAAAACTCGTTTTGCGAACGCCCGAAGCTCTTGGAAGTTTTTTTCTTTTTTTATTATTTTCTTTTTTCAACCTGCTCGCCAGTAAATTTATCATATACATACATGTATAGGTGATTTGATCAACGACTAGGCGGGATGGTAGGAAATGATTTCCTCGCTTATCATCTTACAGTATTCGTGCCTCAGGACAGTTATTGGCTCAGAACGAAGTCTTATAATAATTTTCTCTATACCACGATTAATAAAATATTCCCCCGCCAGGAATAAAATCAATGCAGAATACCAAACAACGAAAGAAAAAAAAAAAAAAAAGATACACACAAACACACACAAACTTTACGCAGATAATCCCGACCTGAATGATCCGAAACCACCAAGCAACCTCACACATTAGCTAAAACGAACCTTCAGATATCCATGTCAAGGGAAAGTTAGGCAATTGGGTCATTGCGTTACTCGGGACAGTCTGGGCGATGGGGTTGAGACTAAGGGTTTGCTACCCCTTCTTATATACACGCAGAAACGTTATTTAAACTTGAATTTAAATGAGCTGTTATTTACAACAGGCGTAGGTAAAGTATCAGAAAATAAAATCAGCTATTCGACAGTTCAACCCTCAGAGCGAATCAGTGCACATGAGATCAGCGCCAGATTGACCCCAGTAGCGATCTTCGACTCGAAATATTGAAAAAACTATTCATTTTCTTGGAAAAAATATTGAGACCTTTTTTGTAGCAAGTTTATACAATTTTAAGGCCGCAGAGTTAATGTTTTGAAGAGAAAACGTTCAGTTGTCGAAAAACGTGCTCGGAGTTCAACTCCATTTACAAAAAAATTGATAGAATGACCCAGCGTGCATTTGAAGAGTTAAGGGATAATGGCACCGGACTTTAGGCTCTTTTTCAATCTCACTAGACCTATATTCCCAATTCGCACCGCCGTTAGTCTTTGAGGGACTCTTCGCTTACCCCAAATCAGGATTCTTTTCCCAAAGGTCAAGTTTAAGGGACTCAAAGATTCCCATTTTACATATACCTATATCGCGAGCCTAGGAGGCAGCGGATGTTCACCATCCTGGTCCACGGAGCCGACGCCTTAACCTCGCCGTTCGCGAATCACCTAGCCAGAAGGTCATTGCTTGGTCAGATTATACGTGTCAGTCTCCATTGAAGAGGGTGCCGGTGAACGTTGTAGGTTGCTAAACGTACGGAGGACGTCGAGGGGTTGCTCGATGGCGGGGGCAGTTGATGACGTCATACTAGGAGGAGAGGAGATCGATAGAGCCCAGCATCCTCTCTCTCTCTCTTCCACCGTCTATCTCATTTTCTCTCTCTTCCGTTTCATCTCTCATTCTTTTTCCCCTTACACCCTATCTCATGCGTGTATATCTATTCACTTTACGCATTCCGTTTTTGTTCACCTATGATCTTTACTCTATTACCGATTTTTCATCACTCATTTTTCACCGCCGAATAAAAAACCGGAAACAAAAAAACGAAAAGAGAAACACAACTCCGGAAGATAATTGAGGCGAAAAATTCGAGTCGAATAAGTTGACCCGCTGTACCTACTGAAATTTGAAGCTAAGATCGCGTTTTCTTGAAAAAACTTTTACCCGATTTTCTATATAAACGAATCACTGAACGGGGGGCGTAGAAACGATCAATTGGACTTCGGTCATCCCTGGGCCAACGACCCCCGAGGAATTCTCTAGTCTAGATTTCTCCAATCTTTATTTCCCACTTTTGAAGATCTTTATATCTCACCAATGAATTTTTTATGCCAAGATCCGGCCATAAAAAGGCGCAACTTCTTGCATTTGTAATTAAGATCAGAATAGAGTGTATATGAGTTGAACTTTTTCGCGGGGAGTAGAATTATCACTGCAGCTGGCAGCCAGAATTCTTCTGCCAACTAGAATAAGCCTTTAATATATGTTCGCGAGAATTCAATACAAGGAAATTTATAATTCAGCAAAATTCGAGGTCGTCTCTAAGGCCGGGAAATCACTCCTAAGAAGATCAAATATGCCCATAGTTCTGGGGTTGGGATCTCAATTTTTGAACCTAAGCTAAGCCTATCCTAGCCCGACCGTTGTGGCCAGTGGAATTTCCGGTTACGAGGAGCACCGGCTGTTGTGGTTATTATTATTATTATTAAATGACCGAAAATATTCAAATTCTGTATATTGTTATCCGACGTTGAGGAAGGTCCGTTAAATTTTATGGTGAAGATTATGAGCACGGATACATACTCTCTTAGCACACTGTACTCGTTGTAACATCCGCACAGAATAGACCTCAAACTTTTTTGTCTTCTTCTTCTTCAACCACGACTCGCTCACTTCTCTCATCGCTGTATTATAACTTGAGGATTTTTCTTACTTGTTGAAGCATTTGTTGATATTGGATACCCTCCACGAGAAGCAGTGGTCGAGTTTCCGGTCAGTTTCTATCTTAAATCACCGGTTAGTACTCAATCGTGCGCTGCTACTGCTGCAATCTTATTTATGTCCGACTGGTAATCGATGGATTCTTTTGGTTATACTCGCGAAAAGTTTTCACAAGAGAAATAGAGATTGGGATTAACGGAGGTACGGATAAGATACGTGGATAGTAAACAATGTTAAATAAAAAGATGTTGCGATTGGTAGCTTACTGCTTAATACTAAGAAATATGATCTATTGATCGTTTTTTTAACAATTAGCTTATAGTGGTTGTGCTCTTTTCTCTTATCCCTCGTTTCCCACTCTTTGTGTCCCAAACTCTTGGCAGGGCAAACAATCCCTTGTCGAGAGGCGTGACGCTGTTAACACAACAATAAAGCTGTACACCCTAATTTTTGCGGTGGGAAAATCCGCCTTGTAAGCATTATGGTTTTTATGCATGCTCCAGTTTTCGGTTCTTTGCTTTTGCCTTTAAATAAACTTCGTTAAACGTTAGGCAGAATGAGAAAATCGCATGAATTTTCTTCGCAAGATTATAATCAACCAAGAAAATTTGTCTTTTCTTAAGGAAGGAATACATTCTCTATTGCAATTCACGTGTTTCTTAACTCAACGGAAGAAGTAGATAAAAAATTGCGATTTACTTTGCTGCGAAAAATATGAAGCCAATAGAATTATGGTTACTTGCTGGAAGTCGATCCAACATCGTAGCAAAACCTGGTTTTAAATCGAATCTAACGTTTGCACTCGAGCCTCTTTTTTTTTTTTTTTCAAAGAACGTCAAGGGGCAATGGTATTTGTTGAAACAAAACGAAATGGTAAGCCGTATTAAGGGTTATCCGAGATTAGCTGGGTGTGGCATCAAACATGTTGGGTGCAGCACCATATCTGTATACTTATCAGTAAATGAGGTAAAGCGAGAAGCATGGCGGTGATTACGAAAAGTTAGGCAGTAATTTAGAAAATATATAGTTATATATGTATCGGTGGAATGGTTCCAATGCGTGATTTGAATTTCTAAATGTAAAAGGTGTGGATTAAAAAAAATGATCAGGGAATCATATGAGCTCGAATTTCTTTGCGTTGATGGAATCAAATACACGTAACTACGTATCTCAGAATTAATCCTACTATACCATTCCTGAATAAATTTTCGGGATCGGTTGATCCTCGCGGTTCTACGAAGGATTAGAATATTCAAATTTCCAATTTTCCGAGCAAGAATTTCCTCCAAGTTAAAGTTGGACGAGTCCGGAACTCCCAAAAAGCGTATGTACTGTATACGTTATCATGGTGAATGGTGAATCGACGTACGCGGAAATTCTTCCAGCAGATAAAACCTACCTATAGGAGTTATTGTCTTGCAAATTCTCCCTCGAACCATATGTATATAATATATCATTCATTTGGTGGTTCAGAGAAATGGCGTTGTACACGCGACGCCTCAAGGGTACAAGGAAAGGTCTTGGCTAGAATTTAAGGATTCCAATAAGCCCGTAACAAGCCTGGGGGCCGACTGCATACTCCAGATTCCAGAACATCGAGATTTTACAACCATATTTGTCGTGCGAGAGTAAGTTATGTCAATAACCGAGTGAGATATTCCTCGAAATCTGCGGGGTTTAATCGTGAGAAAATTTTATGGTCGAGTTTGCAAAAATTTTTAGAATTCTCTACCATCCGGGCGATAAAATTTGCCACTATTTATCATTGTTTTATCAACAAACCACTGGATTACTATTCAGAAAACAAAGTTTAATTTCTCCTTAGTCAGGAGTCAGAATCCTATACTACATCTATTCGCTTGAACATGATCTGTGCCCGTGTTTTCGGGGACGTGATGTGAAGGATGAAATCCTCCCTCTTGCTTTCTTTATTCCTGAAATTCCCCTTTTCATGATCCGGCATTGCACCTATCGAATGACTTTAAACTATGCACCGAAAAGTTTGTGATGAATCCCGCGCACGTGACGGAGAAGTTTCGGCAAAATTTTTGTCTGTGCAAATTTCATCCGTAAATATGTTTCGGTAGGAATGTATTAATTTTAATAATATGAATAAAGATTTCTTGACACGTAATTTTAACGACAAAAAAGAACTGCATAATGACGAACTGCACTGCAACTAGCAGTGAAATGGCACGTTGTAGTTCCCCCAAGCATGCATGCCGCAATTATACGCTATTGTTCTTCTGACAACCGTCCTAGTTTCTAGCCTTGACTACACCCTCTCAAAAGATTCGAAGAATGAAGTTGTCAGGATGCGGAACCTCGAAGCTGCTGTTCACAACACAATAGGGAGAAACCGAGTAAGGGTTTCGTTTGGGATAAAAAGGAGATAGAAGAGGGTGCGCGCTATTAAAACATTCAGAAAAAGACATTTCCGCTCTACCTCACCCGGACACGAACACTCATACATCATGAATTATTTCCGACTCTCTAAATCGCGCAAAAGATGTATTTGCGTGTTATACTTGGTCTTTAAAACAAGAAGGTGGAGGCTTGGAACTCTGTGTTGACACTTGACGGTTCTCGATGAAAGTAAAACACAAGACGTCGACGAGATTGGCTCCGCGACGATATACGCGTCGTCGCGTTTCTCTCGGGGTTCCTACTATTACGAGGGTATATGCCTTTAAATCCCTAGACAACCCTCGTTCCGTTGGTTAACAGACGATGGTTGTCCTCCGCCTTGTCCCCTTTCTTCAACGACATAGACGTATATTATTTTCGAAGCAATGACACTGTGTCACTTTATTATAAGGGCAACAGCAGTCTGGCCTGGCGCCTTACATCGAGTTCAGTGTCTGTCTATTAGCGACCCTTTCTTCGTGATGGGAGGATATTGGAGAAATACTTCTTCGGAGATATTTTCTCTGTAATATTATCCCGGAATGATGGTTTTGTAAATACACCAGCCAACTGGATACAGTATCAGACGTGAATCAAGTTTTCTACATGTATTGTATCAGCTGGGGTAGTTATAGATCGAACAGAGTCAAGTTATGAATAAGAATTTTGCGACTAGAAGACACGAAGATGTAGTCTTTCTTTCATTTTTATCAAAAACTTGATCCAGCCTCCATAGCAAACGCCATTTGTTGGCTTGGAATTTCTCACTCTATATACATGGATTTTTCCACTTTCCTGAAACGCTCTCAACATTAGTTTTTCTTTTTCTTTTTATGGTACCATTTACGACTCGGGGCTAAGATGGAAAATCGCGGAAACTCCGATGTGATAGCTGCGGCGAGTTTAGGAATTGGGTAGAAAAAAGTAGTTCCGTCTATATATAACATACCTACGTGGAGGAAAAAAGGTGTTTGTAGGAAAGGTTGTAGAAATCGAATCGCATCTAGGTGCGATCGTATCGCGAACAAGTTGGCCTCTGAAATAAAGAAAAAGCCCGGGAATCCCCGTGGAAGGCTCGGAAATGATATAGCGTAAAATATATTCCATATACCTCCGCTGGTAACCTGGAGTGAACCCAGACCTGTGAAATACCCTCGCCCATTCAGATACACGAAAAACACGCGGCCTCGAAACGTGATTTGTAACATTTCATGAATTGAGATGAATGGACTGATTTTACTTCCGTTTCAAGCGGAGCAGCTATCTTCATAATTTCGTAGCATAACATTTCAGATATTGCTTCAAAGGAGTTTGTATCAAGAAGTTACAATTATACGGGGTGAATATATTATGTTGATCAGTTTATTCCTATACGAATCTATAAATTGTAAATATAAAAAACAAAAACATGGACGAAGTGATTAGTTTTCTGAAGCTAAATAAAGTGAGTGCTTAAGTACCGCTGTGATAAGTTATGTCGAATACTTGTAAAAAATGATTTTCTAAATTAGACTAATTTACGATGACAAGCCGTGGACGAAGTTGTAAGTTTCCCAGTAAGCTTAAAACTTAAGTTGATTTTAATGGAAAAAAACTTGTGCTTTCGTCAACTCCAACCCGACTAACCAAGGTACTTATTTTCGGAGACCCCGCAACAAACACCAGCTCAACTTCTGTGGAATGAGAGTGCAGAGTCAGAATTCGGAGAAGGACTCGCTCGAATGATTCAGACGTTGGTTAATTAGAGTGAAGCTTCTCTCAGAGTCCCGGGAGGCTCTTCAGCGAGTTTCTCTCCCGTGTAGAACGTATATGAGTTTCATCTCTCATCCGTGATGTAACCGGACGAGGCGTACCTACTCTGCAGGGAAGAGGATTCATTGCCAAGCTCGGATGATGGAAGGCACGAAATGACTATAGATCTCCCTCGGGTTTGCACGAATTCGTAAAGCTGTTTTAAGATTGGACGTTTCACTCTGGAAAGCATGCTGCTCGCATGTCACACGAAACTAAATTAAACGAAACGGAAAGTTTAGCGAAGAAAGATCCGACAGCAAAAAACGAAGACCATAAGTACACGTATGTGAAATCCGGAGCTTTATATGGGGAACTATGAGTCACCTGAGAAATAAGTTATTCCGACTCCTGACTCAACACCAACTAAGTTCAAGCAAAGCCGCAGTTACCTAGAGTTGAAAAAGAACCACGATCCTTTTCCGTTAACTCTTTAGTTATACCCGGAGGTAAAACCCTTTCCCCATTCAAGTATTGCAGATTTATGGTTTTGCGGTATTCAGAATTCGAGTCAGATATTCCTTGCAGAATTTTGTATACATATGTCATAATAGCCTTCGGTCAGCAACAGCGGACTAAAACTTTCCTTCAACCACCGCACCGAGCTATCGATTCGAATTCGTGTATGAGGAAGCAGAAGTATTCACCATAGAAATTTGCTGCTTAAAAGGTCTAAAAGCTTCGATAACAATTCAACTTCATGAGCGTAAGATTACACGCTCAGCAGCGGTAAGAGAATGAAAATTATTGTTTTCTCTCTTGAATTCTATAGAGCTTTTCGAAGCTTTTGTAAAACTAAACTTTTACCAAAGTCAAAAATACGACGAAAAAAATAAAAATACGAGCGTAGTTTTCTGATTCCTCAGTTAGGAAATGTCTTTTGAAAAATGATTTCGTTACTTTTTAACACATCTTCATTATCTGTATCGCTCGTGTTCTTGACGTTGGTTAATACATTCGGAGATAGAAAATTGATGTATCCAGATAAAAAACAAAAGCAAGTAAGAAAGAGACTCGACTCGTTATGATATCCGGTCATAAAAACTTTTCAATCAATATCTTTCTAATTGAAGGATCAAGACCTTGCAAGAGTTAATAAGTTAGATTAGTTTGTTCCTAGCTGCTGTAAGTCCCCCCCCCCCCTCCCACACTAAAGTAGTTAGAAATCGGATAATCTCCTTGAACCACTTTTATTCACGAGTGCCTATAACTACGATGAATTGTCATTATAGTACCGGTAATTAATAATACATATTCAAACCGTCGATATATTATACCATGTCACGTGTAACGACAAATTTATAGATACTATGCACCTATCTGTTCCACGTTGCAATTGACATCGGTAAATGGCCATATTCCGGGTGCCCAGGGCGATATCTAACCAATCAAATTAGCCAGAAATTCGACCATGGATAGTTCATCGCACCAAGCTATCCGCGTTTAATTGCTCCCCTTTAATTACGAATGACAAATTATCAGTCTGACCTTAGAGAAATGTGATCATCCCGCGCGTTCCACCGTTATTAAATTGACATCAATTTTAATTTCGGATTGATGCTTTACCGAAGTTTGACGTAAAAAAAAATTATTTTTCAACACGCTGTGCGTAAATTTCGATTTTGTGCATATAATTAAACTTAACGCGCGTCGTGTTAAACAACAAGGTCCGATACACGTGGAAAAGATCATTCTCGACTCGTGTGGAATCAACACTTTCGCACTAGCATCGAGAGGCACTATTTTCACATGAAGTATTACTCCGATCGATATTATTCAAACTATTATATCGAAAGCTTGCAAAGTGCGGGTGACTGTGATTCTAATCCTCCCTATTTTTACCGAGAGATAAATTTACCTAATTAATTATTCGCGTGTGAATTATGGAGCAGGTGCAGCGTATCCTCGCGTTATATAATCTTAATTGTTTGCTCAGTTATGATTTCACCGAGCTAAGGAGGTTCGGGATTATCTTCGTTATGTTAATAAGCGGGAGAGTAAACGGGATCTGCAGATTATCCGTTGTTAATTCCACGTGTTATACTAATATTATTTGTATACATAGATACTATAATTAAATATCTCTACATATATTCTGGCACTTCTTCTGACGTCGTTACGCCACTCGGGCTTAGCCACGACGAAAATAACCCGGAACGTTGCATCGAGGGTATAAAAGGGGATCCGCGGAGTAAGCTAGTGAATGTAAATAGCACACTTTACTCTAATTCCAAGGGCAATTTCGTACGCCACGACTCGAGAATAATCTAGCTAACAGCTGCGTTATGCGTTCAGGCGCTGATTTCGCTAAAAACAATATCGGCTATACCCTACGCCTGAACCTAAACCTAAACCTAAACCCAAAGCCTCAATTTGAACCCGGAAGGACCAGCCCATACGTGACCTTGAAAACCGGAGAGATAAAGATTGAATAATGCTAGGGTAGGCGCTTTGGTGACCGGGGAGAACCAGGCGATGATTGCATCGAGTAGGGAACGAGTATTTTCAAAGTGGTCTTGATTTTCGCCAATGGACCAAGGGTCGTCTCTTGGGGACTGAAATGTGGGAAGATTTTCTAAGGGCGAAGGCGGCAGCAGGTTTACTACGAACTGGATGAAGGATTCCCCGATATTGTACCCAAACATGTGATTACGGATTTTCATTAGGATTAAATGATGAATATTTCAAAATTCGGAGCTTTCAAACCCGACTTTGGAATCCATCAGAATTCAATTAAAACCTGATTTATTTAGCTTGTGTGAATCTGAACCACATTTTCTCTCATGTTCTACAGGTTTATTAATGAAGCTTTTCATCTCTTTCAGATGAAACAGTGAATCTAAAGGGACGTGTTCGGTGACTGTGTATGTAGTACCTCTTCCAACGGGGTATACTGTACAGATTAGTTTATTTTCACGCTGAGTATGATTTATAAGATAAAGAACGGCTCTCACAAACGGGGAAACATTTGTCAACCGTTATACTAATCGGGATGCAACTGTGTCAAGGTAATTACCTAATCATCAGTTATTTTTTTTTTTTTCTCCTATATAAAGACATAAGCGAGTACGGTACGTTCACCATATATTTTTATATCGCACATTATCCCGGCGTTATTTCATTCCTGTACCTACCTGTGTCTTAATATATTTGATCAAAAATCCATCCAACATGCTGCTGTGTCTTCTCAAGTGTGATTGGCTTCCGCTCAGATAACTTTGTAGCACAAGCCGTTGTCAAGTATCCCAGACTACACGGGGCTTAGGTACGTTCTATGGATTTTCAAATCGCGATAAGCAAAGCCCAGAAGAGAGATGAACCCGGGTCTATCAGCTTATCGCATATGTCTGCCCATCTATCTAGATATATGAATATAGGTATATACTAGGGTGGTCCTTATTTCGATGAATTTCCAAACAAATACGGGACGCCCCCTGCATATTTATTATTATAGGAATTACCTGGAAAAGAATATTTTTTATAGAACTTGTATGAAAAAAAAATAAATGAGTTCAGATTTTAAATATTTCGAGTAATATCACGAAAATATTTATTGACCTGATATGTAAGGTAATAATGAATATAAAAATTTGTAATTTTCAGGGTTTCTTCCTAACAGTATAAGCAACAACTGTGCCAAATTTCAAATTATTTCATTGATTTTTATCGTTACGAAAAAAGAAAAAAGTAACTGGTTGAAAAAATTACATTTATTTTCCGAATTAAACTTTCGGAATTTTGGACCCCGTGTTAATGTTAAAATTCAGAGGTGAAATTTTAGGGGTATTTTTTTTCTCTATAATTTGTAAGGTGTCTAGGGGGCGTCCCGCATTTATTTAGAAATTCATCGAAATAAGGACCACCCTAGTATGTACCCTATACTGTGGAATATACCGTGGGGATTTCCTTTCGGGCGGTTAACCTTCGCCCTTTGCTCTGCTCTGCTTGTTTCTTGTCTCATTCTCTGTCGTCATGCGTTTTCTCGCTTTTCCTTATTAATGTACGAGTATAAACCCGAAGAGATCTGTGCGGTTTACCTCAACAAAGCTTGATTCCCTGGCTCATGTCATTGAGAAAATTTCATACAGTGAAACTTGGCGTAACAAAATCGCTTAGCATAATATGTATATTAGATTTCAAAGCACACATGGGAGATTCTCAGTTGTTAATTTCAAACGTTAAGTATACCTACATAAGTACTGAAAATATCTAGTTATTCATGTGCCTAATTTAAATTCATTGAATATCATTTTTATGTATGAACTTTGTCAATATCGTTTTAGTTTTCCAATTGATTAGATATTCTGCAATCACGGAGGCTGAAACTGCCACGCTGCTCGATTGGATCGCTCGGTGTCTACGATCTTGTTTGTTCAAAGTTTTCCAAAGTTCCTATGGTTCATTGAAAAACTCTGATTAAACAATTAACCGTCGAGGAAAGTTCGACGAAAGTCTTTAATCGATCAGAGTATCCTCTCGATAATTTAGAACCGTTATTTCGGAGTATATTACGCCCAGATTTATCGGGAATAAGACTTGGGATGAATTTTCAATCTACGAACTATATGTATATAGATTATCTCGTAGCATTTAAAAACCGTTTCATCGTTCTGTGGTCGTCTTAGAACTTAGAAAGCAGCACGTCCCCGTCAGTCGCACGATCGTAGCTTAACCGTGTTCTGTGAAACGAAATTGGAACACAACACTAATGTGCTAAGCCTTATTCTTAGAGCAAGGTATCATCGTTCGCGATTGCAGTCGCAGACGAGACGGGAGTCCCGAATATAAACAGGTGGTTGAGTTTTTTGATTTGCGAAGTCGACTTTCTGCCACACGTTATTGACACCCTTTCAACAATTTATGCGTAATAATTTTTGAATTTTTATTCACACAGAGGCCAAGTCGCGAAAAAATTTGGCTACGGCTATTCAGCTTCAGTCATTGCGTCAGTCTGCAGGCTGAAATCTTCTCATGATGAAGTAAAATCGCGTCACTATATACTTTTCGAATTTTATTCTTTAACACGAGCTCAGAGCGGGAATAACGTTTTTTTATAATTTCTATAATTCTGGAAATCTCACCTCATTGAACAGAACGACTTAACCAGAATGTAGCATCATCGATCGAGAGTTAGACATACTTAATGGTTAATTAATTAATTATCGCTGGAAAGAGACCAATTTATCGGTCGACGTGACCGCTATAGCGTGATAAGCTTGAAGGGTAATCAAATGATTAATTAACGAGTCTGAGCTCAAACTATCTTTGTTTAAAATCCAGTCAAAAGATATTTTCCAGAATCCATTAGCTACATGGGTATGTAGAATATATGAATCTGCGTGCCTGCTGGGTATTCTTTGAGATGAAAATCCGTCTCACTTATTTCGCAATATCTTATAAATTCCGCTCGCAGATTTTTTCTGGTATAACGATATTAATGTTCTGTCTATTCGATTTATTGCGTATATATCCCTCGCCAATTCCGTAACGTCACCAGACAGATATAACTTGGCTGATATAACAACGAAGAGCTTTTTTTATCCTATTTTGTTTTTGTTTTTTTTTTCGAAAAAAAAAGAAAAGAAAAACGAAGGCCTTTTTCCTCGTCTCACTAGGCTCGTTAGCACGTTAATAATTTCTCGTGTAAGTGCAAAGTCACGTGAGAAAGCGCGGGCAAATGAACCCAGGGCGTCGAAAGACGCGCTCAACGTCGTCTCCTGGTTGAGTGGGTACTCGTAGGCTGTGAGAAAAGAACTCACAAGGTCTGCAAAATTCATCGCAACTCTGCGAATGAATGGAAGACTTTTCATTTCGAATTCTACTTCGGGTTTTTTGGGTCCTTCAAGATGTCTCACGATTCTGCGAAGGTTTTTTGCTTAACGAGAACGCGACGAACCTTGGCATATTTTTTGTCCTTTTTTTTTCTGTAATTACCCAACTGAATTCTCCCCCAGTTCTCGGGTTTGTTCTCTCGCGCGTTTTTCCTTCCTCTGCTATCGTTTAATTTTTATTTTTTCCCTATCACGGAATCATTCGCGTCTCTATTTTCTAAATCGTGCGTGCGGACTTACGCGCCAACGCACCGCTTTCACAATTAAATAAAAGACAAACTGCGGTATTCGAAAACCTCTAATAATTTTTGCTGCTGTAGGTACTACATACATACATACCATAAAACAATTTCAGCTTATCCCGTCAAGCTGAAAATTTACACCTATAAGATAACAGCGATTAATAAATTTTTGGTAACGTTACCAAGGCTGTTCGATGACTTATTGCGTTTCAACCTAGTATCCACGTAATTGCGAGTCTACGCTTCCTCCAAAATCCTTTAATTTTCAAACTTTTCATTTGTACTTATTGTCAGTACTACGAGCTTAGTTTATTCTGAGCTCGCGGCTTATAACACGGGATTCGCATGGCGCCAGCATCTTTTTTCGACCGCCCGCCCTTGATCCTGCGGATATATGTATAGCAATATAGAATCCACTTTGACGCCATGACTCCACCACGATCGTTCATACGCCTTTTATTCCGATGTATCCGTGAATTCAAGCTATTGTTAGGGTCTATTCTTGTTTTCTCTACGCTGTTTTCAGCCGTTTCTCGGTTACATTCAAGGAGGAAATTTTCCCTGGTATTTTTTATTTCTAGCTGAATTTCAAACGGCGTCTCGATAGTGACAGAGTTCGAGTTCTATATACTTTTCGTTACGACTTTGAGGAAAACTTTTTTAATTCCATTAATCAGTTAACGTGGACGGAAAACTTTTCAAAGAACTTATAAAATTTAACTTTTTCTTTCACTCGATAGGAACTGCCATGAAAAAAAAGTTCTCTTCTATCGCCTGCATGTATAAATCCGCATTTCATTCACATAAAAAGTGATTAATAAGTGATCCTTGCTGCTCCCCCCTGCAGTCAGTGCTAAATAGTAATTTACAAAATTACGTGTTTCGTGATCTACGGGATAGAAAAGCATGGGAATCTACATATCGAGTGTGAATATTTAGAAATATACGATAGGGTTTACTGTAGTGTGAAGTAAACAAGAACAATATGATTTGGGGTAATTTTTTTCTTTTTTCATTAAGCTAAAAGAAAAAATGACAACATGGTTAGTCTTCGTTTAGTTTAGTTCGGAGACAGACGCGTCTTTTTTTTTATGGCCGCTAAATTTTCCGCTGAATTTATTTATGAGGGAAGAAATTAATAATAGCTAGAACTTTGTTCTCCTCGCTTCGGAGAAAAGCTGTGGGAGTAACATAACTCATAGAGTAGGTATAGCGATCAATACTTTTGGTGGTTTTTAACGTTTTTCCATTCCGTCCCTGAATGTTGTTTTCCACGATTAGCACGAATTCTGGAACGCGTGCGTGCTGCGCACTCCATAAACCGCAATTCAAATTAACGACTCGATAACGATAAAGACCTAATTTCATTTCTCGAATACCGACACTAAAGTCAGACTGAGCAGGGCTGAAGTTCCGAATCCTAAAAGTCCGGAACGGTGAAAATTCCGAATTTGAATATCACCGACTCACAGTTTGAAGGAAGGATATTTCTCCGAAAGTCTACGTAGCCGATTTGAAAAACTTTGAAACGGAGAATACCGAGGGTCTATCATCCTGAAACCTACAGATCGAAAAAGCCAGACCTCCGAAACTTGAAATTGATGCATGTATTCATTCAGTATTTGATAACTCGGACCGTATCGATTGTATCAAAACCATAATGCGTGGTCAAATTAATCGTCTCATGATGTACTTTTTGGAAAAAGAGTTTCGAAATCCTATCAATTATATAAGACATCATTAAGTAAAATGGGTTTCCGTAAGGAGAGTCTCGATCGTAATGAATTATTTTTTGTCTTCACATCCGTCCTGAGAAATAGATCGAAATCGTTTAATTCTCGGACTCTTGGGGGTCTGGATCTTCGGCGATTTGATCTGTCTGTATTCCAATCTCATAGAATTTTAATGTTCTAGACTTCAACGTTTCCGAAAATTCTAAATCGTCGTTGTTCGAATTCGGAATTTGAACCGTTCGAAAGCTTTAAAATTCGGAACTTCTACCCGGTCCTAGTCAGACATAAAGTTCAACGTGTATTCTTGTTCTGAGTTGTGATGCAAAGTCGTGATACCCGCATAGTTGGTATATATAAGGCAGGTCGGGGTTACTAACCCAACTGTATATTGTTGCAATCTATTTCTGTGTGTCTGACGTGCATCGCACACTATCAGATGCAAAAATTATTCGGGTTTAAATTTACCAGTTTATAATTTATAGTTTATTATAAAATATTAATTTCCCGTTTTGCGTGCGGTCATTCATAGTCATATCGAAAAACCTAAATCACATTTTCAGAACTGTATCAGCTCATACACCCATCTGCATAAATCATATGAAATGTTATCATATTAAATGATATCGTAATATTTCTTCTTATCTGCCGGCATAGCTGTTATCAGAGTCGTTAATATTGGAGTAATTTTAAATGAAAATTATTTTCCTCCATCAGTGAAAATGATTTCAGATCTGATATTAGGGACCATTTTCGCTAATCACCATTACACACGTTCGATATGATGTGTACACACCTATTACAGGGGAATCAGGGATGCTGTGAAAATATTTTATAGAGTTGCGGCCACCGGGGGATCTTTTTTTCAGACTCATGATTACAGATCATTTCAGAGAAGCCCTCGGGACGTTCGAGCTGAATAAACGATAAAGTCCACTCGCACTTCCTCGCGGGAAAAGCTTATATAGGGAGTTGGACGTTAGCGGAGGATCGATAAGTAAGCAATAATATCTGGAGATTCTGATAGCACGCTTAATCCTTATCGCCTGGTAAGGGACGGTTCCATTCGAAAATGAAAGCTGACCGTAATTTTATCATACCATAAAAAACCCTCTGTATTATCTGGTGCGAATAGTTGGGGAGATTGGGAGAAAGCAGTCAACGTAGTTATACACAAAATCGTGAAACTTCCAAAAACTCGACCAAAAATTGTTCACGATTTATAGTTTACATAACAAGATGAAATACAGAAACTTTAGCTAAAGAAATGGGCTAACTTTTACATCGGACAGACTGCGTAATTTTTTATGTCACATATTTATTTCCAAATTTCATTTGAAGTTGAGTCATGATTATATACGAGACGTCAGGCGTCAGCTGTCCGACGAAACTTATAGTTAGTAGGTATATAGCGTTATCGGATACTATCAGCCTGATTAAGATTCGAAAAGCAGAGTTTTCGAGTTTACGGAAGATTCTGAACCTCCGAACTAATATAAAGTTTAAATGACTCTTACATTGATGGATGTACGTGATCAATTTTTTTTTCGGGAATATAAGCGTGATATCACCGATATTGAAAATGAGGTAAACAACAATATATATGTATAAAGCAAGGCAGGAAATTGCTGGTACTAGATTGTGAAGAGTAGTTTGATCGCTTCGGTTTCCGACGATGTTCAGATTGCCGGAGACTGATCGGATCATAAATTTTTTTCATTCTAAAAGCCGCGGGATTTATTTATTCTCCATCTCGTATAGCCAAAAATTTTGGAGGGTATTAAACTTTCCTAAAGTATTACCATTTTGTTATTTACCAAGTTTTCGTCGACGATTTGCGTAAGCTTTTTTTAACCGTTGAAACAGTTTTGAAATACAATATCAGAAAAATGGTGAAACGATTATAAAATACTGCCTTTACGTGATAAAAAATAGAAAAAATAAAAAAAAAAACTAAAGGCACAAAATCACACAGTCCGTCTTTTTTTAAACCGTTGGTCGACTTGTTCAACCATTTGTCCACATCGTCATTTACACGTATAAATACACCGCTGATAATAGGTACTGCAGAATTTATCCATAGTATTGAATGCATCTCGCAATGTTTTATGCGGCATTGAGACCGTGCCAAAAGTATAGGTGAATGCGATTTTGCATGTATGTAAACCCGGTGGCTTGTCGATGTTCAGTTATTCGCGTCGAGGAAAGCCAACTCCATAATTAATCGCGAATCTGGACTCTGGGGGTCTGCTGAAGCCGTCAGTACCTAGTTTAAAATTGTCATCCAATTTCCTATTCATCTATTTATAATGTTATAATGTAAATGTTATAGCTGGTGGTGCTAACTGGCCTCTGTGCATAATATGCGTTAGTATCTCCCTTTGTAAATTGCACTAATTGGCACGCAAGTGGTACCAAAAAGGTGGAGTGCTGTCCGCCAAAGTTATGTTGATGTGTTAAGGAGTCAGACGTATCTAGTTAGGCAGCCAACAAGCTGTTAAAGACATATTAATAATTTGAAATACAAAGGGTTTGAATGTGAAACAAATTGTTCTGAAAATTGCGGGTATATTTGCTTAAGGATATTATTCCCGAGACCACGTCCGGACAAACGACGGCTATTATGACTCACGTATACATATATTACAGATTCTAATGCATTCTGTGGGTTAGTGGAGCAGTAAATGCCGTGTTATTAGTAGACCAGGTTTTCATGGAAGGGGAAATCCAATAAAAATAAATAAATGACAAAGAGAAAGAGAGAAACCAAAGGTGTATAGATATAGAGAACAGGAATTCGATAACGAGCATAAACAGACTTTAATAAAAATGCCCGCGTGCTACGAGCGCCATTAAATATAAAGGGTTCTAACTTGCACGCGATATTATGTGTCCGTTAATATTTCACATCCTTTACCTACAGATATATACCGTGAATGAAAATATAACCCGATAGCTTTGATGCCTGAGAAAATACGGCGTAAATTATGACTGAGAGAAAAATTTGAGGGAAACTTAGTTGCGAAGTTAGACACTGCGTTATTGAAGCAATGTCAAGTTCTTCCCTCGCTATGATTATACTTCACTACCGATCAAAAGGTCCAAATGTAAGTATTTAATACTCGCTTTAGCAGGGCGTAAAAGTCTCTGTGTTTAAATTTGAGAGTATACAAAAGACAGACATTGCGTTACTGCAGCGTTGGCTTTTAAGGTCTGGCCTGCAGCAATCGCCAGCTAAGTAACACCTATTGCTACTAAAGTTAATTTAAGATCGGCAGTGAAATGTAAAAACCACTTTAATCCCCAAATGAAATCGAAGAGCGAACTATTTCGGTACAGATATTTTTTTTTGTCGGTACTTCACCCATCGCTGGTCTGATTTTGTGGGATTCTTTTTTTTCCATAGTGTGGTTTTTGCGTCTGGCTTCGATGCCCTAGCTAGCTCTTAGGTCTAGACATTGACTAAGTGCGGTACGGTGAGATCGATGACGATACGAATAAATGTGCTTTTGTACCAGACTCGCAATCAGTACCGGTAAAACGGAGAATCGTAATGGAAATGATGTTCGTTGAATGGAAATTGCATTTTCAAACAAGTGGTCGTCGGGGATAATCATTTTTTGGAATCATAACCGATATACTACTCACATTTTAGGCTTCTGAAAATTTAACGTACCAATATTTTGACGTATATACATTTTTAATGAAGGGGATTATTTTTGAGCTTTTCAACCTTCATCGCGTCAGGGAAAAATGTTTTCATCGTTAATCCCTTCGCGAAAAGGGGTTCAGCGTGGATGATGATATGTATAATATGAGTAAATAGTCGTCCATAAAAAGCGGACAAGACCAAAACCGTTTCATCTTCCGGTTAAACTGGTATAGACTCCAAAAGCACCGAATATATTGTATTCAGGGCAGCAGGAAAGAGTCATAACTCACATGATACGTAGTACCTATATGTATGTACGGTGCTGCCATTTTTCTTTCACGATTTCCCGATCAGTTTTCGACCTTTTTGATGCCGCTATGAGGCCGTAATTTATTGAACCGATGATGTCTTTCTGGTCTGCGATTCGGAGCTACTGCCTGATAAGCTCTTCCGAAATCCCTAGACTAGAATTAATCAGGTTTTTGAAGAAAAAAGGTCCAGACCGCACATCCCGCCTTATAAATAAATGGAAATACTTACGCGTAATGCATCATTCCGATAACGCGTATATTTTGAGGGAATTCTTTTTCTGGTTTACGTTTTTCATCGTTGTCATATATTCCCATGCTTTCTACCTAATCCGCTAAAAACTCGGTGCGAGATGAACGGTATAGCTCGCATTTTTCCTGCATTAACCACTCTGTTTTATATCACGGGTAGGTACTCGCATCAGGCCATCCATCGACAACTCGAAATATGTAACTAGAGTGAGTGCGAAGGGGACTTGTCCTGGATACGTTCATTTGTTGGGGGAATCGCGGAAAGAGATATTGACGCGGTAGAACAGAATTCGCACTTTTTCAATCCCACCATTTGATGGCGAGGGGAAACCGCGTACAAATATACCTACAGAATACACCACATGCTCCTGATTCCTGTGTATTATGTGTATTAGATTGAATGGGTTGGGCGTACAACGATCAGTGGCTGTTTGATGTTGCAGAGTATCGCCTAACGCGGTTGATATTTCTCCAGAAAGTAGGAGGTTCACGGAAACGGGATCGAGGCGTGTTTATCGTTAGATAAAAATTTCCTTTTCAAATAAGAATTTCGAATCTCTCGTGTCAAATAAAAATTAATAAATATATATATATATATATTTATTTTCGTCGCATTTCATAGGTGTATCCAATATCAAAAGTATATATTCTTTCGGTCCGTGCTTTCAAAAGTTGATGTCCTGAAATTTCACAGTACGATTCAGTTTCGGGGAAAATAATCTATTGCACCAGCCTCCACATCCTGGATCAATTTCGATCGTGATTCTCGTTTTAAAAATTCATTTTCCAACGGCGCGACTGTTATGTATGAGAGTACTCCTTTAGGGGCTCACTCTGAAATTATTACTCACCCTTGAGTTCTCTTGACATTTTTTTTTCACATTTGTTTTTAGTTTTCACTTTTTTCTCCCTGTTCTTTCGACTACCGCAATTTTTTTCCACCACTTGCACCTTACGAGCTGAATAAAGGGCATCGGGGACAGAGAAGAGGTGAACTGTGTTCACAGCAATGTTCTAAAGCTTTATATGTATTTTACACTTTTCAATCTCCTCACAAGTTGAGATATGACGCGAAACCTTCAGCAAGCAATAGTTGTTAACACAGAGCTGTAAATTATAAATAAAATCAAGGCCTGATGTTGAGGGTGGTCTCTTGATCGTGTGAAAAAATTCTGATAGATTCTCTACCGCAGCACATTCATCACTGCGAAGGTGTTTAAATTTAACGTAAATCCTCCAACCTGGACACTTTTCTTTAATATATATTATCCTGTCGACACCAGATCACTGATTTGTTCGCCAATTGATTAAACAAAAAATGAATAAAAATCCGGCTATCCAATCGTCCTAAAATTCAATCGAGATCCTACCAGGTTTTTCCCAGTATCTCTTACGGCCAGTTCGGCGATGTCAGTACCGTTCGGATGTTCCAGCTCCAATATCCGCAGGGAACAAAACACGTGGGATAATGATTTTCCCCGTTAACTGCGGAGGCTGTTATTTCGCGACTCGATAAGCGTGGGTTCTTCTTTTTATTTGTTCTTTTTATCATTTCGGTTTTTCAATTTGCGGTCCGATAGAGTACCAGATCGATTCGAAGGGTACAAAAGTGTTTTGTTGTACCTCCCTGGACTATATTACGTATACACAACGCTTATTGTCACTGACACTGCATTCTGTCGGCTCTAACGTAAGCCAGTGAAAATGGAAATGCCGTGGTCCAGATATGAATATTCATGTGCCCAAAGATTCAGAGTATTTTTCACGCTGTTACTAAATGCGAATGACGAATGTGACATCGCGGTGTCCAGTTTAATTCGGATAAATTAAATTACACCTCACTTTATCCAATCCAACGATGAAATGGATCTGACATTTTTTACACGAGAGAAGAAGAAGAAGAAGAAGAAGAGAATCGTCGCGGGTCAAACCTTAAGTCTGAAATCCCATTCTTCCTGAACCAGCTCCACGCGCCATATTCATTGAATCCCCTTCCCATTGGAAAAAGCACTCACAATTAGTCTGCCATGTTCCTTCGAGCGATCAATTAGACTCTTCGTTTATCTCGACCGTTTTTTTTTTTTTTGGTGGAATTTTATAATCATGAGCGGTAAAATTTGTCGACCTGTCCACCTGATTATTCAATTGCAAAATAATTGTGCCGAAACGAGATCGGAACTACAAACGCTTTTCTGATTCAGTTTATTTTATCAATACACGTCGTGGCTCAACTGCAACTCGGAGACGATAAAAATCGATTGATTAATTTCGTGATGAAGAAATTACGGCGAATTTTTTTCTAATTGGATTTCAGTTGAATACTGCTCCTGCCTTCGATTAATCGAATACGAATTTTAACCCTTGTTCGGACAAAGTGTAGTTAGATTTTTCCGTGGTCTTGGGTAATTCCCACAAAAGTACACTCTATAGTGGCTAGCCGAACGCGCCGCATCCGTTTACTTTCAACGAACAACCTTTCAAGCTGAAGAGTGCTTCTAGTGGTGAGAAGTTGCGGGTCAAGGGCCAGAGCTGTTCGTCTATTGTTTCCTCAGCTATTTCACATTTGCGACAATAAGTTCGGAGTGTCTAGGTATAACTTTCAGACCAAAAAAGTAATGAATTTCAATTCATGGAAGATGGTGGATGGTTCGCGGTTAGACATTTTTCACAAATTGCACAATTTCGCTCCACTTTTATTTACTTCCATTCGGTAGACGTTTCCCTCTTTTGACCAAAGATAATCAATTGTTCATGTGGTGGTGAAAGGCATGTCGTTTACACCTGAACGACTGAAGCGGAACCTAAATGTAGACGAGTTCTTTTTGAGCTCACGGCAGATGTATAACCGCTTTTAAAGCCGTAAAAGGGTCTTGAATCTTTAAGATCTCTAAGGGGATTCTTCACTTTGAAGATGATAAGCACCGAGGCGGTTGGCATCCTCTGGAGATAGATAAAACTGGTGAAATTCTATGCGTGATACGGACCACCGTGGAGTACAGCCAGCAAGGACGAGAGTGGGAAATTTAGTGGCAAATTACGAATTATAACGTGGTCGCTTTTCACATTTAGTTTTTCACCTCGTTTTTAGAATACTTGGGACTTTAGTCACGCGGAATTCGGGGGTTCAATAACTTCTGTGAAACGAATAAAAATTCAGTCCTCTCACGAGAAAACCACCCTTAGACATGCAACGCGACGAATTTCAAACTCAGGATTGTATATCCTCGCAAGTTTTACTTAAAATAAAAAACTTTCATTTTCCCTTGTTTCTCCGAGCACGTGCGTCTACTTATTTTCTTTTAAACATGCCGTCTTCATTTTCTTCGTGCAAATTTTTCCTCTTTTATGATCCACGAGCTTTTTAGCATTGTTACAACCATACAAAAATAAGGGAGAAAAGATTCGACATCGACGTCGAGAGGATTAACTGTAAACTTTAAGTCGCAACAAACTTTTCTTCTCACTTTCGACCATCAATGAACGACGTTCTTCCTCTCAGTTTGTCTTTCATCAGAGAATTTAGTCGTATTTTCGAAGTAATCCAATCACTCTCCACTCTTTTTTCTTCCATTTTCACTTTAAAGAAACTCGGTACGTGTTACGTATATAACTCGCGAATCTCATATATCTTATATATTTCTATGGAAACTCACGAAGATTATTACAACATGCAGTAAAATCAATCATTCAATTGATTATTATTCACCTCGACCTCTTTCAGTTCGATAATCTTTCTCAATGGAAAAAGTCCCTTTTTAAAACCACCCTTTTTCTTGAATGGCGTAAAGATCAGCAGGTGACAATCCAGTGCATAAAACATTTTCAGTTCTCTGATCTATACATAAATGGAAAATGGAACAATATGTGCGTCTGATAGACATTCACGTGCTCACATCATTCGCATATCTATTTTGTTGACTCAACAATTTCATAGACCTAGTCCAACTCTCATCGGGTCTAATACATGCAACGTACTCTTTATACAAAGTTTACGGAAACTTGCCAACTTGTTATTCCAAGTTGAAAATCCACCCACGCAAATACATATATTATATCTGTGGTATTTATAACATTAGGCTGACAATCTCTCTCCCTCTCTCTCTATCTTTTCCATTCCGGAATTCAGCGTCGCCAATACATACATCGTTAAGCTTCGTTGGAAATTTTTTGCTATTGATCATCCAGTCTCGATGGTCCGAGATTTACGGACGTTTTATGCTTTTTATTCCTTTTTTTTCATCTACGAGATCATAACTTTCGTCGATTTCGTTATAATTCGATTTTCCTTTCCTTTCCTTCTTTTTTTTATTTCTTATCACCATCTCATCCCTAGAGATGTGAATATATAGAATGGAATAGTTGATGCAGACAAAGAGAGACAAGTTGATAAGACTGCGGAGTTATTAGTGGCATAACGAGTTGGACAAGGATAGACGAGGCCATCTATCATACGCGGTTATCCGTCAACAACTGACGTCTAGAAGTCGCTGGTGTAGTGCATACATATACTTGAAATTTCTGGAGTGAGAAAGGCGCGGAGAATTATTTCTTGTACATTTTTACTCAAATTCATATTTTTTCTAGCCCTATTGACTCAAGGAGTTAGAGATTTGAGCAGCGATTTCGCCATTCGTTTGTGACCCGGGTCCGGGATTCGTAGAATCCGTTTGACAAGAGATAAATCTATTATATGAATGATCTACTAATTTATTAACTCCTCGTTTACGAGCACTTCGTTTCTTGGAAAAACGTAAACTGTGTCATGATGGTGGTGACTGTATAATAATTTTCCTATGACGAAGACAGATCACGAATAGTGAATTATTGCCATTTATTTATAACCGTATGGATGTGCCCATGCTTGCCATACATTATTTTCCGAACAGAAACAGTCATTGTTAATGAAGAAGCTCTCCGATTATACGAGCATTTTCATTCGATTTGATAAAAAAAAGCCATTCATGAAGATGAAACTGGTGAAATTCGATCCAGATAATAAGAATCTTTGTGACCGAGGTACTGAATCCCCGAAATTACAATGCGAATAAGAATGTTTACAGCTATACTTTTTGTTGCTAAATCTAGCATCGGCTGTTAGTGCAGTTAAAGATGGACAGAGAAGCGTTAAACGCAGTTTTATTGAGGCTTTCGTTCAACAGCTGGTTGAAGTAGCAGAATAAATATTGAGTCGATGATAGAGTTGATTTTAACGGCTCTGTAAATTGGGCGATAAAACTACACTAGGAATTACTACGCCGATTTGGATATACTGTAATTACTACTACGGCCTATTAACTTACGAAATTTAAACGCTGGAACAAATATCGTATATATTTATGATTCCTTTTTCGATCAGGAGTAAGAATAGAATTCTATTATGATGTATCGATGATATAGCCCTGCCAATATTCATTTCGAAGATAGTGGTAATCCGGCAATAGACATCAAGTCTACGAGTATCAATTGCCAAGAAATTAATCAGACATTCTTTACAGAATTCAAGATCAATTCTTCACGTATCATTTTTTTTTTTTTTTTTTCATCTTTTACATCTCAGTTGATCGTGTATGCAATGTTCTTAGCATACTTGCTTTATTATGAGGCGCAGACCGCTTGAAACTAGTTCAGAATTTTCAAAGGCTGGAATATTTCAGAGCTGAAAATTATGCAGGCTTTTGGTCCTTAGATCGTGAAGTAAATACGAAAACTCTCTCTGTGATATGTAACATTCAATCCTAAATGTCAGACTACGCGGTTGGCACCTCATACTAACGCAACTTTCTTGCCGAAATTCAATCCGTAATGTAACACAAGTCATTTCTATAACTATGAACGTTCGATCAAGGGGTTCTCCGAAATTCAGTAGCGAACTATTTTCTGACTCGCTATAACATGACGTCGTTATGAAATATAAACGGAATGAAATACGTGGTGTTATTAATATATGTATTGAAATACACCTACGTATCTAAGTCGTGAATTTTTTTTCTCACGATTTACTAAAACTGCTTCGTCTCAGAATTGTTTATTCATTTGGGCTTGCCTCCGTTTATGATCAAACGCCATAAAGACCCCGGTTACAGATGACTTTAGATAATTTTGCGGTTTGAGTAAAATCTTCACGTTCAGACTTGGATTTATTCGTTTAACATTGCTCTGACCTACTATTTTCCTAGACATTGTAAAACCCGGTAAAAGATGTCTAAGATTTACACCACACTGTGAGAACTGCAATAAAATCTCTGTAAATATCAAACCCAATCTATAAATTCTACATAAAAACGAGGTCAACAACGAGCCATTCAATTTTTCTATATATAAAAAAAAAAAATATATTATATTCGATTTTCCTTTCCATTCCAGACCACTTGGTACAACGTGACAATGATCAATGGCACTCGATAGATCGTCAGACTATTTGCACATGTATATACATGCATCCATGCGTTTGCAGAAAATTGTAATATAAATTTGAAGGAATGGTAACCTTTTAATAAAGGAATATATGATCTCATAGATCCTTTACTAAAAACATCGTTCATTACTTCAAATGCAATTACGATCCAACCCTACAGTGTTTTGCGCTTAAAAACGACACTTCAGTTTAATGGCGGTATATCTTTAAATACCGTAGGTACCAACACAGAAGTAATACTCCAATCTATGGATCTTTTGGGGGTCTCAAAAGAAAAATAGAGTGTCAAATAAAAAGAAAAGAGGATACGGGGTAAAGTCAGAGAGGGCATAAAATGGGGCAAGATAACTAGAGCTAGGAAAGGGACGAGCTAGAGATTGTAACAGGGATTCCAAATGTTTGGTGTTAACTTTACTCGGCTAGGTCAATCTCGTCGAGAATTTGGGCGGAAATCAAAGGTGTAAAGACCCCTGCAGAAGGTACAACGAGATAATGGTTCGACAATTTTTGGTCCATCCATTGAGAGAACGACCTAGATGGACAGCGTGTGAGGGTAGAGAGATAAGAGCATGAAAGTTAGTACCACGATATACTACACTCTCTTTTCCCGGGTCCGAAGCTGGTTTCATTGGGTCGTAAGTTACGTGATGTTATAACTCGGTGGAATTTATATAAAATTTTCTTCCCCGGCACAGTTTGCTGAGTGGAGGTGAAAGAACGGCGACAGTTGGGAAAATTTTCAGCGTAAGAATTTCAGGCTCAAAATTTCGCCCAAGGTTTAGCGAAAATTCCATCTCATTTTCGGCTAAACCCACGCAACTGCGTTCACTGAATCGTCGCTATTTTTCTGAAAAAAATTAAAACGAGAAATTTGAATTCATGCGTTCCCTTAGGAAATTTGAATTAGCGAGTCTGTGGATAACCTGGTGATCGTTTTCGTCTCTTCGGAATTTTAAATCTCTGACGCGTTGTAATTGGCCAAAAATTACGCAAGAAATCAATATTTACAAATGACCTAGCTTATTTCGGATTTAAGTACAGCCATGAAAATCCGAAATCGTCCGAGTACACGAATTAAACGGTCGTAAATCACCCTCAAGTGTCCCGTTATTCTCACAAGGAGTGAACCCTTGTTTCAGTTTCATCGTCAGTAGCACCACTATAGTGGCCGCTGGCTAGTGGATGGACTATAGAGAACAGCTAAGGGAAGGCTCAATTCACTTTTGTGATAAACACACTGACGGCTGTCAGACGTTCTGTTCTATTAATCTCAAAACGCCTCCTCCTCCATTACAAATTTGATAATTGTTTACCTAGGCGACTTCTCTGATCATTAATTAATTACTCGCTGATTCTTTACGGGCTAATTTTTCATCCCCTTGCTTCGTGTCTTCGATATAAGTAAAGCCATCGGCGACGGTACCTATAACTAAAATTTAAACTAAAGAGAGTAATAAGGGATGAAAAGGTTGATGAAATTTATAACTACCTGCTTGAATCCGCGATACATGACGCGAATTTCCTGTCTGGTAAACTTCGTTTGACGAAGAAGTTCTTCCAGGGCGACTGGCCTAGTTGTCGGCTGTCTGGCTCGCGTACTTTCAAATTCGAAGAGCGCCTCTTCCGGTCCCGGCGAGTCTGGCGGCGTGGCCATGTTCTCTTCGTCGACCTTAGCCTTCCCTCGTACTTTCTCAAGATAGCAACGATCCTCTTGACATTATTCGATGCTGGGAACGGCCTCTTGTAACAGCCTCTGTTTTTTCTTTTTTCTTCTTCTTCTTATTATTATCAGCAGAGTTATCTTTCACCCTTAGAAAGGAAAACTATCGGGCAAAGACACTTCGGTAGTGGATATCAACGTCGATTTAACTGCTCGGACTTGATTAGGTTTCTCCCTTATTTCTATAAAACTATAATTGACTCTTTCACGTCAGATGTTCAATAAATTAGAAATATAGTATTTTTCGGACAGATTGAAGTGCGCAATGTCCGATGCACGGTGATCGTTCTCTCATTGAAAGAACCTATTCATTACCTTGATAAGACTGCAGTAAATTCTACAGGCAGCTAAAGTCCTATACGGTAGTCCTAAACTCTAGTGAATTTTCCAGAGAAAATTACTTACTAAGCTACAGACACAATGTAGCTTTGCGAACACGCGATGTTCATTTGTTTTCACTTCCGAATGACCGAACTGTCACCTAGTAACTGCCCAATCGTCTGGTGTATTGCACCTTCTTCGGTTTATTGCTCCATCGCTTTTCCTTATTACTTTTTCTTTTTTTCTTATTTCTTTCTCACTCCTCGTCTCGCGGACAGAATATGAACTTTCTTTTTGCTGGTAACACACGTTAGCTTATTATACAGTTAACATTTTAAGGGTGGACTCGCCAGGTAGATTGCTTATGATTGTATTAACGATTGATTCAACATGGGTTTATTATTCATTTTTTCTTTAATTTTCTTGATTGATTAACATCGAAAATATTGCATCTTTGGAATTGTAGCTCTTCGAGTCAACTTATCTTAGATATTTAAGTGACGAAATTGTAAATTACATTTAAATTTGAAACAACCCTTCATCGAGGGCGTGTCTTATTCTTATTCTTATTATTTTTCTTCTTCTCGTCGATAGTTTTCTATATAAACTTAGGTCTAAACTTTAGATCACGATATGCTTAGAAATGGCACTATATTTCCGAGTTATCACTCCAACTGTCTGCTCCAATTTATTCAGATGAAAAGCTTTTCCTTGCTGTATTGGAGTAGTATCCCGACTTTACACTGCAGAATTCCAAAATCGCATTAAAGCCTGTATGTCTCAATTGCAATTTCTAATTTCTGACGTATAGTTTTGATATAACACTCTCTGAAATCTAAATAATAAATGAATTCCTTCGTAGTACAAGCTTCTTTCACTATACCTGATTTTATTACGCTAAAGAGAAACGAAATAACTGAATCTTGTCTCGCTTGAAGATCTATGAACGTCAAAGTCCGACCTGTTCACGGCTCCACTACTTACGCTACTATAATCACTGTAAGTCTACAATTTTCTCGACGACTTGCTGATGTCCCCCACACACGTTACACGAAACGCAAGGTAATTCATCGACACTGAAAAAACACGAGTGCATCGCACCCTAGTTTCAATATATATTTTTCTAATTTATTTATTTGATTAATTTTTTAGTTTCAAATTCTTTGGGTAATTGAAAATTTTCTCTCGAACAAATATCCCCGAATATCCCGAGAAATTTTTCCAAATATTCTCACCGGGTGCCCGAAGTCCCGGATCATCAACGACCTCAGCTTCACCGTTTTGCACCCCTATCACCTATCACTCAGCACAAGTGACATCGGCAACCAGTCGCTCGGCCATGTGAGTCTGAGTACCGGGCCCGCCAGCAAGTAGTAAGGTACGCGTCGGGCACGACACTGGCTGCCCGGGTTGCGCGTCGCGACGCTCTACCCCACCACATCGAGTCGCGAGGGTACCTCGCGCGGACGCCTCGATCGCCTCGACGCCCTACCGAGCGCCAGAGCGTCGGAGCACCAGAGCCCTGTGTTCCTACCTATCCGAATCATAGGGTGTGTTCCCGTGGCTGTGGTCCATTCGAGATTTTGTTCCAAAAGCTCGCGGTGGATGCTGAGCGATTTATTTAAAACTAGCTTCGGAGATCTTTTCTTTCTCATCGATCATGAGTAATCGATATTTATCAAGGTCTTCAGAGACTGTGAACCATATATATTAATGTTCTACTGAACTATCGCGGATAGGGTTACATATGAATGAGTCTAGATCTTTTGAAACAAATCGTCACCGCAGCCTGGAAAAATTGTAATACGCAGATACTGCATTTTCGGTGTCCTTAAGAAAATTCGCAAGACACAATTACCTCAATCGATTCGTGAAATTCGCATCGAGTTTGGAAAAAATCGGTTCAGACTATTGCACAGCGGGACATCTGTCCTCAAAGAATAATTATTGTCCCTTAAACCGTTTACACTGCCATATTAAGAGGAAATATCATCAATTCCTGTTCATTATTCGCGCTGTAGTTCGAAATTTCATTGGGGAATAGTTCGATAAGTATTATATTGTATTGAACCGATTTGAGGAAACTCGATACAAGAAGTATCTACGTCTCTCCATGCGCTACAGCTTAAGGTTTTATTTGAAATGCAGATTGGTTGAAGCAGAGACTAGAGTAGGGGATATTAAATTTACCTAGTCATGAAATTTTGGGTAAACAACAAACACTCAATTCTAAGGGAAACGTTTTTTAATAATCTGTAAAAATAGTTCGAACTGAGATGAAATTTTTTGTTCATTCTTGACTCTTCGCTGTAGTATATAAGGATGAAAATTTGTCTGTCATTTTTCAATCAGGGATATCTGATCGCTATATTACCATTTTTCAAACTTTTCATTAACCTACCCGTCGCGATTTTTCAGGACCGATGGAACACGCCGTCGCATATCGACGCGCCCTCGGTCCAAACAGCCAAGACACCCCCGAAACACAAAGCCAGCCGGATCTATCCTACGGGAGCAGGCGCGTCTCCCCATTCAGAAAGCTCCGCGTCCCTCGTCCACCGTCACCACTCATTTGTCTGAGACTAAGTTTACTTTATAAAGTACTTGGACGTCGCATACTCGTATAGTAAAAAAAAAAAAAAAAAATTGTAGAGAAATTATAAAACGCGAACAAAAAAAACCTTGCGGATTTTAGGACCTATCGGCGAACGCCTGCAGAAATTATTGATCACAATTTGTTTTATCATTTATCGTTATTCCCTCAATTCTATGAACACTGGCTCAAGCTATTCCCACCAGCTTCGTCAGCGGGGTCAACAATAGGGGCTTTCAGGGAGGAAAAAAGCTCTCGTCTACCAGCGTCTTCCAGGGATCCGCGGGCTTGCAACTCTGTACGAGGCTGTCTTGGTTGGATGAATATCTGTCCCAGAAATTGGAAAGTCCTCAGGCTAGTATAAGGGGTAAATTGAAGTCTTAACAACCCTAAAAGTGTGTCGCGATCGCCTATCTTTTCGATGGATAAAACCGAGTAGTCGATAGATTTAGTCCGAATTCAGGAATTCGAAATCCGAATTTATGAGTGCTGCTGATATCTGTACACTGCAGAGCAGAGCTTTTTGATTAGAAATTCGTTTAATTCAATACAAAATCATTATTGACAGGCCTACTGATATAAGGGTGATTGATCATCCCGTCGGAAACATCCGTATTTGATATACCATTTTAGGGGTAAAAGTGTAGAGCTTACGAGACACGAGCCCCAGTATATTTGGCCGTAAAAAATTCGTTGGAAAGCTTTTTCCACTAACGAATGGCCATTCGCTAATTTCGATAATCCAAACGTTGTTACGCCTATAATTAATGCTAGCTTTGCTCTTATCCGCGTTTTTTTTTTTTTCCAACTTTGTACACCAGCCCTAATCCTTCGTTGCTTCTTAGTCCTGATTATAAAGGACTCCGTGGTTTTTAGCGTGTTTATTTTATTTTAATGCTAATTCTTCTGCTTTAAAAATGAAAAACGAAAATCGGTAATCATAGATATTATACATGGAGATTTCACGATTTATTTATTAGCTACGATCTGCAAGTGTGCAAATACCATCTGCATACGATTTTATTTTATTCAATTTCTATATTTATTCCCATAATCAGTACGTCTCATTAAATTGCTTGTTTTATCGCCTCTATATCTACCCTTGGCTTTTTTTTCCCTTGCCTTGCTGACTCGAGTGAAAAACGGTCGACAGTACTGCTTGGGCAATCTTCGGAATGGCCCGAAATCTCTAGTCTTGAAGTTTACGCGCGTAGCGAATAAATTTTATTCGGTATAGCGAAAACCAGGTCTGTCAGTTTACGTATCTCGTATCTAGATATACAGATATAGGTATATACCATACGGTAAATTATATAGTTATATATAACATATAGAGGTATGTGTGCAGAGATACACGCAGTCGCAAACTAAATACTCAGTTACTTATAGGTATACAGTGATATACTCGCATATGGAAGACCCATTCTTATGCGGTATGGAAGGCTCGGACTACCCACCTCAAATAAATATTGAAAATTCATGTAAAATATCGGTTACTACCGATATTTAATACGATATTTCGAATTATTTTTTCGGAAACGTCCGTGGACGTCCTACCGCGTCTTTTACTGCGCGGTCACACAGATATTTAAATAGATATGTTATATAATTCAGGCGATGCTTATTGATCAAGGCCTTAGTCTAATATTTCGGTCGCTGAGGGTAATTATTCCGCTAGTATATTCTATACCTGAAATGACTATAGAGTTTTTTTTTTTTTTTTTCTGTTTCGGGTTGAAAACTCAATTCCAATTGAATCGTATGATTGAACGAGCTTATAGTATTCGAGCTTTTATCGCCCCCTTTCTTAACCAGAATTCTAATATTACCCTATTTGTAGCGAATTCATTGAAATTGAGTTACCTACCTTTACACCTGTGTGTGTCGCGAATCCAATTAACGGAACCAACTAACTCGGAACCGCATGTCTAAGGATTCTTAACGAGATAAATTTTACTAAACAACAAGTCTTGAGTCAAACAACATATGTATAATACTACGTTATTACACAAGTCTCTTATATGGCTTAGGGACGAAGTTCACTATCGATTAAATAGATATTATATCCAAGATCTTTTGTTGAGATATGTGAAGCTTTATTGATACGTAAAATGTCATTACTGCACGCCAGCAAGCACGTGATATCAAGTACTAAAATCGACGATTCATATTTCAACGACTATTAATGAGGAACGGCTTCGACATTGCACTTAGCTGTTGAGTGCAATTAGACCTGCAATATGAATATAATATGTTAATTCTGTTACATCTTAACGTATAAAAAAACTAATAGTTATGACATACATTTTATATTATAGTAGATGCTATACTTCGGTCTACGATCTATACTTCATATATTCATACGCATAATATACTGTCACACGAATTGTATTGACATAAAAAAGTGTTAAAATTATAGTCTATGATTTGATTTCTCAATGAAAAACCGAATATTGAGTTAATTCGAAGCTTATAAATAGCAAAAGATTATAGTCCCTACATTTACGAGATTTAAAATAATAATATCATAGCCGCTCTGTGATGTCAGAGTGATATTTCAACATATGGTCACTAGAGCGAGCTGCAGCTGGTACGCTCTCTGGTCTCTATGATTTTTTCGGCTGCTAGCTGTCACGAGATCGCATGCCGGATTTAAAAATTCTACAAACATAATGGGTAGAATGGATTCGCTGTTATTAAGAAGTAAATTCCGTGGTTCTATGATCGGAGCTTTAATGGGAGATTGTCTCGGATCTGCATATGAAGGAGAAGAATTATTCACATCAGGAATGAGACTAGTTATTCAAAGATCGTTCGACAAACTCGAAGGACCGCATTTTAAAGGTTAGGCTCGGATCATCTTATCTCATTGCGTTTTTATTATAGAATATTCATTACCGTCCTATCAATTACGTCTTAAAATTATCAAAAATTGCTTTATCCTTGTCAACTTATTTTCATAACAAAAAATCAGAACAAACCTATTTTATTTGTAGAGACCCGTCTATAACCTCAAACTCCAATAATCTATAATTCCGTAAAATTTCGCGGACATTATTAATCCTTCAATCATTTTACATTAAAATTAAATTTTTTCAATATTATTATTATCTTATTTTCAATTATGATTACCAGCACCTGTGATGCAGTTTACCGATGATTCCGCAATGACTTCCGCCGTTGCCGAATCATTGATTGAGCGTGGAGAATTCGATCAGAAAGATATGGCAAAGAAATTTGTAAAATCTTACTACAAGGAACCGAATCGAGGATATGGAGCAGGGGTGACGACAGTCAGTAGCAAAAGAAACTGTGAAATACTATAATGAAACTTATTAAAAATATAAATGCATTCAGATGTTTTATTTTTGTCAGTAATAACAAGTATTTCAATTTACTCATACATGAATACTTGTATTATTGTTTTATTTTTTATTTGACTGGTGTTCGTTACAGGTATTTCAAAAATTACGAGGCAACAAGTTTGCTGATATACTACTTCCTGCAAGAGAGCAATTTAATGGTCAAGGATCTTTGGGTAACGGCGGAGCAATGAGAGTAACTCCAATTGCTCTTTTCTGTTATAAAAACTACGAGCTGATGGTTGACGTAGCTAAGAAGCAGTCTCAGATTACACACACACATAAAACTGGAGTAGATGGAGCAATACTTCAGGTGAAAAAAAAATATCTATGCCTATTTATATTGTTATCACTGTTGAATCTCCGTGTTTTTAATATGTGGTAATCTGAGAACTGAGTAACAGTGTTGGAATCTTTTCCCTACCCAACAAAAGAAGGAATTTATTGGAGAAATAATGTAGGTAATCAGTTGGACAGAAAGAAATTGTCTTATTCTATTGTTACATTATTACAGAGCTACAGTAGTATAACTAAAGTTTGTTTCGTTTCACGTTCTAGGCAATAGCCGTTCACCAGAGCCTCTTGTTGGATCCCAAAGAGAAATTGGATAGCTGTAAATTTACCGATGACTTAATAGAAAAAATGGACAAAATAGAAGTCGACGAAGAAGGGTACACCAATTCTTATCCTACAAAATGAATACATCTATCGATAAAGCCAATTCTTAAAGAGAAAAAGTTCTTGATCTTAAAGATCAGCCAAAACAATTATCAACTGTTGTATTTCATCAACTATCACTGTTTTCTCATGTCTAGACCTGAGATCTTGCCCGTTATCTCGTATTTTAGAGATCTTTAGAGATTATTTTAATTCAGTTTAAGAATTTCACGGCTTTATAAACTCTGTATGAACCTTACTTTTCTTTTTTTTTCAAACTATGTTCAGACTAGGTCTGGTCAACCCATCTCCTTACAAAACTCAATTGAAATTGATGAGGGATCTTATTTGCGAAGAAGGCGAGGGACCCCACGGTGAAAAGGTAGTCCATCACTTGGGAACTGACATCTCAGCGCTTCATTCTGTGCCTACTGCCATTTACTGCTTCCTCAGAGCTCAAAAACCAATCAAAGATGTACAAACGGAAAATCCACTAAGGAGGACAATACAATATGCTGTAAGTGAACTTAATAACATTTAAATTCGGTTTAATGTTTGTAAAAGGCCTTGTACTTTCAATGATTTTGATAACTGGTTTCTGAAAAACGACTATCTCAAGCAAAAGTTTGTTCTTTTTTGAATCCAGCTAATCTTAATTGAAATATTTGTTTCCGAGATTTATTTTCTGGAAAAAGTAATAAAGGAGCACTCTGTATAGTGAAAAACAAAAAGAGAACCAAAAATGGCTTGACATTTAGCGTCTGGATATGAGATGAAAATTATTGTAATTTATCGAATTTTATTTACAGTCTTAACTCACTTTCATTCCTTATAAATTTTCAGCCTCTAATGTAATGTGCAATGAATCTTCTTTCTCACCTAACTCGAATGTTTGCCAAAATGTTAAGTGGTCAACGAACGAAATTTACAAACTCGTTTCTTTGTATAGAAAGTTTCCATGCCTTTGGAAGAAAGATATCTCTGCCTATGCAGATAATGTAGCACGACATAGCGCCTACCGCATTATACATGAAGCTATGAATATGCCTAATATTACATTCACAGATGTTATCCTGAAAATACGAGATATTAGACGATGGTATATAAAGGAATTAAAAAAAGCTTTAGCGGCACAAGCTGCTGGACATATATACCGACCGAAATTCAGCTGGTTTGATGTTATACATAAATTTCTGTATCCATATTTGGAGAAAAATGAATCTGCTGATTTACTTGTTAGTATTTTAGTGATAACTTCACATCATTACACATTCTATTTTACTACCCATGACTCTTTCTCTCTTGCAATATCAAGATAATTCCCGATTGCAGAATATTAACTGTAACATAGCACGCCTCGATTACTTTGGTTGCAAGAGTGTTTTGAAAAATTTAATTCATGGCAATAAGAGATCATTAGCTGTGGGAGATCCAAGCCATGGAGAATATTGCTCATATTGTGAAGCATTGCACAGTAAACAGAGCTTTTGTTCGGTGTCAGGAGAGGAATTTCTTCCTGTGGATTACAGTTCAACAAGAAATGGTTTAAGCTCTAATCGGTTTTGTTTCAATAATTCAAATTCATTATATCAACGTACTGCGGCCCCCTTGTCGGATAGCTCATCACGTTTCGCTCCACGAGAAGAATACCATTTATCACCACTCCTGAAAACGCGTATTCCAAGAAATATGCATTCTCTGCAGTTACCTGATTATCTTTCACCGACTAGTGGTAGAAATGTCCTCAAACCAGGGGTTCAGTTCATCTCATCTAGCGATTCTATACTCTCAGATAAATCGTCTTCGACAATAATTGTTTGTCAGAAAAAGTCAAATTATACTTGCACACCTGTTAAAACCGTGAGAGAGTGTGGGGTTCAATGGACGAGTTCAGACAGTAAGGTGAATTTTTTTTAGTTGTACTATTCATGCTTTGAACTAGAACGATTTTTATTTCTCAAAAGCAATTCTCAGTCTCTTGTTATAAATCGGTCGGAAAATGTACCAGAGACTCAGCTATCTCAGTAGAATATGATGAACACGATATCTTTGCAAAAAGTATCGCGTGTTATCTCAGAAGAATGGATATGGAAACAGCTCTTCAAGCTCAGAACCGAATTCTGAAAGTAATTAACGATCATCGGTTACACAAGCCTGACACAGTATGTTTGAATTAATTACGTGATTATCTGGTCATTGGTTAATATATGTACTGCAGTAATATAATCATCTTTTCCACTTATATTAGGTAGGTGATGATCCGGTGTATCTATTTTCTATCCTAGTAGAGTTCACACTTGATATTAGTGTATTTTTGTATTTTGAAATACTGATTTAGCTTTATAGTATAGGTATAATTTTTCTGCTTAGTTTTCGAGCTCGAAATTAATAAGAAAATCGTCTTACTAGCAATCCATCAGACTACTCAGACCAGAAATGATAGGTGAAAGAGGTATAGTGCAGAAAGGACCCTCTCAAATTGATAGATCCCATGATCATGTGGCGGCAAAAATACGTTCAAATCAACAACCTTATGTGCCACGGATTATTCGTGATATCAAACAAACGGCACCCCCAAAAGAAGATCTTTCAAAAGCTCAGCAATTGAAATTAAAAGCTTCAAAAAGACCCACAATAGTTGAGCCAGTGGTTACCTACCATAAACACAGAACTCCGACTCCGATATTAGTAAAATCTTCCAAAGCTGACAAAAGCGTAAGATTTTATGAATTAATATCAATTTCCGAGTCATTTTCTCCTCCAGATAATCTATTATATTATTGGAGTAAAAATACCGGCGATCAAAGATAGCCATGATTCGACTCATTCAGTTAAAGTGATATAGAAATATAGTAAAAAGGCTTTTTGTACGAATTCTTTTATATTTCTAAATCAGCATGCTCGGAGAGTTTCACCGGTTTTTGAGAAAATTGGAAAACTCATATCGCCAAAGAAGAAATCATCAACTACATGAGATGTCTGCTGACAATATTTGCACACATGTACTCTCGTTATTATTGACGGCATATGGATGTCTCCATGGTGCGTCGGATAGAATAAATAATATGTAATTTTATCCAAATGAGCTAGTGCTTAATTAAAAATGAATTCTCTATTCTTGAATCTCAGAAACCAAACAAAACGATAATCGATCGAATCGTTGGTCATGATGGTTCTATGATCAGAGCTGGGTTTAGCTGTTTGATCTGTCTAAACCGTTTTTTTTCTTCGAAAACTTTCTTACATGCTATAGATTTTTGTTTATCAGATGTGAATTTTTTTGGTTTTTATTTTTCTAATTTCAGATCAGTCTGGGCGGCGATACAGATACGATAGGAAGTATGGCTGGCGCTATCGCAGGTGCTTTTTACGGAGAAGATATGATTAGGCCAGAGATTTTAAGACACTGTGAATCGTCTTCTGAATTTAAGAACCTAGCTGACCGACTCTTTGAACTTACTTCCGCGTAATAAATCAACAACGATAAAATATCACAGGGTTCAAATCAGTACCCAGTTGAATGATAATGGTCAATTTTTAGCGATTTTTTGATCGCCCTATCATGGACACAGCTTAGAAATTACAATAACTGATCTGTTTTACAAAGTGACAAATTATAGGTATTATATATGATACCTCGTTCAGAATTATACGGAATGCGAACTTGAAGATCATAGAATATTTTTGTAGGGGCTATTCACGAAAAATTGAGGAAAATTTAGATTTCGGAATAAGTAAGTAGTATATGTATAGTTTTTGACATTTACATGATTTAAATCTACTCATTTATTTCTCATATCTTTTTCCATTGACCCCTGCATTTAGTCTCTTATTTACTCGCGTTTACATTGTTTTTCATCTACTGTCATCAAATAAAAACGTTTCACTATTTTATGCTTTCATTTAATTAATAAGTTTCCTTTGAGCATATTCTGATAACACACAGTCGCACTGATTAGGGAAATTTCTACTATGGCTTATCGTTAGATTAGGAAAGGAAAAAAAAATGAAACCTAATCACTTGATGTTTGAGTTGCTTGTATGCAGGCGTTCTTGCTTCTCTATGTTACGTTTCCACAAATACTCCCGGTATACACTCAATACACGAGTCGTGCAAAAATAAAGTTCTCCGCTTGGCTTTGACTCACGTGTATTTCTCTCCTAGATAACTAGCTCATTATTTCAATCATGTTCCACGGAGGTCCTATAACATTCAAAGGAATTTGAATCTTTGAAGGTGGCTTACGAGCTCTGAAAAAAAAATTGGCATCGACTTATGAAACGCACTGATTACTGGGGATCGCTTTTTCCATTACATAATCCCAGTTCGGTGTTATCGATGTGCAATGATAAAATAAAAGATTTATTTTCTCAACTCTTATATGTATATGTTATAATTTTAAGTATTAGATGTATACCTATATGTATTGTGTTCAAACCATAGATATAGTTCAAACGCTCAACACGCGTTAAAACTCTTTCATACATATTTTAGAAGATCGGTGGTAGATTCCCGCTTGTCGTTGAGGTGTACATAATCGTTTTCAATCATAGTCATGCAAGTGCTGTTCATGAGGTCATAAGAAGAATCCGAAAGGTTTTCACGCTATCATTTCACGTGAGGTGTTAGTTGCCGCAAAAGCTTTTCTAGTTATGTTCAATCCCCGGGAAGGCATGGATTCTCTCGAAATGTTTGAATTTTACTACTCATTGAATCGGGAGCTTTTAAAATTCAATGGAATATTGAAATTGATTGGAATTATTCCGGAGCGTACCTGGATGAACAAAGTCTGTTTCAGCCTGTTTGTAATTGCCGTAAGTTTTCTGACAATACCAGAATGTCTGACGTTGATGACGCAGCCCTCAAGCATGGCGAGGATTTTGGAAACCGCAGGAAGTACTTTGGTGCTCCTCAATAATATCTGCAAACGTATTGTATTGCGTTACTATAGAGATGAAGTAGTGAAGCAGGAAGAAGCCTGGAAGAATCTTTGGAAAGAAACAGTATCGTCCGAAGAGCTTTTGCATCTTTGTCACTACGCTAAAAAAGGAAAGGCAATGACGTGCAATTGGCTTTTCTCATCGTTTTTATTGGTAGTTATGTATCTGTTGGCACCTTTTTTAGTTAGTTTGATTAATAATTTCGCGCATCGAACAACCTTACCCTTTCTCATCGGTATAGACATTGAATCAAACTTTATTCTTTTCTGTATGTACGTCGCTCAGATATTTGCAACATTGATAATATACAGCACCACTTCTGCAGCAGATCTTATCTTGCCAGTAATGATATTTCATGCCTGTGGACACCTCAAAGTCCTACAATTTAAGTTGCACGATATTAGGAAGCATTCGATAATGCCTATGAAATTTGTCAGTTCTTATAATGGACAAGAAACAATCTTAGACGAGATGGACGTGGCTTACAATTTGAAAGACTGCATACGACGTCATCAGATCATTTTGAAGTGAGTTTCTCACAATTCAAATTACTGCGTCGTATAAGCAAATTCATTAATCAGGATTATTTTTATCACAGTTCCTGCTCAGATATAGAACGTTACTTCAACCTAATAAGTTTAATCGAGTCTGTGTTCGTCGTATACCACCTTTGCTTTGCAGCAATCGGCATATTGGGAGTAAAGTATTCCTCAACGTTTTTCAAGCGCTTTTAGAAAGGAGTTGTAGAATTGTCTTGTGTCAAATTGATGCATTGATGCAGTGCTTCCTATACAACTGCTATTATGCCATTGCTCATTTTTTCGCAGGTGCCTGAAGAGACATTTAAATTCTGTGTGCAGATTTGCTGCGCATTCTATCATCTCTATATATATTGTTTGGCCGCGAACGATCTTATGACAGAGGTAAATTTTGTCCATTTAATTCAAGCTGGGTGGTAATTTTATGATTAACGATAGCTTTTCAATCCCAGAGTGTCAAGGTAGCAAATGCAGCATTCAGTCTGCCCTGGTACTATTGTTCAAAGACTGTGCAAACTAACGTCTTGTTAATGGTCACAAGAGCTCAGAAAAGCTGTCAGCTGACAGCAGGAAAATATTTCGTTCTGTGTTTGAATGCTTTTATCACGGTGAGGTCGTCAGTATGCTTTACATCTCAATTTTATTTCTATCTTAAACTTTAGTTAACGATTCTTAATACTGAAAATATCATGAATTAACTGAATCTTGTACTTCATTTTATTGATCTAATATAGCAACTTTATTTCAGCTGATTTACAATGGGATATCTGTCTTTACAGTGCTGCGTACATTCATGTAATTCACACAGGCGAATCGTAAGGCATAAGACAAGGCTTTATGTAGTATTGGAAAATTTTCCAGAATAATAACTAGATGTAGAAGAAACAATTTATGACTCGTAGTTTTCATTTGCTTTTCGTTGGATGGAGGAAGAAAAATGTTCCCAACACTGCGTGGTCCTTGTAAATAGTAAGCTCGACACTTAAATCGCAATTCTCATATCTTTAATTAACTGATCAAGTGCGGTAATGCGAAAAGTGTGATAATCACTTTTGCCAAAGAAGAGTTTGGTACGTTTCCATTCCAGTAGTGGGTTATGCGGGTAATTGATGCAAGGCCATGGAACCCTTGCAGACCCCGGTATACATCCTGAACAACCCTGCCTAGTGCCTTTAGCAAGTCTTACATTATTAACGAGAAGTGCAATTATTCCTTTTATTTCTCATTCCTTTTTCTGATAGTCGAGACTAATCATTCACGCAGCTATATGCCGCTAACTTTACTATATAGTCAGAATATTGAACCTGGAAAGGTAATAACTCTCTGTGCAATGCAGAAACGAATAAATCTGAGAAACTAAGTTTTGAGGGTATATGTATAGAGAGCCAAAGAAATGAAAACTGAAACTGCTATGGTGGTCATTCGTTTTCGCTGTGATTATCCTGAAGTTTGGTTGTACATTTTGTTCTGCTGGTTGTGACCAACTTCTATAGGAATGAATAGAAAATATATATCCTGTGGTATCGTGCACTGGTTTAATATTTGAAACCGTTATAAGTGTCTCTGAATATGTGAGGACATATCACGGAATCAATATTACGAACGGCTCAAGCTTGAATAATTAAATACAATCACAACGGTCGATCTAAAGCTCGCCTCTAGTGTTTCATAAACCAACTTTTCTCACGCTTTATTTGCCTTCAATATTATCGCAAGGAATACGTTGATTTTATTTCAATGTGCAGACTCATGAAGTTACCTACAAAAAAATGTATTCTTATTACCTAATGAAAAACAATTACAATCTTATTAATAACAAATTTCAATCAAGATAAGCAGCTACGTTTCACCTGGTCAAATTTTTTTTTCCTTTGATTACAGTAGGGCATCTATGTGTCCCTTGTTCATTATCCATAGAAATACTTGGACGTGGTTATTTTCCACTATCCCCTCCCTGCAAGCTCTGTATTTTTATGTAGGTTTGTTTATAATAGCGTTATTCAGAGTAGGAAAAATTTTAAGTCGAAAAATTCTCCCGGTACCAGGAGAGCATACCCGATTCGGTGGTCGAAAATTTGCCCAACGCTTAATTGAAAAAAAGTCGTATGAAGAGGAAAGTGAAAATAACGAAGTGATTGATTATTGGTATATCAGAGAATTTATTACTGCTGCAGTATCGATACAATATTCATTGTTGAAGTTATGTATACAGTAATTTGTGATTGTTTCTAAAAAATAAATCTCTGTGATTGTAGTATTCTGAATAGGAGAAAAAATCATTAATAATCGAACAATATACGGATAGTACAGTTGTTTGTCAGCTCCTCCATGTTCAGTGAATTTGTATTTTTATTCATTCTGTGTTCAACGAAATTTATTTCAACTGCTTCATTTCTATTCGTTTAGACCCCTATAATGCAAACATAAATGCAATATAATATCAGTAATTCTTTTCAACTTCTTCGCATTATTTCCACGCGCCACTATCTTTCATTGTATCAATGAATCTAATAAAGAGTTAGTAGTTTTTTTCTACTGCTTTTCAGAATTTTTACGATGCGCTATTTGCCACGCCTCCAAGAATATAAAGAAAGGCTCGTAGTTTTTTTGTCCGCATATTTGTGCAGCACCACTATCATTTCATTCATAGACGGGCGCTTCTCAGAAAACGTAGTAATTTTTTTGTCCGCATATTTGTGCAGTACTACTACCATTTCATTCGTAGAGAGGCGCTTCTCAGAAAAGGTAGTAATTTTTTTGTCCGCATATTTGTGCAGCACCACTACCTTACTATTCGTTCATTCATACGCGACCAGAGCTCTCTATGCATCAATGGAGTAGTTGCTGAGGGAGGGGGTATCAAAACTAGCGATGTGTACAAACGAACGAACAATTAAAAGAACAACTCAAAGTAAGAATTATTAAGCGTTATTCAGTTAGAAAAATTTCAATTCGAAAATCCACCTGGTATGAGGAAAGCATCTGCCCCGAGGAGGTGTGCTGCGATTTTCAAGTGGCTGAAAATGCAAAATTCCAATGTCCTACTATATCCGTGTGCCCTATGCTGATTGGAAAATAACAAAGCGATTGATTATTCATATATCGAAAAATTTATTGCTGAAGCATTGATACAATCGTGTTCATCGACAAGGTTATGTAGAATTCGTAAATTGTAATTGATTCTTAAAAGTAAATATCAAATATAAATTGGTCGAGTATCTTTATTTGCTTCCTGGCATAGGAGTTATCATAAAATAAACTACGTTCGTATTACAATAAGATCCTACTTTGTATAGTATCCGATCCAATCTAATCGTCAACCAATCACAGGTTTCTCTGTATATACTGTAAATCGAGTTCCTGAATCGCTTTAATATGAAAATACTCAAACTTCTAATGCCATGAGCCATGAATCTGTAGCTGCTCCGTTAGTATATTTATCCTGCGAAATCTAGGAAAGGCAATCATTCTAGAAATTACTTCTACTCATATTGAAGCACGGTATTAATTCCCATATGATTCAGGATATGTGTACGTTAATCAAAATCTATCTACATTGAACAAGAAATTAAATTCTTGGCTAATGCAAGGTGGGGAAAGTAGAATGATTCGAATCGAGGATGCGATGGGGTGTAGGGTCATGCCAAAGTAATACGAAATAATATCTATTCGTAAGCATTACAGAGAATTTTTGAATATTTTTCTCTCTACTTATGCGTTCATTAGCGACGCCCTCGCGCATATGGCAGTACTGATTATCAATTAGATATTAGATGAAGAACAAGATATGTGAATCTTCGGCACTTGTTGGTTTTCAAAGGGAGCCTTGCAATACGACTTAATTCTGCAGCGTCTGGTTTTCGCCACCCCTGCTCATCCTTACTTCGAAAGTCAGACAGCTCTCACCAGCCGTAAAGTCTACGATAAGATACCATCCGTTCGAATTTGAGGAGAATTTCACTCCAAACCCACACCATAAAATGAAAATTTTTCATGTACCCGCATTTTATTCACACACATTTATAAACGCTGTAAGTAAGTCTGCGCCTAAATATGCCTTGAGAATTTCACATCACTCTTGAGATTTTCTGATGACACGAGGGTGCAACCTTGCGACCAAAATGGAGTTGAAGCTTGATGTGTCCAGTTTCGATACAATTGGCGAATAATGCGTATGGTGACACCCTCGGAAACCCCACGACTGATCCATTCGATAATATTTCACAACCCCGACTATTACTCTCAATCAAGTCGTCAACTCAACAGTTTGAGATAGTACCGTAGGATTTATGAGGTAACCTATGCTGAATTTTGCAGGGTCGATTTGCACTAGTTTTTCGAATAAAGCGGTCTAAACAGAACAACATATTATTGTGGGCGACAAAAATTATGATAAAATATCTCTTGTCGGGGATATCAAACTTTACGTATATTATATTCTCCTTCGAATTTGATTTCTCGAATCGATTTAGAGATGTTTATGTTAGCTTCAACTATTCAGTAGAGTTAATGACACAAGACATTAGGTCATTAGGTCAAAAACAATTAACTTCAATTATGCAGAATCCGAGCTCTTAAGGTTCCTTGGAGAGCAATTAATCATATATCAGCATGTGTGAGTCCACCCCTAACAATGTGACGTAATTGTGGCAAAGCCCAGAAGAGGATCATAAATCGGGAAATTGCATATTGTCTACTCTCACTGTCTTGCAAGAGCATGGGGTCGTTATGTACAAGGAAAGTTTCGACTCAAATCTACGGTTCTATATACATCTCATACCATGTGGAATTCGGAGGGGATAAGAGGTAAGTACGCTTTCATAGGTCCGCACCAAAGTTTCTGCAGGTATCGTGTCTATGGCTTGCAGAATCCAGTTCAGGGCTACCTTTCTTGGAAGTAAGTTGTCTTTTGCAAAGATCTGTTCGACGGAGAATTTTCGCCACCAGAGATTTCCTCCAATCTCTTGTGTCTCTAAAAAACTGCAATGACTGTGCAAGAGGCTTTTTGGGATCATTTTTGGTTTGCCAAAATTTATACTTGCAAGCTGCCGGTGTTATTTGCGGAATAAAAATATTTCTGCTATATCACCAAGGTGATATAAGTAAAAACCTATGACACGAGGGTGAAAGTTGGCGTGCGAAGTTGAGTTGAAGTTCGAGCTTTCATATCAGTTCCTATACTATTGCATGATGCAAAGTTACAGAAAGAAAAATCGACAATCACCAGAGGTAGCTGATCGTAGGAGACAGTGACGATTATCAAGTCTTAATGTTTTATTCCTGGCATGAATGCTAATAAGTAACGAATAGTAGATGCTGTGATTCTCAAGAATACCCTTGTAAAAGTCAGTCATGCATCGAAAAACTTGGATAAATTGTGCCTATGGTAATCGATAGTTCCCTATTTTTTGGAGTTTGTGAAGGCCTAGGGGCTCGAAGTACAGAGAGTCATACAGTGCAAGTAAAGTGTTATTCACTGGAGTAGGTAGACTATACGTTTGCCTGCATGGAGGAGTCGTCACGAAAGTGGAGATTCCTTTCCTCGCTACAATCGTGACGTAATTGTGAAATGTCCCCTCAAAAGGAACGTATACGTCAAGAAATAGCTTCTTCTTTATTCTCACCGTCTTGCAGGGGTTTGAAAACTTGAGCAAGGAAAGTCTGGACTGAAATCGACAGTTTTGCATGTGTAATACCGATTGAGGCGCGGAGGGGATAATAAGCACGCTTTCATAGGTCTGCACCAACGTTCTTGAAGATATCGCGTGTGTGGCTTGCAGAATTCAGTTCGAGCTTGCCTTTGTAAGAAGTAACTCGTCTTTCGCAAAGTTCTTTACGATCGTGAATTTCGACAGATATGGAGATTTTCGTTTATTACATTCAGTGTGATTATTGCATTGCACCAACCTTCGTGTGTTCATAAAAGGCTGCAATGCCTATATGCAAGAATCTTTCTGGGATTATTTCTGGTTTGCAAAATTCTTCCGATTGGTGGGACACACACTACGCGGAAATCGATCTTGACCGAATGTCTTGCAGCACCCCGACTGCAAGACTCTTCAATACGATTTACTTTTGTGCTGCACAATTTTCGGTGACCACGTTCGTATTGGCTGCGACATTCAAGCAACTCTCATTTCCCGCAAACTCCACGATACGAAATTATCCCTTGCGAATCCGAAAGGAGTTCACTCTGAGTCCACAGTATGAAATCGAGTATACACTTCAGGTAATAATTGGCTATGTCGGCAATTCGTTCGTAGCTGCCGTTGATACGACTGGTAGTCTGTTGGTTCTGAACATGTATGAGTAACTCGCTCTAATCCAAAACTGGCTCCTGGACCTTACAAAAGAAGAGTAGACCACAACAATAGGAAACATTGACAAGACTCTGTAAGTGACGTTGAAAAAATGCATTCACCGTCACCAGATTGTAATAAAGTAGGTAATCTGCACAATAATGATATCCTTCTCAAGAACCGTATAGATACAGAATCCCTTATTGGATACGTGAGTGGAGGGAAGAGATTTCGAAAGCCATATGAGAATTGGATGATGAATTTCTTCTTTCGCACAGAAAGAGTAAAGCTGGGTGCAATTTATCTTGCGTTCCATACTTTCCCTATAGTTTCTGCACCGAGCTGGAAGAGGTCTTTCGGTACATTAACCTGGCACAAATCGTCACCGGAATGTACCTTCTGGCCATTTCAGCGGTGCGACTGAACGAGGTAAATATATGACATCAAACCTACACCGATTAGGGTGTGCCTTATTTCCCTTAATTTAATTACAGTGGCATTGAAATTACTTTCAGATTGTGTCCAGCAGTGTATCCTATGGCATGGTCCAACATAGTTTCTAAGTTGGCGTATACGTGACTTCGGGTGCAATACGAGTGATTTTGATATCTGTTATAGTAAAGTTGACGTATAGAAATAAAAAATGGTCAAGATATTTATACATCACTCCACACTAGTGTGGCTTACAATATTTGAGATTGACGCAGATGACTAGACCAAGGATCATACAAAGTAAAGACATGCTATACTAGGATTTGTTGTTTAATCTGTATTTTCTGTAAGTCAATAATTGTGATGATGTATAATAAATACTTTTTTGCTACGAATAAAATATAGTCTAAGAATGTCACTTTACTCTTGAGATATTCTGGATATTTTTTCAACAGCTCGTACGAAAAAGTCAACTCAATTGTAACAACAGAATCGCAAGGCATGGAGGGTGCAACATAAAGTTAAGCAGTCGTCGCAATTTTTTTTTTTTTTTGTTCAATGTTTGGTAGAGAAACAAATTCAGAATAGCCAGCGTTAGGGGAGACAGCGATAACCGTCCAGTTTCGTGATGTATATGCAATACCTGGTGGATGTCTCAATTCGTAAACTCCAGCGTCGTAAGTGAGCCATGTATTGAACTCCAGTAAACTGTACCTTTGCTTACATTGTTATCAGTAATACCTTGGAGTTCTTATACTTTTTGAGTTCAGGAGAACTGTCTCTATATGTACCACTAATGGGCCTCCATATCCGGGGTGCTTGACTATGAATAAAAAACTCTGCATCTAGAGAGACTTAAATTCCAGTGTTTTTGTGTTTCACTGATTGCTGGAACAATGAAGCTGTCAAAGGTTCAGCGTCATGAAAAGTCCTATAGGATTGTCGTTGATTATGCATGAGGGATGTGGATATGGTGTTTTTCTCGGTATATATGATCAATCAGTCTTACTATGTTCATATGTCAAACATTTCTGTATTTGGCACAGTTTTGAATCATTGATTATTTCTTTCGAGGAGAACGAAATGCTATCGATAATTGTCCAGTTTCAATGTGATCGGCGAATTATGCGGACCGTCAAATCCTTGAAAACACCGTTACTGATTGATTTCATAATGTTCTCCCACTTTAACAATTACTCAACATCAAATTGTCAACTTAGCAGCTTGAGATATTAACATGAGACGTTTGCGTTAGCCTCAACTATTCTGTAGAGTTAATGACACAAGACATTAGGTCTGACACAATTTACTACATTTTGGAGATACTGAACTCCTTGAGGTTCCTTGAAGAAAAATTAATTATGTATTATCATATTTAGGTCCGCCCCTAACGGTGCGATGTAATTGTGAAATAGCTCGGAAGACGAACGTAGATCGAACAATTGCTTATGGTCTATTCTGGCTATTCCGCATGAGCATGAGAACGTTTGAACTAATGCCGATGGTTCTACATACGTGTAATACAGTTCATAGTTTAGAGAGGGGATAATAAGTACGCTTTCATAGGTAAACACCATCAAGTTCTTCCAGGCATCGCGTGTATCGCTTACAGAATTCAGTTCAGGACGGCCTTTCCTGGAAGTAACTTCTCTTTCGCAAACTTTCTCACCATCGTGAATTTTGACAACGGGAGATTTTCGTTAATCATATTCAATATTATCATTGTATCGCACGAACTCTCCTGTGATCACAATACGCTGAAATGCCTGTACAAAAAGCTTTCTGGGATTATTTTTGGTTCGCGAAATTCATCCTGCGAGCTGCAGGTATTCTACCAATTGGCGGAACACCCTCTATGTGGAAATCAATCTTGACCGAATGTTTCACAGCGTTACCGCTGTTATATGGCTTCTACTACGTGATTCCGGAAATAAATTATATACTCTTTCGGGTAAGCTGAAAATTGAAGATGTAGTATTCGACCAATTGTTCCGATTTATAGGCCTTCGAGTATCTCAATATACAAAAATAATCAACCTTTCGAAATGATCGTCAGCTTCAAAATTGGCCGGAGTCTATCATCTGTCCAGAGTGCTGATGATTGAAGGATGCCTCAATTAAAACTAAATTGTAAAAACTTATCAATAATCAATACTATAAAATGTCAAAGATTACAGGACAAAGTGGGTGGTAGCAAAATTTGTAATCATTCTTAATTATGAAATACCTACCGTAATTTATTTGTATTGAGTTTACTCATGTGAACATGGTTTATCAGATTTATGTTTTCAGATTTCATATTCATTAACTATAAAGGTTCATATAGGTATAAATAGGTTTCCATTCACATTGGTTACTATTCAACGTGTCGCATAATTATTGATGGAAAAGTAGATCACCGGATAAGTATGACACATCCTTCATGTCGCACCTCTTTCTTACGCAGGGTCACGCCACGAACGACTTGCTCGAATCCATGATCATCGTGAACAATGTCTTAGGTGGACAATTAAGATCGATTTTCGTCGCTATTAATCGTCGTAAGATCACACGCTTGTTCGCCGTCTGTGCGGCATTATGGGACCACGCCATCCTCGCAGATTACGAAGTAATTTCGATCTGGGCGCGATGGGCGAGACTCTTTAGTACGGTTTACTTTTGCGTTGCAGTATTTTCCATTTCCACCTTCGTCTTGGCTGCGACAGTCAAGCAACTCTCATCTCCTGCAAACTCCACGACACGATACTATCCCTTTCAAGTCCAAGAGGATTTCGCTCCAAGTCCGCAGTATGAAATCAAGTACGCACTTCAGGTAATAATTGCTTACCTAGGCAATTCGTTCATAGCTGCTGCTGATATCACCGGTACTTTGTTGGCCCTGAACATGTGTGGGCAGCTCGCTCTAATACAAAGCTGGCTCCTGGAGCTTCCAGAAGAAGAATGTATAACAACGAGAGGAAACATCGACATGAGTCAACAGGAAGTGCCATTGAAGAAATGCATTCGCCGTCACCAGGTTGTAATGGAGTAGGTATCCTCCACAATTTATTATCCAACAATGTTTTCCAATTAAACTTGTCAGAATTCTGAATAGATACGAAATGCAGTGTTAGATACAAAGATAGAGAAACTGTAGAGCCATAGCATCATGTTGGATAATATTTTTTTTCTTTTGGCTGCAAAGACCCTTGTTCGACGCAGTCTATCTTACATTTCGTACTTTTCCTAGTTTCTGTACTGAACTAGAAGACGTCGTTCGTTACATCTACTTGGCACAAATCCTTACTGGAATGTATGCTCTGGCTGTTTCAGCGGTGAGATTGACACAGGTAATAAGATGTACCATAATATCCAGCTTATATACCTATATACGTTGTAATTTAATTTGTATACAGATCGCATATACTGATATTAGAATCATCAATGATTGTTGAGAAATTCAGACTTTAAATTGTGCGTCCTCTGTCATTGATCATTGCAGAGTTTCGAATATCGGTGGATCGGACCACTTTTGTTGTCTACAGGTGGACTTTTCTCCTCATGTTGGCCAGCGAACAATCTTTCCGTCGCAGTAAGTGATGGAAGTGTATTCAATTACCGTTCAATGAATTATCATCATTTGATGATCGCTAAAATCATTCCTAGAGTACGGAAGTAGCGCAGGCAGTGTACAAGGTCCCCTGGCACCGTTTCTCACCCCGTGAGAAAACCGCAGTGGCGATTATGCTGATGCGATCTCAACGTCCTGCAGAACTCACAGCTGGAAAATTCGTGACGTTGTCTTTGGAGACTTTTACTTCTGTAAGATCAGATTCTCTAACCCATTTGACACCGCGAATTTTAAACTCCAACTAAAGCGTCATTGAAATTATTTTCAGATTATGTCCAGCAGTGTCTCCTTTTGCATGGTTTTGAATAGTTTCGGATAATTTTTTAAGTTTGGTATGCCGTACATATATGTGGGACTTGAGGTGTACGCATTAGTAGATTGCCATTCGAAATGGTTAAAATATTTATAACATCGTTCCCCACTTGTGTAAGTTTCAATATTAAGGATCGACGCAGATGAACTTTGTTGTATGATCGATGATGGTTATGATGTACTACAATGAATACTTTTATTCTGAATAAAATATGTGTTAAAAATTTCGTTCGATCCCTTGAGAGGTCTTGGATATTGACGTTTTTTAACAGTCAGTATGAAGAGGTGAACTCTGATAAAAGGCCTTGGATAAAATAATAATTCGAATTGTAACGGTGACCGCAACGCTTTTTTGTAACCTGTAGGGTATATCGTATCGATTTTTTAACGCCGCCATGTCGGGATCATTTAGCATCGTCTAATGATACGAATTTGAAAAGAAAACCTTCATCCGCTGAGCTTGCTGAAAATTTTCATTATTCAATGGTATTAATTGATATCAACATCAACTATGCTGTAGACGTGCACATATTATAGTCCCATATGATAACTTATCGATTTAAACAATGCATCACTTAATAATTTTTACCAAAATAATCTTGTTGGTGAAATCAATTCCCCCCACATAGTATATCAATACATGCTCGTAAAGACGCGTTAGCAGTCGAACTGAAACCATTGGAAAGAACGTGAAATTAATCATTCCCAACAAAAGCTCGATACTTTTTCGATAGCAGTGTCACCATACGTGCGGAAGATTGATGCATGGCTCTTCTACCGAAAGGCCCCGGTACATTCTTCAAAATCAGTCCGGTTTCAGCATAGGTATGTTTTATATTATTGAAAAGGAGTACGATTATTTTTCTTTTTCAGTCCCCTTTTCCTTTTTTCCAGCATGAGTATGAAAAAAGTTTCAACTGAGATCGACAATTCTGCGTGATATGTTTAGCAGCGTAGAGGAGATAGCATGCTTCTATTGGTCTGCACTAAGGTTTAAGGCTCTTGCAAATATCGTGAACCCTGCAGAATTTGATTCGGGTTCGCTTTCCTTGGGAGTATCGCATTTCCCACGTTTACAGAATCTTAGTTACTATTCAAATTGTATGTAACATTGACCATGAGCAATATATTCGTATCGATCTTGCCTGCGATAATAAATAGTCCCAAATATACTGATAATTAAATGTTTCGTTATTTTACACTTTCCCCTCCTTGCTATTCTTTATTTCATTTATCAATCGAGCGAGGGGTGAATTTCTTCAAAATTAGCTCGCATAAAATGATGCAACCGTTCGTTCCATGGCAATCGTTTTTTCACCGATATCATATAGGTACAGCGACGTACACATGAAGGAGCGAATGCATGCCGATATCGGTACACAGCTCCTCTCCCCCACCAAAATTTTCAGAACACCTTCTCGGGTCAGATGTTCTCCTGATACCAGGAGCAATTTTCGACTTAAAATTGTTCTAACTATCAAAAATGCTAGTATATATATAAACATATAGCGACGTGCATAAAGCAGCGTATGCCGGACAGATGATGCCTTATTTTCAGAGTAAATTTTTTGTCATTCGAGACTTTTTTCGGAGTCATATTTCTGGCAGCTGAGACTTTTTTCGGAGTCATATTTCTGGCAGTTGATACCTCAAACTTAACCCCTAAAAATAAGGTGTCAACTGCCAGAAATATGACTCCGAAAAAAGTCTCAGCTGCCAGAAAATGGAGTGATTTTTCTGACAGTTGAGACTTTTTTCGGAGCGATATTTCTGGCAGTTGACACCTCATTTTTGGGAGTTAAGTTTAAGGTGTCAACTGCCAGAAATATCGCACCGAAAAAAGTCCCAACTGCCAGAAATACGAGTCCGAAAAAAAGTCTCAACTACCAGACATATCACTCCGAATAAAAGTCTCAACTACCAGATTTTGCGTTACACAAAATTATTCTAACTTTTAAAAATGCTAGTATAGATAAGCTATAATAGCGACGTGCATGAAGCAGCGTGTACATGCTTGTGTCGATAAGCACTCTTTTTCCCCACCAAAATTTTCAGAGTACACCTCTTCGGGTCAGATGTTCTCCTGATACCAGGAGCATTTTTCGACTTAAAATTTATCAAACTCTGGAAATAGCTAATATACATAAGCTACATAGCAACGTGCATGAAGCAACGTATGCATGCCTCTATCGATACACTACTCCTTTCTCCCACCAAAAATTTTAACACACCTCCTCGGGTCGGATGTTCTCCCGATACCAAGAGCATTTTTTGACTTGGAATTTCTGTAACTCTGAAATCCCCTAATAATCTAATTACTTAGCAGCGTGCATGAACCCACATATAGACGCATGCGTTTTTGTGCGTTGTAACCTATGCACGCATGCTATTTTTTCGATTGTTACTTGACGTAGGAAAGTAAAGGGGAAAATAATGAAACGATTGATCATGCATACATCTGGTTTATTATTAACATTTACTTTTTGAGCATCGATACAAGCAATATTACTTGTGGATAGTTAAACTTATGAGATTTATTATTGGTTGTGAACGATAAACGTCTGTTGCGAATAACCGTGTTTCTTCATTCACATTACGGGACAAGGTGGAACAATGTAAACCATGTTCGCGTGATGATAAAATGATAGAGTTCGATGCACTTCTACAAGAAAGTTTGTTTGATCCATAAAAACATTGTTGGAATCAAAAAAATTCTTGCATTATCACTCAGTTAAACTGATGTTTGTTTGGTTCGAAGTATTTTTGTTCTATGTAAGTATGGAAAATACATAATATGAATACCAAATCTCATTTTTGCTATTTTTGTACTTACGCGGTATTGCACTATCACCGATGATATCCTCCTCCTTGGTCTTGAATAGATTCTGAGCATGGTATGCTGAAAAGACGGGAAAGGAAAAATTTGGTATATACAAGGTAGGAGATATGGCGGAAATGTGAGGTGCTGTGCCATATCGGAAGATGCGGAGATGTGGGTCAGTTGTGGATGAGATGTAGATGAGATGTGAGAGGATTTCGGAAAACGTCGGGCAATGCGGGAGATCAATTCACGAATAGGAGATGTGGTATTCGTTGTCGTGTTGCTGCGGGGATTTGAGCCTGGCACTAGAAACGAGTCATTTTATGTAAACAAGATTCAAAGGGACAGAAAGTATCGATAATAAATCAACAGTTATTGAAACTTAATCGTTCGTTGATTCAGATTATCGGTGATTGGCTTTTTCCAGCGCTAATAAATTCGTTTCAAATATTGACGGTCTTGATGGACAGAAGCGAATATTCGAATTGAATAACAGCGACTGCAACGCTCTTCTATAACCAGTAGGGGAGGTTGTATCGATTTGTTGACTGGGCGATACGAAAACATTGTGAAGAAAAAAAAAAAAAAACCCACATCTACAAGCAATTTCAATAATTTTACGGCCATTACATGCCCCACTCCAAATACTCAGAGAACATGAACTCTTTGGAAATAAATTACCAGACATACCAATAATCAAGTGTTTCGTTATATTCCATGCTCTTCTCTTTGCGATGTTTATTTCAGGTATCAAATAAGCGGGAGTCGAATCTTCTCGACATTCGGTTCCATGCAATAAGGGAGTAATTTGCTTATTCAGCCAATCGTTCGTTTTCCGATATACGAGAGGTATAGCGATGTGCATACAGCAAGACTTGTATGAATGTATTGCGTTTGCTCTAGCTCTATCGTTAGTTTCTGCCAAAAATTTTTGCACACCAGGTCCTCCGTTTCGTAGATTTTGGCATCCAGGTCTTCTGCCTTGTGGTCTTCGCGGAATGTCCTTTGCCTCGAAAATCTCGATGTTCTAAGTCCCTCGCTTCATAATCGATGGCACTGAGTTCTAGAACTTCGTAGTTTTTGGTGTTGAGATCGACTTCGTCCGGAACTCCAAAGCGGAGTATCTGGACGGCGAAAACTAATTGAAATAATTACCTGAGAATTTGATTTCGCCCTTGCAATGCCTGTGACATTTTCTAAATGTCGATTATTAGACCAGATCAATTCGGCTGTAACGAAAGAAGCGTGCAATATGAGGGTGACACTTTGTGTGTGAATCGCGTTAGAAGTTCAAGCTCTCGTGAAAGTTTTTCCCGCAATGCGTGATGCAAAGTGGCAGCAACAAATCTACAATAGCCACAGGTAGCGTGACATGAATTCGAATGAGTACAGTGACCAGCAGATGCCTCGATTCTCAAGGCCACCGTTGCAAATGAGTCATCTATCGAAGGCCTTGATTGAATTGTGCATCTAAAAATCAATAGATTCTCACTTTATGGATTTTGACAAATATTTCATGGATCTATTCGCATACAAGAATCGATGGATATAAAATTATTCTCGGACCACAGTTTTTATCTAGCTTAGCTAAATAGCAAGTTCTTTTTGCGGAAGGACATTTCCAAATTCATTTTCTCGTCAATATACGCAAAACGCTTGAACTAAAACTCTGGTTTTTTTTTTATCAGGCAAGTGCAGACAACGAAAAAAGTATGACACTTATTTTTACCACCGCAAGCTCGATACTTTTTTCATTGCAGTTGTAGTATACGTGGATAATCGATGCGTGAGCAGCGAACTCCAAACCCCATGCAGTTGAACCTTGAAAGCCATCGTCCCCAGTAAGTCATCATGTATTATTCAATAGAACTGCAATTATTTTTTTCATTCTTCTTTTCTCCGCTAAGCTCAGCACTAATAATTTACACAGTCATGTGGAGCTCCGAATTGCTGAAGTTAAGTTAGCCAGAATACTGAATTTGGAAGCCTGATACCGATCCAGAGTGCAGATGCTTTCAATAAACTTGTGGTTGAACTCCCGGTGCTTTGAGCAAAACCAAAAAATACATACTCACAATTTATATCGATTTTGAATATTTTCAAATCACATTACCTAAGAAACTTCCCATACTACTGATTTGTCCAGAATCACTAGGGACTAATGCATTAATCGTCTGATGGAATCGAAGATCTACCTGAATTATCATGATAGGTAGGTTTTTGCGGAAAGATTTTTTACTTTAGCAAACAAAGCACTGTAATAAATTTATTATTCTGAAACGCGGGTCACAAACTAGTCTGATTGCTTCTTTTACGAAATTCGTTGGATCGAATCACCTCATCTTGAGTATTCAAGCAGATCTCGCATTTTTGGTGGCAATTAGTACTAGTGACTTAGTAAGGTGAAAGATGCGCCATATACTTCTCCCATTACACGGATAGTGGCCGGTAATACTAGCAGGAATAGTTTTGATTGGAATCGATGGTTCTGCCTGTGCAATATCGGCAGGCGCACGGAGGGGATAATAAGTACACTTCCATATAAGACTGCGCCAAAGTTATTGCAGGTATCGTGCGTATGGTCTGCAGAATTCAGTTCAGGCCTACCCTTCTTGGTATTGAGTTCTCCCTAGAAAAGTTCTTCAGGACCGCGAATTTTCACAGCTATAAGAGACCCTGGTTCATTTTATTTACCATCTCCTTCGTACATCGCAGCATCTTTCGTGTATCCATAAAACGCGGAATAATGCGTGTGCAAGAGTCTTTCTGGGATTATTTTTGGCTAGCAAAATACTCTTTGCAAGTTTCGGGTATTCTTCCTGTCGGCGGGTCACCATCTGTGTGGAAATCTATACTCACCGAATTTCTTGTATTATGGCCAATGTTTTCACTTTTGTATATAGTGATCCCCGAAATGAATTACATACTGTTTCGGGTAAGTAAAATACTGTGGATATAGAAAATCTTTTACCTATCTCGCGTGACTCATTGCGAACAGCTAGATTCGATTAGTAATAATATGGAAGGCTTCTCGCATCTTCGAAACGTAAAAATATTAATCTCCCGAATTAACACTTCGAACCCTAACAGTCCTGAACGAATGAGGCATGTTGTAATTGGAATGCAAAAGTATAATGGAATAAAAGATCCATTATATACAAAACCCAGCTAATCAAATGTCCAATATAAAATGCCAAAGTATGAAATCAGACGTTTATCGACATTTTCTGTTCAATTTAAATTCATTTGCTACGAGAAGCGGTGTTCGAAATATATGCAGTCAATCACAGTTTTATAATGTGATTATTGTTGGATTGAGGAATTCAAATCTAATTGACACCGAGTCTTTATATATTGTGCACTGCTGGCGTGGTTTATTAGAATTTAGCAGATTCTACTCTTTAGGCAAAAATATAATACATACGTTCGATTGATGCAGAGTCATAATTTGGACGACTTATTAGAAGCCGTAATAATCGTAATGGCTAGCATGGCAGGACAATTCAGATCAATCTTTGTCGCTATGCATCGTCAGAAGATTGTAAGTTTGCTGTCCATTTGCGAAACGTTATGGAATCACACTGTCCTCAAAGACCATGAAGTAATTGCGACGTGGTACAAACGGGCGAAATTGTTTATTACGATTTATTGTTGCGCTGCGCAATGTACAGTAACCCTGTTCGTCCTGACGACAATGGTGAAGCAGCTCTCATCTGCCGACAATTCTACAATAAAATATTATCCTTTTCATTATCAAGAGGATTCAATTCCAAGCCCGCAATATGAAGTCAAATATACACTTCAAGTCGTAGTCTGTATGCTGGGGATCTCGTTTATAGCTGCCTCTGATATGACTGGGACTCTTATGACGCTAAACATGTGTGGACAACTGGCTCTTATCAGAAATTGGCTCCTAGAGGTATCAAAAGAAGAATTCTACACTGTAAAAGGAAAAGTGGATAAAAGTCTCGAAGCGGTGTTGAGAAAGTGCATTCGCCGTCACCAAATCGTTATGGAGTAAGAACTATCTTACAATTACACACTAATCTTCTCGCAAAATTTCTCATAAGTTTATGAGTGCGGAATTCACTGTTGGCTAAATTTTTTTCATTTCCACAGTTTCTGTTCTGAACTGGAAGAAGTCTTTCAATATATCTACCTGATACAAACAGTCACTGGGATGTACATCATGGCTATCGCTGGGACAAGGCTCACGGAGGTAAAGCTAAACATGACATTTTATTTGCACATAGGTATGAATGCTGTAATTTCACCTGTATAACATTTTTTTTACACTGGAACGACGTTTATTAACTTTATTGTTCCAGGGTTTCAAGTCCTATCGGTACTTCGGACCATTTTTGTTGGCAACCATGGGTATCTTCTTCTCTTGTTGGCCAGCGGATAATCTTTCTATCGCGGTAAGTAGTCAGGGCGAAGCCAATTGTTTCAAGAATTTTCAATGCTATCATCCTTTAACACCATTCTTATCCTATCATCTCAAGAGCTCTGAAGTAACAGATGCGGTGTATGGGGTCCCCTGGTATCGTTACCCACCCCGTGAGAAGAAGGCGGTGTCGATTATACTAGCGCAATCTCAACGTCCTGTAAAGCTCACAGCTGGAAAATTTGCGGTGTTGTCATTGCAGACTTTCATTTCTGTAAGTCACACCATTATTGCATTATTGCTTCGAATCATATCATGAATTTTATTCCATTTACCTACAGTGTGAATAATATTACTTTCAGATCATGTATAGCGGTATATCGGTCTCATTGGTATTAAACAGCTTCTAAGTACGGTATGCTGTACGCATGACTTGGTCACATCACGGCGATTAGTATATTTGATAAAATAATAAAGATTTTTCTCATTTTCAACTGGATCGATGATACTGGGTCAATGGGTGTTTGTTCAGCTGGTATCCATTGTATGACATATAATAATGTAATCAATAATCATTAATCATGATGATCATTCGGCAACGAATACTTTTGCTGTGAATAAAAACTTTTACCACACCCTTGAGATTCCTTTCAGATTTTTCAAATGTCCTTAATTATGCAACTTTCGAACCAGTTTTCCAGAGGTAATATGTATGTAAACGCATGTATCTGAAAATCTTCAAATCTTAATGATGAAAATTAAATATAAAAATCATGGCTGTTCAATTTTTATTTGCAATAGAATTGGCAGAGATTCAATTGCATCTTCCCGAAACTAATTATAAGTTAAGTTAAGTCAAGACACAATGAAATACATAATCTGAAACGTCGGTACGAAGTAAATAAAGAGTCCCTGATGATTCTGAAATACACAAATTTTGATGAAAGTTTCACCAGACCCGGGTAACAATTTCAAGTGGCAGTCCTACAGCCGTTATACGCCATACGGCCAACCTACATAATTAATGTCGTCACCAGTTCAGCCATAGTTGGTTTCATCTTGTCTTTACCTGGCAACGACGACCAACCCATGTTGCCTCTCGATGGCAGCTAGCTGGATAAGCAACATGGTTTATTTATGGTTCTTACCTGGCAGTGGCATTGTTCACAGTTTTTGTCGAACCTCGACCTTTAATAATATATGGTCTGCGGATACTATTGCAATGCCAATGCTATGTGGCATTAATGTGGCATGTTGTGGGCTGGCTATGTAGAATAATACGCGGGCATATATGAGCACGGTCAGAACCTTTCGTGTTATTTATTCTAGAAAAAAAAAAACTCACCGCAACGTCTGTTCTTGATTAGCCAAGTGCAACAGACAATGAAAAAACTACGACACTTACTTTTACCGACGCAAGCTCGATACTTTTTTCATTGCAGTTCTAGGATACCTGGATAATCGATGCGTGACCAGCGAACTCCAAACCCCGTGCAGTTTTGATAGCCACCGTCCCCAGTAAGTCTTATGCATTATTCAAGAGAATTGCAATTATTTTGTTCTTTCTCCTTCCCTATGCTAAACTCAACACTAATAATTTACGCGATTATGTATGTGCAGGTCTCAACTGCTCGCATTAAGTTAGCCAGAATACTGAACCTGCAAGCCGAATAACGATTCAGAGTGTAGATGCGTTTGAGAAAGTTTTACAAACTTTTATACAGGCGCTTTAATACTACGATACCGATTTTCCACCTCCATTCAGCCCCGTACATGTTCAAATGTATTATTTCAGAACAAATTGAATTTTATATCAGAAGTTTTTTCGATGAGATACATGCCAGCAGTTCAAAGAGCGGTTTGCTAATGAATGAATTACATGTATTTGAACATACATACACCACAATTGATATTGATGGTAGCCGGTCAAAACCCAAAGTTGCAACATTCGATCCTTAGCAATTCTATAGACGCACTCACAGTCACCGTACCAATTCGCGTTAATCCCACAGTATATTTCGTTCGATGATAAACTTTTATGAATAATTAAATATGATTCAGGAATCTCGGAGGAATCGCATTGGTTGAATATCTGAAGCAGTTATAATAGTGTGTTTAAATATTTGTGGTCATATCGCTAAATCGATATAATATTAAACAGCTCAAGCCCGACGTATTAAATATAATTACATCGATCGATGTAAAGCTCGTCTCTAGTTTTTCTCGAAAAAGAAAACCTCTCTTATGCTCGACTTTCTCCCGATAAAGCACGGTGGATTTTCTCTCTCGGCAAGATTCGCGGAGATGTTATCGACCCTTATCTGATCCAATATGATCACCGTATAATCTTCTGCTACTTTGAGTAAAACTTATATCAATTTTGAATCCTTTCAGATCAAATCAACTAAAAATTTTGTACAAATTATTAACTCAGCTGCACGTATATATGCAGCACAACTGATGCAGCGACTAATGCAGCAAGCATCTGGTAGAATTTGAGATCTGCGTGAATAATTAAGATAAGTAGATTTTTATGATACAATTGTTTGTTCAGTGAACAAACTACTCTAATAAATTGATAAATTTCTATAATGGGGGATTCAGAAAGTTAAAGAATAGTCTGATCGCTTCGTTTGTGAAATTCGTTTAATTCGATGCAATCTATCGCGATTATTCACGCAGATCGCGGATTTTTGAAGCAGATTGGTACTAGTGATTTAGTACTAAGGTACTAAGGTGGGAGTTATATGGATATTTCTTCCGTATATTTCTTCCATTGGACAGATAACAGCCAGTAATACAAGCGGGAAAAGTTTTGATTGAAATCGATGATTCTGCGTGTAGAATGACGGTAGGTACGGAGGGGATAATAAGTACGCTTCTATATAAGACTGCGCTAAAGTTATTGCAGCTAGGGTGCGTATGGTCTGCAGAATTCAGTTCAGACCTGACCTTCTTGGCATTGACTTGTCCCCAGCAAAGTTCTTCATGACCGTAAATTTTCACAAGTCGAAGATATTCGGGTTCACTATACTTACCATCTTTGTCGGATATTGCAGCATCTTTCGTATTCCCGCATAAACCATGACAATGCGTGTGAAAGAGTCTTTCTGGGATTATTTTTGGCTAGCTAAATTCTTTTTGCGAGTTGCGGGTATCCTTCCTATCGGGGGGTCACCGGCTTTGTGGAAATCTGGACTTACAAAATTTCTTGTGTTATGGCCGATGTTTTCCAGCTTGTATATAACACTCCCAGAAATTAATTACATCCTGTTTCAGGTAAGTCATGAAGTTATTTTGAACTATTGCGAGGGATCTGCTTCAAACAGTAGATTCAATTTTTATTAATGTTGCTGAAGTGTGGAAGTCTTTTCGAATATAATAATCTCCCGAACTAATACTCCGCATTCTGATACTTCGGAACTAATTAGGCACGTAATCTGGCTCGCACTCACATGAATTTGTTGAATAAAAACTCTGTTATATAAAACTTACCGAATCGAATGCTTAAATTGAAATGTTAAATAACAGAATTAAACGTCTATTGATATTTTTTACCTAATTTCAATCCATTTGCTATACGTATAGGTATTCATAATATGCAGCCAATCGTGATTTTGAAATGTGATTCTAGTTGGCGTAAAAAAATCATTTTTGATTGGCAAAATTTCGATATTATACACTATTGTTGTGTTTCATTTAATTTGATCAGATTTCACTCTTCCAGCAAAAATATAATATAGCCTGTTCTACTGATTCAGAGTCATGCTTTGGACGACTTACTGGAAGCCATAATCATGCTGATGGCTGGCATGGCAGGACAATTTAGATCAATCTTTGTCGCTCTGTATCGTGAGAAGATTGTACGCCTGTTGTCCATCTGCAGAAGATTGTGGGATCACGCCGTCCTCGAGGACCATGAAATAATTGCGATGTGGTCTAAACGGGCGAAACTATTTGTTACGATTTATTCTTGCGGTGCGGAATGTACAGTAAGCCTGTTCGTCCTGACGACAATGGTGAAGCAGCTCTCATCTGCCAAAAATTCTACAATAAAATACTATCCTTTTCATTATCAAGAGGATTCAATTCCAAGCCCGCAATATGAAGTCAAATATACACTTCAGGTCATAGTCTGTATCCTGGGGATTTCGTTTATAGCTGCCTCTGATATGACTGGGACTCTTATGACGCTAAACATGTGTGGACAACTGGCTCTTATCAGAAATTGGCTCCTAGAGGTATCAAAAGAAGAATTCTACACTGTGAAAGGAAAAGTGGATAAAAGTCTCGAAGCGGTGTTGAGAAAGTGCATTCGCCGTCACCAAATCGTTATGGAGTAAGAACTATCTTACAATTACACACTAATCTTCCCGCAAAATTTCTCATGAGTTTATGAGTGCGGAATTCACTGTTGGCTAAATTTTTTTCATTTCCACAGTTTCTGTTCTGAACTGGAAGAAGTCTTTCAATATATCTACCTGATACAAATCGTCACTGGGATGTACATCATGGCTATCGCTGGGACAAGGCTCACGGAGGTAAAGCTAAACGTGACATTTCACTTGCACATAGGTATGCACGCTGTTATTTAATCTGTATGAAGAATGTTTCTCAAACATAATCGACGTTTGTTAACTGTATTGTTTTAGGGGTTGGAGTCGTGCCGGTACTTCGGGCTACTTATGTTAGCAACCATCAGTATCTTCTTCTGTTGTTGGCCAGCAGACAGTCTCTCCTTCGCGGTAAGTGCAGTCAAAAGGAAGCAAAATGTTCAAAGAATTTTTTAATGCACACATCCCTCGATACCATTCTTTCTCCTTTATCTCAAGAGCACTGGAGTAACAGAGGCGGTGTACGAGATCCCTTGGTATCGTTGTTCACCCCCTGAAAAGAAGGTGGTGTCGATTATACTAGCGCGATCTCAACGCTCTGCGAAGCTCACAGCTGGAAAATTCGTGGTGTTGTCGTTGCAGACTTTTGCTTCTGTAAGTTACATCGTTATTGCAATATTTCTTTGAACCATACCAAGAATTTTATTCAATTTACCCACAGTGTGAATAATATTACTTTCAGATCATGTATAGCGGTATGTCATTCTCTCTGGTCTTGAATAGCTTCTAAGTACCGTATGCTGTACGCGTGACTTCGCAACATCACGACAATCAGTTTATTTGAGAAAATAATGAAGTATTTCTCCACCTTGAATTGTATCGAAGATACTGGATCAATATGAAATAGATGGTGTTCGTTGAGCTGGTATTCATTGTATAACACACACATATAAATATGTAATCGATAATCACATGATGACATTTTGCAACAAATACATTTGATGTGAATAAAAACCGCTACTACACCTTGGAGATTTCCTCGATATTTTTCAAATGCCCTTAATCAGACTTAGCAATAGCATAGGAGGGTGCATGTGTGGAACTAGTTTCTAGAGGAAATATGTCAAATGCATGTATCTTGATTTCTCGGAACCGTTACGGTGAGATTTGAACATAAAAATCGTCACTTCCCAATTGCACTTTGAATGGAATTGTCAAATATTGAACTGCGTCCTTCCAAGGCGAATTTTTTGCCAGGTATTGCTCAAAGACAACCCACGATAAAAAATATGATCGAAAATGTATGTGTGAGGTAAAAAGCGGTTTTCTGATGATTCTAAAATACAAAAAAAAAAAAAACATGGAGAAATGTGTCAGTATATTAAAAACCTTTCCTGATATTTATTCCGTGCATACTAGCATTAATATTTCGGTATTTCATTATCTGGTATCTGCGGTAAGCGAATGGCAGATCTCATGAATAATTAAATCCTCATTTTCATTGCTGTGCATTAAACTGTGAAAAAATCAAGTAAAAGTACATTTTAACTAGAGGAGGTCGTTTGCTACGTAATTTGGCACAAGCTCTCGGTGGCATGTATACATCATGGTCACATCGGTAGCAAGGTTGGCGAGGGTATGAGATCCAGATCAGGTTCACCACAACTAGGAACGCCTGAGCAAAACCTGATCAGGGCCTGGACGGATATCAGGCTAGCCTGATGAAATTTCTACTCGGGATCGTTCATCAGTTTTCATGTTGTTGCGAAGCCTCGAGCCTAACAACGGAAGGGAGTCATTTTCTAAGTTTCGATGATAAATCAGCATTTATTCAAACTTGGTATTTTATTAGCTGAGATTATTTGTGATTATTTTTTCTCAGCGCTAATAAATTTGTTTTAATATCGATCATCGTGCCGATGCATGGCCTAATTTGGCACACGCACCATGTAATTGCCAAATATTGTTTGCTGATCGGACAACGATGAAAAGAAAGGAAAGGAATCCTTAAATGATTAATCGACGATCAAAAACTTCACAAGTCCTACTAGACCAGTGATATTGGGCATATACTAGGGTAGGAAATAGAGAGCAAGACTAAACGGTATATTTGCCTTGAGTCGATCAAACTTCACCAGAAAATTTATGAACTGTGCACGCGGCTATAAAATTCAGGTTACACGTGTTCTGTAAAAGTTTAGGAAGGAATGGCCTAGCTCCTAATCATCGGGGAAATAATTCATAATATAATCATCATTATAATAAGGTTCTTTTTTATTCCAAGAATTGTCTAATATATACTTCGTCTAGTACCGATACTGAACACGATGTTATAAACTTGGGCTGGATATCGAACGCTGTTGCAAACTTTGAGCACCTTGTATGCAGAGGGATCCACCCTTATCCCCGCCAGCAATAGTTTGCGATTTTTCCCTCACCCTCGCCTTCTCTTTCAACGTATTTTCAACTCTACATATCGCGAATACGCAGTATTCTTCTCACAAGCTCTGGCCGAGCAAGTATCAATTAGTGAACAGTTGGATGAAATTAAGAATAGCTCAACGCGGTGGTGCAGTGTTCGAAAAACCCCCGAATATCCCATAGGAAAGGAATAAAGAAATTTTATTACACGCCTTTCGGCGTTATAAACGTCCGTCGGAAACCCACTCCCGCTGGGAAGAAAATCGCGATAAGTTGAAAAGATTTTCAAATTTTATTTTTTCAGTTTTCATACTGTTAGATACTCAATTTTCATTTTCTTTTTTTAACACACAATCGAGACTCACCGGTTTAATGTAATAAATTTTCCTCAAAACTTATGGTGTTTGAAGAATTCATATAGTTGGTTCTGTTCAACTTCGATTATGGAATCACACCGTAAAATCGTGCGAGTGACCAACTCTAATTTCACAAAGTATTGGAAAGTAAACATAACGTTGCTTCGTATATTTGGATTACTTCCGTTATCACCGAATGCAACTGTCTTTGATAAAGCGTTGGATATTTTGAGCATCGTGGCCATTCCTGCAATGATGAACATAGTCGCTATCCCAAATTTACTTGCACTATTCAACGAGGGTCTGGACATCGATGTTCTAATGGAAAGCCTATCTGGCTGCACAGAGTCTGGTGGTCTTCAAATAAAATATATTATATTACTTCTGCGTCGTGACAGACTCAAGGCACTGATCGATTATTGTCAAGAATTGTGGGAAACAAATCATCCACGTGGTTACGAAATTTTATCAGAGTGAGAATTCAGACCGTCTTTAAAAAACTATCCTAACATTCAGCTTCCTGCAATTATTTTCTTTAATGATGAAACATATAAAAGAGAGTGGAAGAAGCTTATCAAATTAGAAGTACCTCCATTACTCTTACAACAGTCTTCTTAGTCTCACTTCTTTCTTGTTCGTAATCTATCAGGCTTACCATTTTTTATGATTTATCAACAGATACCCCTATAAGACGTCTAAATTTTTCTGATCTCAGGTACGTCAAGCAAGGATACGTCCTGACGTACGTATTCATTGTCGTTCTCAACTTAACGGCAACGTGCTTCGCTATCGTACCATTTCTTCTAAGGTCTACCACCGCTCAAGCACTACCCGTTGCTCCCGGATTCGTTATAAGCTCTGCATTGATATATAAGATAACTGCCTCCACACAATGCGTTGTAATATACATTGGCGGATTCATTCTGGTAGCTGTTGACTCCGTGTTACCCGTTCTGCTCATAAATGGCTGTGGACAATTTCGGCTGATACGCGCCATACTTGACGACATCAATGAAATGCACGAGACGATAGTCACCGATGTCAACCCAAATGAGAACTTTGAAAGATTCTTCAAAACCAATATGAATGAATGCATTGACAGACATCAACGACTGCTTGCGTAGGTGTATTCGCACATACATGGCTGTACTATATTATCTACTATCGGTATAATTCCATTCCAAAATCATATTTCATTCAATTTTTAATTTCCGATTTTTAGACTTTACGCGGAGATTGAGGAAAATTTCAACCTCTATTCTCTGGTGCAAATGTTCATCGGACTGTATACAATCGCACTTGGATTATTCAATTTATCAATGGTAAGTAAATTTAAAACACTTGGATTCCCATTATTGAGAAAATAATTCACCAGGGGACTGCGGGCTCCTTTAAATACGTCACGATTTTGATGACTGGAATCTCTCAGATATTAATTTGCAACTGGTCAGCTGAAAGAGTTCTCGAGGAGGTTCGTACTACGATAATAATACAAATTTCTGTTTATATTAGACATACGAAGAGTGGGGTAACAAAAGTCTTTTTTTTTTTTTTTCTTTGCCACAGAGCACCCTAACAAGCTTGGCTATTTACAATCTCTCTTGGTACAGAGGGCAATGCCATTCTCGAACGAGTATCTCTCTTCTGCTGATGATGACGCAGCACCACATCCGCCTAACCGCTGGAAAATTCACAGTTCTATCCATGCAAACTTTTTCTACGGTGAATTGACCGGAAAAGTATTCATACCCACGAAATGTTATTTAAGCTTTGATAATCACATCAACGTAGTACGTTTTTTCTAGGTAATGACTGACGCGATGTCACTTCTTGCCGTTCTGAAGACCATAACGTCAACCAAGTGAATCATCGATAATGTTTTTCCTGACCTGCATGTAGTGTGTGTATTCTATGCGTGACCTGTTTTTCATGCAAGACCTAGAATTGTATGAATGTATCTAAAATACGTTCACGGTGTTTCACGGATTCAATCCGAATGGATAAGTCTTTTGCAATTCAGAATTAAAATCAACAATTGATACAAATTTCGATTCTTCGCATTCATTCGTTTACCCCATTCCGAATATAATTTATCCACTATTTCCAATACCAATAATATCCTCTTCTTATTCAAAGTGTATATGATTCTCTTTCAGAAAGTTTTTGCAAAAGTATTAGTTTGTGGAATCCTTCACTTCGAGGGATATGAATCTATTTGATGTATGTAATAATAAAATTTAGATAAGGCGAACAAACAGTTTTTCCTACTATAGCTGTAAGAATAGTGGTCAAAGTTTAAACCCAGACTACATACACAACGCTCATCCCAGAAGGGTAGAAGGTTGCCGGATATAGCAGGCTTGTGCTTTTCAATAAACTCCACGATTCAACTTTGAGCATAACTCGTATGAATAAAATACAGTATCGAATGCTCGCTCTCGACACATCTGCAATTCCAAAGTTTACGTCAGAAAGCAAATGAAAATCCATAGTCAAGCATAAAAGAAGGACTACACGATTAATAGACCATGTATACTAATATTTCAAGCTTTGTTAAAATAACCAATTTTTAATCATCAATATTGAATCAGCTCACGTCACTGCGAGAATCAACATTTTCCATCTGAGAAATGATGTACAGAGACTAGATCAATTTTCTGAGATACTGATCGAATCATTTGTATAATTAGTGTTGCCGCCGAGGCGAGATTTTCCTCGTCAAAGTCCCAGAAAAACCATTTCTTGGAATCAGTATCATCAGAGCTAAAATTTCTATTAATTAGCGAAATGTAGATGATAAATCGAACGGCATTAATGCTGTGATATTCCATCAAAAATATTGTTGTTTATTTATGCAGATTAATTATATTAAATTGAGTACGATCTAGGAGATTTCAATGCCTATGTGATCAAATAATAACGACGGTAGCTATCTTGCCAGCGATGGATTAGTATTAATATTTATTTGACGATCTAACTTTTTACGAACCTATAGTTTAAAGCAGGTAAATCACTTCCTTTGATATTAAATTCAAATGGCAATTGATACAATTATAATACGATGTTGATTTAAATATGATTTTTCTCAACTGCTGGTACCTCAAATTACAAGGAGATCTGCACCAATCGATGCAGGGTGTCCCTTCTGCTCTAATATTCCTCATGTAGTTTGCCGGTAAAGTCAAAAAGCCCAGGAAGCTTTACCGCCGACCTGAACCCTCTCGGGATAAAGACAGGACGAAATAGAAAGCGAATTATCATTTTTATAACACTACAAAAGTATATTATTGATATGGTCACTCCTGGACAAAAGCGTTCGTAACTATTTGCAGAGAGAAAAATTTCTCATATTCACAAATTTTATATTTTAACACGCATCTTCATCAATGACTTCACAATGGATGACTACCGGTGTTCATTATTTTTAGCGTTCATTAGTTCATAAGTTTATGGATGGTTGAAATTGATTAGAATTTATTACTATAAAAAAAAAATCTTCCATCTTGTTTAGGAATTTGTGAGTATTTTTATAATCCATCTCTATTCGACGGCATCGAATGATGGTATTGAATTACAGTCCCTACAATATATTCTGTAAAATAGATAATCAGCGGGAAATAATTCAGCAATAAGCCTTACCACTCTGGATTTTGGTTATTCGTTGCTTTTAACTCAGCAACGTCGAGTTTATAGTTTACGGGTGAAAGTGGCCGTTGAAAAACGAAAGTCGAGATGAATTGGCTCGGAAAATAGTCGCGAAGAATTATTGGGGGAAGAGAGGTTTTCAGTGTAGCTCTTGGCTTAGGTTGAGCATCGATCATCCTTTCGGCGCCCCCTGGCAGACGGATTCGCAGATCTCGTAAGAATCGCTTGCCACCCTTTTCGAGACCCGATCCGGATATTTACGTCACGTCTGCAGTTGATTCATCTGCAAATTATATAGAAAAGGCGTGATTCCATCAGTGTACGACTCTGCACTCCCACCAACACCGATAACATTTTTCGTCCAATTGACGCTAAAAGTTTTCATCGTAATTAAAAAACGATGCCATGGTCCGGCATGTCCATTTGCGAATATGAAAAGAATGGGGGATTAGCCAGAGTCGTGAAAGCCACGTCTCGGCCCGCAAGAAGTTGCCACGTTCACTCGTTACAGTAGCAGTCCTCGGAGATATAACTACCGATTTCGATTGGCCTAGCTATCGACAGTCACGTCTTATACATGGCGGTAAGTATGCAGCAACATCCCTCTATGTATACTATGCGAATCACAACACACACATGAAGTTATGTATGCAGGTCAACAAAAATATTTCTGAGCATGTGTTACTCCCGGGATAAACACCGGATTGGTCAACCGGTGTGAGAATGTGAAATGTCTCACATTCTCAGACAGTTTGTAAGCAGAGGGTTTCTTCGGGGACGCGAAATACCTAGAATTTTTTTATTTTTCTTTTTTTCTTCCAGTGAGATGGAAAATAATTTATTAACAAATTTTTCGAGTCATTCCTGGAAGCCTGTATCTCTGGACACTGAGTTATATTATCAGTGTAATAGAAAAACGCGGAATGAGAATCGAAAAGTTCATTGCTTTTCATGAAGCCCCTTCTTGCGGTAGAACGCGAAGACCGAGAAACTCGGCTGCTATATGCAGGACTTGCCCTCACGGTCAATCCAATTCTTCTCGGACGTATTCTACGACGAACAAACCTCCGGGAGTGGGAGATTATAAATAAAGATGAAGACAAAGAGATAGCCAGTGACTACACCCGTGATGGATCGCACCTCTCGGGAAGTGGTAGGTCCCAGTAAATGATAGCAATATGGAACCATTGCGGAAACTCACCTTGACCAGGACTGATTCGGAGAAATAGCTCGATTCTAACTCCGTATGAAACTAACTAGTAAGAATTCCAGACGTATATTAATGCTCGCGAATTTTATTATGATGGAAAATATTGCGTTTCAGAAAAGTATGTTTGAATCATACGACAAAACTGCGAGATGCTGTTTGCTCCACGCTCAATGCGAAAGGCACTTCGCGAATATGTATCATTCCTCAAAAAGTAACCCTTGGGCAGACAGCCTTTTCTTTCAAAGTAGGGAAACGGAGGTAGCAGAGGTCTTGACGTGTGACATTGACAATGAGGAGGTACGGGAGTCACCCCACTTGTTGCCACTTAAGGGATAAGAGGCTGAAGACGGTGGGTGGCAAAGAGGGGAAGATAAGGCAAGTGTATCCTACCTTCGTGGCAATTACCGGATAAGTGAATTCTCCTGTATTTTCACGCTGGTGTCTAGTCGTCGCGAGCTCGTCCTATAATCTCTGTCCCATTGTTAGTAGGTACCTTGAAGCTAAAGATTCGAATCCTCTTCAGCTTTTCAGCCTATTTTATTTCCCCTGGTTTCAGCCAGTTATCTGAACTCTATAGGCTTATGCATTATAGAATTTCATCGTTTTTTCAAGATGGATTTCTTCAAATATTCATTTACCTCAACGGTACACAAAAAAAAAATAAACAATTTCTTCTAAGTAAAAAATGATATGGTTTTAAGTGGTGAGAATTTTTTTCAACGACCCTCGTTCATACCCGTGGAAACTTGGAAGAGGTGATATCAGAAAGAGAGCTGGAATGTGGGAGGGAACATGCAGAAGAAGGCGAAAAACGGACGATTCAATTTCGGTATTCATCGCTGGTGGTTCAGCTGGCAATAGATTTCATTAACTGGAGGACCTCGCGTGCTGGTGGGATCCAGGAATCTCTTTATTATGGTGGCGCACCGCGACGCCCGCCGCTGGGAGCGTCGGAAGCGTCGGTGTGACGGGTGTCCGCGGCAGCTGCGCCTCTCAGCATCCCCTACCATACCTATAATTAATTCCGTGGTGCTCTTCAATGCTTCACGACCTCTATACTTACTGATATGGCCGCCAATTGTCGGAGTGGGTTCAGGTTCGCGTGCAATTTCGAAAAATACTATTCACTGTATTTACTATACGAATGATGAATGCTGAGTGATCAAATATGCAAATAAAGAAGAGACATAACAGATGGCAACAAGTGCAGAAATTTTTATGCACACATATGTCATTTTTTCGTGGATTATTATCGCACTTCTACGTGATGATATTATTTCATCATCCGCTAATTTACCTTCAATATATTTGTATTTACTAAATATCACACTCGTGTGGGATCTTCCTATAGCAGTTTACTAGAAAGTTATATGAGATAGAGCATTAAGTCAAATTTGGATTATGAATGGTTATCGATTGCGATTGATTGAGCTTGCGGTCTGCCACACGAACTAAGAAACTTCGAGGTCTAGCGATGGCCTAAGAATTGGCTATTGAATTTGGTTCAAGTTGATTCAGCAGTGTGACTGACTAAGACAAGCGTCGCAAATGACACTCGCCGCATGAACAGGATTACCAATTAGTAATGGTTCATTTAATCTCGGTACGCCGAACCTCGTTTCATTCTTGTCCAAAACCTGCGTTTTGTATCAATTCGTCTATCTCTACTTTGAAAGAATCCGTTTCAATTGATAGTGCGTTGTGCAAATTGCATATAATTTCGATTTTTTTTAAACCATATGCAAAGAAAACCCGGCTTATGATCGGGCTGAAAATTCCTTACAGTCGGACACCCTGTAATGAATTTATAAAACAGCAGGTCAGTCGAATCATTCTGTTATTGAAAACGTTGCTGAGACACGATCGGTTTTGTTTAATCAACAAATCCACCGTGTTCGTAATCGTCACCATGTCATAAATTATGGAAATTTTCAGTTAACTTCTCCCAGCGAAGATGATTTTGAGGAGGTAAGTGCGATGTACTTAAATTCTTTACAGTCTTTTACGTTTTAACTTCACACACGAATAATACATCGATCACCAGAATTATAATCTGCACCCGCGCTTTTGTTCGAATCCAAGTTTCCTGCCTGAGCATTTACATGGCTAAAATAATGCAGAAAACATGATCTCTAAAAATTTTCTTCATGAATTTGACAGCGAATTTTAAGCTTTTCTTAAGCTTAATTCCCGTCTTATCATTCGACGATTTTATTCCTCAGGGATAAATATCCAAGCGAAATCACGTGATTGATTCGCGAGGATGGAATCAGTCGCTTGGCTGATCGGATCAAACATCTGCGGTAACCATGTGACTCGACAGAAGATATCCGAGCCTTGAAACGCCTGGTAAAAATCTTCCTTATTCAATTATGTCGGATCTCTTATCTCTGAAATTCATCGTATTGAGTAAGTCCTTTTTCCCTCGTATACAGGGATGGGTTCGGAAGGCTATCCGCTCTACTAAATGGCATTCACAATTCAGTAAGATCTTGCCGTGAATTCGAAAAAATTAAACTACCCTGTCCACTCTACACGCAGATCGTTTGCCTTATCTTCTTTCTCCATGCAACTATCTGACCAATGATAATTTGGACCACCTCAAATGTTCAGCCAGGCTGTCACACATCCACACCTTTCAGGCACTATCGTATCATCATTTTCATTATCTTCGTTATTTTCACTACTAATAGGAATAATTTTTATTACACATAATTACACAAGTCAAGATTTTCAAGTCAATAAACCCTGACGCGGAACTATCTCCCAGAGGGCTTTTTTCTCTATTTCTCTTTTTTACTCATTAATCTTTATGTTCCAGAACCAACCATTCTCATATTCATTATTTCGCTGTACATTAGACGCATCGCAGAATCGTAGTTCTACTGAAATCCATGAAACTACTATAATGTTAAATAAACGATTGTTTATCTGGTCATTTCAATTCCAAGAGTACAGCCGATATTGGCTGGTTCACCACTGTGGCTACTGTATATGTTTTCTCAATTCTATATTCTTATACCAGTAGAGCTATGATTCTGTTTCAACGTACTAGCATGTATACTTCATATTGCCATATATTTTATTGTATGAGTTTATAATAAAAACAGTAAAACTTATTTGTATTCATGAGTTTTTCTATTGATTTCAAAAAATAATAAATCCCAATGAACGATATAGGAAACTTATATATCAATTCATCTATAGCCATAATAAGTAACGAGCCTTTGCAGAGCTTGGAAAATATGATTAACATTCAAAGCATGAGATTTTCATACTCAAGTATCGTGTAATTATTCCATATTCAACAATGATCGAAAAAAATTATCACAACCTTAAGCTGTGAGGGTGGTATAGAAATGAACTTTCATTGTTGTATTCTGTGACGATCACATGATTCTGGATTGGATCGTGTCTAATTAATTTTTCGAAGGTCTATATAAACTTCTTTTATCAGTTATCACTTACTGCCCTGCAATAGAAATAATAATGTGACCACATTTCCTATATCTTCTTTAACTAATGGAGCAGTATGTCCTGATGATATTTCAAAAATAGTCTTAGTCGCAAATTAATTTCGGTCTACACATGTGTATACCTATATGACATTGCATGACTCCTCAGAAGATCAAGTTTTGAAAGATATAAGCACAGAATATAATGCGTATTGAATTCATGTGGGACAGATCGTTAAGACTAATGAGGCTTCGGACGCCTTCATGAGATTCAAGAAGTGATGACCCATAGTATACTGTTTAAACCAAGTAAATTCAACTTCTGCAACGTGGAAATTATCGTCAAGAATCAATGTGAAATTAATTATTACCTGTGTCGATCGTTACGCATTGAAGTCACTTCACAATAAGGCTTAACGAGTTTGTAGATGAATTGAGAATCCTGCGTAATTCCTTCGGAAAAATAAACAGGCCGTAAATATCGTTACTAATTACAGACAGCAGTCAACAATGACAAACCATTAGCAACAAGTTGCTGTGAACATGTTGCTTGAGAAGTTGAGCCTTCCCAAATTCAACAAGTGCCCGTACCTTCCATCGGGTTGATTCTATTTCTTCTTTCGTCGTTTAGCTCTACAGGTGTTGCCAAATATCTCGAATTCCAATTAACTGCAGTTTTCTGAATCCTTCTTCACTCAATCTTTTCTATCGGATTATATCACATCTGATATAACAGGGAATGACAAGCTCCGAGAAACCTGCTCTTACATTGATTGGTATTGAATGATCAGAAACTTCAACTCTTTTTATATTATCGTATATTTATGTCAAAGTCACTGTTAAAACCTGTGAATAATTTCGCGGTCGATTCTCGCGGTTATAGGTCACGTCCTCACGATTCAGGGATAAAATAACTTTGACAAAGGAAGCAACATTTTTCGAGGTCTTTATTGAGCCGAGTGGACAGAATTTGTCCACTGTCCTGAACCAACGTGAATAGAACGCAGCCCTTAAATCCTTATCTCCTTCCTTCTCCCTTTCTTTATCTCTCTCTATAACTTCATTCGTTTCCCTCTCTCTGGACCATCCTCGTTCAATGTTCAGTAATTCCATGATCCCCTTATGGCCGGCACGTGACGCCTTTCAACGAAGCCTACGACTTATACGCGATACGGTGTATAAGTGGCCAGAGTTTTACCGGTCGACGAAGCAAGAGATTTCATTGGCTTTTGTCGAAAGTTTTTTCTTTTTTTTGTTTCAGTAAATGAAACCTGGATTGATTTCAGACAAAGTTAATCAATGTTAGTTTCATATGAATTCTTCGTCCCTGAAAATTTTACGCCGTTTCTCTTTGCGGAGTAATAAAAAAATTTCCTCACATTTCTTCGTTTGTAAATTCATGGGTTAAAAATTGGGAAGATCCTGGAACGGGCATCGCCATTCCTGAGTGAGCATTCGACGGATGGTCCATGGGACGTGGTGGCGTTTTAATAACGCTGCGTCTCAATGCTGCCTACTCATATCGCGAATTCTTCGAGATCCAAAGCTCCTCTCTCTTCCTCTAACTCTCTCTATCATATATCCCTGGCTCATTTCTGACTTTCCGAAGAACATTCCTCGGAGGCCAGAACCCTCATTTACTCTCCTCGTAATGAACTACCCTAAAGTATTTCCTAATACGTCTTGAACGTTCAATATATTGTTATCCCCTAACTAATTTATATCCAATATACCCCCAGCCGAGAAGGAGTCGAATTACTAAAAATCACGAATAGTGAATTTCTGTTGCACATATACAAACCCGAAAGGTTCCACTAAGATTGAATAAAAAAAAACTGCAACCACATCCGTTCCATCCTTTCTAAATCAACTTCCATCATGTTATACGGAATTTGATAAAATCCTCGCTCGCAATAGATTACCTTTCAGTATGACCTGAACAATCCCGACCAGCATTGGTACCCTCATCATCTTCATATCCAGGAGCACCGCAGAACCCGAGGAATTCTATTATCCTAGCTAGATCAGAAAAATAGGACTCCTATCGGAGTCACCAGTGGGTCTTGGAGGATGATAAAGGGCGCCTGCGTGGGCGTCGTGACGCGGGGGGGTTGCTAGAAGCGTAGGTGCAACCGGTGCCCGAAGACGGTTGTGTGTGGCAGACGGCGACGGGCAGCGCGGCGAAAGCCGAACCCCGGGGGACATGCAGCCTCACTCGCCGTCGAAGATCTCTCGCGCGCACACCCGCCATCCACGAGAAGAGGACTAGCACCCCCGCTGGAGTGCAAGAAACAATAAGATCTGCTCCACTATAAGTGAGTTTTAACTTAATTCTAATCGACAAAATTTTCAATTTTTTATTTATTATTCATTTGTATTTTGGAATCAATTTCACTTTCTTTTCAGACAATAAGTCAGATATTTTCTACCACTTGGTGATCAGATCTGTCAATTTTCTTCATCATTTTATTAACTTGAGTTATTAACATTTTTTCAAATTATACTAAACGTAGTAGGTGTAGACGTGAACTGTTCACGTTACCAGCCAGTTGGGTTGATTTCATTGATAAACATTGATCATATTAGAAATCTGAGTTAGGCATAGTGAACGCGAAGAAGCTCTAATCGTTAAAATTCGCGGAGGAAGTTCAGCCCGTCTTTCTTGTCACACCTGTAGTCATCTGGCTTGAGAGGTGTGATTTCCAAACGCATCATATATTATCTGTCAAAACTTGCAGGGGTAGGAGATCCGACATTTGTAAAGGGTTCCTTGAGTTTTTTCACATCTGCCCCTAAACTTTACTTCTTGATTTTCAAAATCAACAATCTAGTACCTAAGATGTTATAAAAAAAGAGTTTAGAGAAGCAGAATCAGTAATAGTGCAGACGGAACCTCCTACACGAATTCTGAACTGCACAGCAAATGGATCAGCTATTTCCATCCGCATTCATTCGTTACTTCATAGACTTTGTACAAAAGTACAAGTATTTTCCATGCATTGATACTGAGACTTATCAGTTTATTCTAGGAATATTCCTACAGGCCCATGATCAGTCCATGAGACAACCTAATAATCTTCTGAATCTCGATCAATTCGCATATGGAGCATATCCCTCGAGAGATTGATTCCTTCTCATTCACATACCTATACTGAATTTCCGAAGAATAAATCGGATTCGTTATGGATCGAGCAAATTAGCTTTTCAATTTATACCCTATATACTGAGATCTGCGGCTTATTGCAACTGCCTGGTATGCAAGACTATCTACTTGCATTAACTATCTGACAAATAGAAGACAAGTGTCGATAACTACTAATGGGACCACAGCTGCCTTTATGGATCTTTGAAGATATTTACACAGCGTAGTTACATACGTCGGTATTAAAGTCCAACATACTATACGATTCGTCATAAACGAACACGTTATAACGCTCAAATCACAAACTTTAATTATTATATTAACCCATTTGACATTTTTGAGGAACTTTGAGCTACTTCCACACTTTTGTATAGAAGAAGCTTATTCCATCGCAATTATGTCGTGTTTACCGGTCAATGTGAATCTGGAGTTACGCATTGACGCAAAATTTTTATTTATTTACTTTTTTTGTTCGAACCCCGTAGTGTCAATGTACTGGAGATTATGTCGGTACATTGACTGCAGCTGGTCCGTTAGATAAAAGGGCTGTGCACCCCGAGCCATCGTAGTAGGGTTCCCTAAATTGAATATCGATTTTGTTTCTTATACCAGCATACGTATGTGTTCACGTATAAATGTGGAGGCATGTTCAAGGCACAATGTATTATTTATTCAGGAGCATTAAGATTCTGAACAAGCGTCATAAGGTCCACATGAAAATACTTGCAGCGCCGATTAATCCCGTGAAGAAGAAAAAACATAAATAAAAAAGAAAAATTGGAAATCGCTGTATAGATCTCGAAAATGAATTGCAAATCGTTGCAGTCTCAAATCTCAATGGGGTACCTACTTCAAACAAAACTATAATGTATTGTTATAGTCGTATCTCTGGCTTCAAAGTCGAGTTCTGCACCCATGAGGCGCGTCTATGACTTTGACTTAGAACGCTGTCCGATTTAATCTTATCCGAACCCATTCCCAGACTCCGTTAGTGTCGTCGTCAGCCTCGAGGGCAAGCAGCCCGTATTCCATGGTGGTCGAGGCGCGATTCGGGTGGTTAACCCTCATTTCCTTGTGTCATCGTCAGCAGAGGACCACGACGGACAAACTTTACCAGACGTTACGAAAAGAATAAAGCGAACAGTTTGCAAGGCTTTGAGATTTCCTAGCTTTGAGATTTCGAACAACTGCTGCAACGCTTTACTTCACCCTGAGCCTTAGCCTTTCGAACTCTTTTCAACTTTATTAGAATCTTTTCTTTTTTTGATTTTTAACAAGTCAATTTCAATTTCGGAAGACTAAATTCCGGTATACAATCACTGTCGATGTGTGTGTGCGTGTGTGCGCAGATTTAAGAGCCTCTCTTCCATGGGTCTTGCGCAGGTTACAGACTGGGTGAGTTTAATAGGGTGATCGGTAACAAAGTTACGAAGCAATCTGCATAACCCCGTCGTGTACTTTGCCGGTGTACCCGCGACCAGGAAGTCCTAGGCCTCTTTCCTACAACCCCACCAACCTACCCGCTACGGTGTAATTACCGGCGATAATATAGTTATCAAGTCACCGTCGACGGTAACCGAGAACCCAGCAACCCCGAGTTCACTCTGTAGCCAAATGTCTTTTTCAGCAAAATAAAAATAGAAAAAATGAACAAGAAGTCTTATGAATTATTAAAGGCTCTTTAAGGTAATGATAGTAATTCACACGTGATTTATTAATGAAGCTTCTACCTCTTATCGTAATTAGAATTGGACACGTTTGACTAAGCTCAAGAATGGAGAAGTATAATAAAAATGAAAAGTCAGTCAATTCCTCTGTGCAATTTGGTCCCTCGAAATTGATACACATATAGCTGTACCGAAGATTTGCGAAGCGATAAATTCATTTGCGTACGATCGAGGGTATAGTGTTATTCTTTCTAAAGCTGCAGCAGTACTCTCGCAATGGTAGCCCTTGCATTATGTAGTTTTCCACGAACAAAGAAAAGATTGCAAAACGTAACGTCGGTGAATATTCGAGGCGTGAAATTGCACGCGAAGACTAGTCCCTTAGCACATATGGGATAAGGTGAATAACTGGATATAGTGTGATGGTGAATAACATCCGAACCTAGGATTCAATATTGCAGTATCATTGATCAATTTGAAAGAATCAATTCCGTCGAATCACGGAATTGATGAACAATTTTGGCTTTCAAATATCAATCTTCATATCTGCAGGTGTGAAAATTTTTAGTGCGCCTCAACAATATGAATCCTGATTATGAATCGAATAGTTTTTACGGAATGAACAGTTGGACACCTTCTCGTCTCGCGATATCAAATTCAGAGTCTGGAAAAATGTCATAAAATGTTATATAGACATTGGGTATATTTGGGAACTGGGAACTGGGAACTGGGAAAGGGAAAGTGTGACGGAAAATAGGAGGCTGTGAAACCAGTACTGAGAAGAATCTCTGCGAACTGCGAACTGCGCCGACTCCTGGTTACGGCTGAGTGTTGCCTCGTCGGTAGACGGTAATTGCTGACGTAATTCGTTTAGTGTGCAATATTGCGCGACAAAGTGTAGACGAGCGAGAGAGTGGTATACATATGTATGTATGTATGTATTTCTGTATATATGTATATGAAGGGAGGTAAAGAGAGAGATAGAGAGAAAGAGAGAGAAACGTAGCAGCGAGTGTGACTAGCGAGTTAAATGCAGCTAACTTAGTTACAAACGCTCTCAGTAGCTGCATTGCCATTACTCTCTACGGGCCGGGTTACCTAAACGAATTAGACGCTATCTTCGCTCGGAAGAAGAAGCACGTCCTCGTCAACTTGCGTTAGAGCTGTGTATTCCAAATGCCTAACCCCCAGCTACCTATTTTATTATCTTGTTTTACTAGCGAGGAAAAACAGCGTTCAAGAATATAAAAAATTTTTTCTTTTCAACTCTTGTTTCAAGGCGATTAACTTTACGGTTATCACAATTTATAACAAAAGTTTATAACTATGAACTCTGGTCGAGTTTTAGGCGGAAAAAAAAAAAAAAAAATAACTTTTTTGAGAAACGAACACGGCGTAAATACTTGAAGTGTAAAAATTACTTTGCGGAGATTAAAAAACTACCGCTTTCTTCTTAGATGAAAATTAATGAAATCTTTACATGGTTCACTGTTCTTTGAACATCTTTGAACAATATATTTTATTTCCGAATCTAGGGTGTTCCTTCTATACTGTTTATGGAAAATGAAGTTTTTTTGAGTCCGGTTCGGTAGTTGGGCTCGAAAACTGCCTGAGCCGTAAATCTCTCAAGTAAGAAGTAGAGGGAACGAGGAAAAAGCACTTCCTTGGTCACTCGATCGCGCGAAAGTATCGAAGTATGATTTTCGTGTCTCCTGAATGCAAATAGAATCCCGACTGGAATTCTGTGGCCTACTTGTTGAGGCTGGAAGCAACAGTTTGCCCTTTAAGCGCTCCCTGTCTATCTTTCTCTCTCTTACTCTGACTCACTCTAACTCTAACTCTCTTCGTCTCTCTCGTTCTTTCCCGTCCGTTTTCACCCTGCTGTGGCCGTTTCCTACCCTCGGTTACTCGAAGCTTCTCAACCGACCGCAAAGAATTTCAGATATGCTTTTACTGTAGATATTTATACGAGCTTTACGACCTGGGATAATATATTTTCAACACGATGTCACGCAGTGTAGGTACGAACCAGTCAATGGCTAGGTAGGTATAAACTGCTTGCTCGAAAACTTGCATGAAATAGACCGAAGCTTAACCAGAATCCTATATAACAGTCAAATTTCCTTCTGGTGCAGATGATCAATTATAGTTTCGTTGTTACTTTGCCTCCCTTAATTGACAGTCGCTGGAGTTGGGTTAAGACAGCAAGAAGACTTAGAATTTATCAATGTACACAGTACAAGGCTGATTGAGCCATTCAGTTGATCTACAGCCGCAGCTTTGCCCCCGCGATATCTTCAGCTAAATCCGACAAGAATCAGATTGGATTTTGGGTCTGGATGACGTGGGCAAAGATCTGCCAGTTTCAATTGCTCATAAACTATGACAGTAAGTAAGATTCATTAATATTAATAGTCGTTTGAACAAGCAGGGATGAAAAGTTAGGGTTGCCTTCTAGTTATGTACTTTCCTTTGTCTGTGTTTCGCAGGTAACTAGAAACTTTGATAACGATTTCCTTCCTAGAAAGGAGTATTAGATTTATCCAAGAGAACTGAGCTTGAGTCGGAGTCCTCCGATTTCATCAAAATATCTACGAGATACGAATAATTGTTAGGATTTCAGAGGGAGGAAGATAATTGGGAAATTGTCAGCTAAAGAAAATTATTCGCCACTTCTGAATGGTAGAAATTTTTGAGTTCCCGTTTCAGACATGAAAAATCTTAATTCTATAAGTTTACACTAAATAGACTTTGCGGTTGATAAATGGCTGTGACATAATGATGCATTGAAATTTCGAAAGTTTCTATTGGTGAAATGAGAAATTTGTAAAATCTCTGCTGTAAATCTTTTCCATCAAATATGGAGACGAATTTTTAGTGGTGACGAATACTGAAGGCAGCGAAGCGTGAAAAATTCCGGAAACGTTTCTCGGCAAGGCATTACCTATAGGAGTCAAAAACCTGAGATGAAAAACGGGGGGGGGGGGGGGAGGGTGTAAAAAACGGTCTTAAAAATGGCCCTAAAGACCCGTCCCGTTCGGTTGAACATTGTCGCTAAGTCAAGATTGGCTACGATTGCCCCACTCAGGTGCAATTTTTTCGTCATTCACAATTCCAGCTTCCTGCACTTTCCTCTGTTTCTTTCACTCTCAACCGCCGGCACCGCACACCCTCTGAAAGCAGCCTGCGAACTTCGTTTCCAAAGCTTGGCACCCCCTTGTCATCCGCGAGGGTCGCGTGGGTCGTAGCTGCTATTGGAAACAATTTTCCAAGTACTCAAGCAATGCTTTATTTCATACTTGGATGTTTCATGGTAGTAAACTCGTTCGCTGGCATAGCTTAAGGATGAAAATAAAACAGTGTATGTTAATCGGCCTGAGGTAAGGGACAAAAAAAGAATCGCGAATTATTCGGCTAAATTTGATCTAAATAGGAGGAAATATACGATGAGAATTTACACAGTACGCGATTACCGGACGTGAGGCTTTATGCCTCTGAAAGAAACAATCATTTTATCAACGGCGAAGGTTATTCCAATCAGAAGTCAAGTTCGTATAGATAGCCTCGTCTGGTACCAGGTTTATGGATTTTGTGTAAACTTAGCGAAAAAGCATGTACGAGATTTCGGGGCTCAAGCTTTTTAGGGACTTTGGAATTATGAATTATTACCGGTATCAAGCCTGCCGATTGTGAGTGAAATGATTATAGGATTTCTAAAAAATCAACTTATCGCGACTCTCCACGCGCCTCTGAAATTGGTCCATTCATTCGTTTAGCGAGATACAATTAACCGTATTAATTACAGCTTTCATCGTCCCTCCTCTTTTATATTCCTCACAACTTCGTTACTTAGCAGTCAGGACTAATTCTTATTCTTGAATCGCGATTTGAGCGTCAGAACAAAAGGCTAACAGCTCGCTAATTAGTCTTTTGACATGCGCCAGGAGGTACCTCACCCTGTTCTTATTTTATTTTTTTGTTTCTCACATTATACATCAGCCCCATAGAATTTTCATAATTATTCACGACGACTGTTTCACTGAAAGAATATAAAATATAAAAATACGACAGTGACTCAGCGACGATTCCCGCAGAGTGATTACTTATTAGTACGAGAACACTACGAGTAATCAGACCATTCGCAAAGATGGTCCCTAGGGTATGGTTTCCCTAGTCACCAATAAAGAATCACGTTCTTAACGTTCTGTTCTCTTTTTTATTTCCATATTTCTCGCTTCACTTTGTTCCCTCTCATCTCATCGACTGAGTAATTATCAAGCCCTCGTTTGTCTCGTGCATTCTGGTCCCAATTAAAACTAATCTCGTATAAAATTCTTGATAATTTTCCTAATTGTTTTCTCTATGCACCAAATCGTCAAGTGAATAGGGTAGTTCGAATCCGCTCTGACAAGATCGTACTACTATAATATTAGCGTATTAGGGTAGATCTGTGTAATTTTATATTAAATTCAGTGAACTTGTAACGGGAGATGATCGCACAGTTCAGTTCGCTTTAGACATCGTCAAGAGATAATTGTTCAATTTTTTTTTTTTTTTTTAATCGCTCTAATCGATTCAAGTTTTAATTCACTTTCGAGCAACAGTTGTAGACGACATCTGCAACGAACCTTGAGAGCGATTTAACAGGGTGTAAGAAGTTTGACATAATGTATGTAAAAAACTGCACAGCAATACTAATAATAATAATAATAATGATGATGATGATGATGATGATGTTGATAATTAAAAATACAATTTTGATTAACTATTTATGTACAAGTGACGTGACTTTCATTCTCCCATCGGGATTGTTATATATTAATTTTATCGTGATGTCCCAAGGGTCGTTGAAACACATGCATGAGACATATAGACACGTGATAACAGCGTATGTAGACGATCTAGAGAGAGGGTTGATCGGTGGTTCTTGGTGACTTGCGACTGACAGCCAGCGGTTTTGCGATGATGAAGTGACCCGCCAATCTGCCAACTCATCGAGGCAGCCTCGTTACGAAAATTTCTCGTCGGCATCCGTACGCGGAGGGTAGAAAAAAAAGTAAAAAAAAAAAAAAAGAAAGGAAAAAGTTTGCGAAACATGGAGAGGAACGAGATCGCGGATGTGGCCACTAATAGAAAAATCATGTCGCGCGTCAACTGTCTATATTTTATTATGAAACGTATATAGGGCAAGAATACGGAGGGTATTTTTCTGTTCCCTGTATCCGTCGACCGTAGGTCAGAGAAAGAAGGGGGATGAAGTAGTCCAAGTCGTAGGAGCTGCCATCTTTGACTCTCTATTTTAGGGGATTTTTTCACCCCTCGACGTCCCGCACTAAAACGTAGGCTGTAATTCGTCGTCTTGGATGGCACACAATTAAAATTAAATTTATGACAGACGATTGACGTCCAATATTTACCTACCCAAAGTACAAACCTTAAAATTTTGAACGTTTTCGTTTAACAGAAAGAAAAAGCTAGGAAAAAAGGAATGAAAGAAAGGCGTCGAGCAATTACCACTTGAGCCAACAAAAATTTAATTAAAATCCCATCGAGACCTCTGCAAGGTCTAGCAAGGGTAAATATCGAAAAGTGTACCACCCCTATCAAACACAATACAGCCAATCTACCGCAAAGTAGAACCGTTCAAATTATTTTAACGGATATTTGCGGTGTGAAAAAAGACCCTTTTCACTCCCTTATATAAGCCACGAAAGTTTTACGAGCGACTAATATATTTCTCAAGGCTAAAAGGAATTTAAAACTTCATTCCTTTCTCTGTTACTCTCTATGCAGCGGAATGAAATTCCAACCAATACATCGCCGAAGAAATTGATCATATCCTATACACGTAGTACCTATATAAAAATGCTTTTGTTCGAATTAGTATTTGTCGGCTCTTCTGATATCTTCTTGCCCTGCATTGTCATCACAGCTTCCAAGTCGACTACAAAGAAGGAAAAAAATTTGTACTCGTTCGTGCGCAAACTTAATTATTGTTATTCGATTTCCACAGAAATAAGAACCTTCACCCTTAGATATAGGGTCTTCATTACTTTATTTTTTTTATTTTTACAGCACAACGGCCGAAAAATGGGTGGCGGAGGATGGCTGGGAGGCTGGCTGCAGCGGTGTAGAGAATCCCGACGTCTTGTTCTAGTCATTGTCGCCATCGCTCTGCTTCTTGACAATATGCTACTCACCACCGTAGGCAAGTATATTATATTGACAATAAAATATGAAATCGAATGGTAACTGCGGTACAAGAATTTCTCTTAAGAGAGAATCTTGTGCTCCGTTAAGCAATGGTACCAATGAGACTAAATAAAGTGCGTTAGTTCAGGCGTGAAAAGCAATTCGCACGATTACTTCCACAGCCACTGAAATTGTGGTAATTGCAGTTCAGTCGTTCATTCGTGAATCTTTTCTGTCTTTTCATGCCAATTCATTTCACTTCTTCTCTTCTCGAAGTCTTTAGCTAGACCGGAAGTCATCACACCTTGGATAGCTAATTGCAGCACTTTATTTTCGAAGAGGAGTATAGCTCCACGTACTTCACAAGATCCTTACAAAAGACACTCATACTTCCGGCTTACTCAGTTCTTGGAGATGAATCGAGCCCATCAATGGACGGGCCGAGTTGTACCGAGAAAAAGCAAGGGTACAGCTTTGCTCATTAAAAGTTTCACCGACTTGTCATTCCCTTGAAGTTGTCCCCCCGGATTCCCGAAATCTCGAAGTAGTTAAATTACTGATTCGAGTCGATGATAAATTGGTCAAAAGAAATAAGAGACAACAAGAAATGGCTAAGTTTCTTCCGAATCGCGCTGCGTTTTCGTCTCCCCAAAAGTCCATACACTCGAAATTGAAAAAATATCAACGATGACGAGGAGGGAAATAGTCTAGAATAAAATAATCTCAATTTTCAATGAATTCTCTGTGGGTGAACTACTCGATTTCAAAGTCTACAAACTTGGTAAACAGATTGCAAGGATTTCCAGAACTTATGGACTACTGCAGCTGGGAATCAATGTAAGGACGAAACGGCGAGAGGTGTAACTCGACTTTTTAATAGGTCAAGAGCTTCTCGAGAGAAAAATTTCTTTTGTTATAATTTAACGTCTGAAATCCTATGTTCAACCCTTTCGTTGACCTTTTGACGCGTATGACTTATTTTCCTGTCTTTGGCACGGAATCATTCATACGTATAACGAGAAATTGCGTGGGATTAATACCGCTTCTCAAGTTTTGACGTTCATTATATCCTTATTCCTAGATCGCGAATTATCAGACGATGTTAAAGAAAATTAAATGTAGGTAGTACTTCGAACTCGCGCGTGACAGGCTGAAAAAATCAGGAGGAAAAAATTGGCAATCATATTAAGGAATATGCCCTCGAGTAATACGACTATATATATATATATATATATATATATATCTATATCGGCTCTCAAGCTTTCCACCCTCGCCTCTCATCCCTCTATGGACCACGAACTCTCTTAATAACCGTACGGTCGCTCGAGATTCATTCGGATTACAACGGAATCCTCTTCTGGAGTAGAATATTCCCCCAGGACCAGTATCTAACGGTGAACCTTCGCCAAAGACAAGATGCATCTGCTCGGTGATAGTCCTGCTATTCTGCCATGGCAGTAGATGTGTTTTTCGAACTCTGGGGATATTGGGAGGTCGACGAAATTTTAAAGGAGTTTTGGAAATGGGACGAGGTCATTACGGGTTTGTCTTTATGTACAGGGATCTAGATGAGTTCTATTAAAACATGATAAGTTTTTTTATATGCAAGACATTTACGACGAAAAAAGGTTACAGGATGAAAACCTTTTATGGTAAAGTTTGTCGTTCGCAAGAATTCACAATCTCGATGAATAATAACAGCTGTTCTCTTTAAAATCTCTGTTCAGCTCCGCACGCGCCATAGGCGAGACGCGTTTAAATCCTAAGCAAAACTTTCCATAAAAGCCACAATAAAATTACCATAAAAATGCCCCAGGTGATGTGCGCAACGAAGTAATGAGAGGGAAAGGGAAATATGCTGGAAAATAACGTATTGATTCGCTTCGCAAAAAAATGGAATAAATATAGAAACTTTCTTGCTAGATTCGGAGCACACCTCGTCCTATAACGATTGCAACTTTACAAAAAAGCACCAAGTCCACTTTCAATTGTGATATACATAGTTCCCATATAGTTACAGTAAAAGTCTATCAAGTCCAGTCCATAGGCACAGTTTATTTCATTGAATTCGAAATCCAGTTCTTACCTTCGAATAGCCTTGGTCATCCGTTTGGCTTCGGTCAACTTCTTTTCCCAGCTTTTAACCTCTCGCACCCTTTTCACACCACGATGTTTAATTCAGAAGCACTATAACTTCCCGTTCCTCGAATGAGGCAGAAAACATATGGGCCTCGGTGTGTCACGCTATGGCAATCCTGATAAGTGGTCATGCATTTATGGAGGGCCGCTTCGCCGTTGGTCCAGTTCAAATGGGCAGAGGCATCGACGCGAATGGGCCGAGTTGGTCGATGTTTTATGTAAGATTTGTACGCCTATATACCAAGTCATGAATCGTTTACCTGAAAATCTGTGCATTCAAAGTCTCGGGCGAAAATCATCTCAACATTTCCGGATTCGTTAACGTGATACGCGATTAGTTTAAGTCCAATTATATACCTCTTTAATTAGCTGATGAATATGATCAATATTTTATATACCAATGGCACAAATCGTTTGAAGGAAATCTCTCCAAACTCAAACTTTGAACATAAATGAAAGCATAAGCCCGTAAAGTAAGACGTATAAGATTATATTTTAATAATGAAAAGCATCAAGCGAAAAGCTATTACCATTTGACTTCTAGAGTTACAGAAAGTTGCGTGCACATATGTGACTATATAATATTGACGAAGTTGAACGATTGGGAGTTATAACCGAGACCAAAAGGCAAAGAGTAACTACTAGAGTCCTGGACTGTGTACACTTATACACACTGATGTTGGTCATACTCTAATCATTTATTCATTCCCACTTGTTGCTTCACCGCTAAGGGGACCCACGGGTTTAACTTGCCCTGCTACGCCACCGTCTTTGAACTGTTTCTATCTTATGGCCTCCGTTTTATTGGTAAAGATAATGGTTCTTCTCAGTTTTTGGTTCAACTCATAATCAGAGACTTTTGGGTATATCTATGATAAGTGATACAAGAAACACTCGATAAATTGAAGAGAACTGTTTGGGAAATACGAAGCTCTTTGTAAATACGATAATGCAATACCGATGAAATGATTCGATTCAATGATGTACAACGCGATTTAGCCAGTCTGTATAGAATGACTGAAACTGTGATACGAAAGGGGAAAAAAAATATGTATATTTGGAGGAGCTGGGATTTGAACCCAGGACTTTCAGCATGCGAAGCAGACACTCTACCACTGAGTTACACCCCCATTAGATACCAGATGATGGAGTGTTTGGTACGGAGGTTTGTCGGCGAATAATTCCGATCGTCGAATTATAACAGGTCGAATAATGGATTGATGAATAAGTTTCATCTAATCGAATAATTATTATATAGGAATATAGAGCCTTTTATATCAGAGTATTGATTGACTACTGAGACATCTTAAAGCCCGATTTCCCAGTGGAATTTATTACCCCAAAAAGGTATGGTGTCTCGTCAGCAGAATTTGAAAATCAATCATTTTTAAGGAAAAAATAAAAAATATATATCAGAGGTGACAACGCAGTACGTAGAGCATGAGGGTAACATGTCACGCGAAAAAGACCCGTCAACATGTCAGTTCATCTATAAACTCAACCCCCTCGTTCCACATAATAAATAGAATATTGAAGACGGCAGGTTGGCGAAGGCCCTGAATCCATGAACACAGACGTGTATGCCAATCGATGTAAAGGAATTACAGATACGTGTTATATACATGCATGTGCTACGCTGTATACATGGATACAAGCTAGAGGCTTGTTACTACCGGATTTGTCTCGTGCGGGAAACAAATCTTTTCTTGATCTCTCGGAAAATCTCATCGACAAATAGAAATCCAAGGCCAAAAAGAGTAGGACGAACTGCTTGCCGGACTACTTTCTACCGATTCCCCCATTCCGAGAAAAGATTTCTATTTTCATCGGGTAGGGTTCAACTTGAAATTTAATAAAAATACATCGTAATGTGTCTTTCTTCCTACGCATATCGATAAACCATTTGTATACGCTGAAACGAGATTTCTGTCGAAATATTTAATCATGTTTTCTCAGTACCCATAATCCCGGAGTTTCTCTACGACATCCGCCACCCAAACGCAACATTGAGCGAACATCTTGAGAACGCTGTAGTGCACACGACAACTACAACTACCCCGTATCCACCAAAATGCCAGTGTCCTAATAACGCGTCTAATAACGCATTAGAGTTCCTGGTCGCAAACACTACACCGGCAGACATTTTTGGTCAGTATATATGTATCATCAATTTCGTGAATGAATTAACCGATTTTACTCTAATGAGTATTTTTAGCATCTTCCAAGATTTTTATGTGCCTTTCGTTGAACTTTAGTCAATGTGACCAACGCCACTACACCCGAAGAGAGGGAAAAAGAACAACGGCACAAAGAATTACTGGAAGAAACTGTAGCCGTAGGGATGATGTTCGCGTCTAAGGCATTCGTACAATTACTTGCTAACCCCATAGTTGGACCCCTCACCCACAAGTAACTGAAACTGAAACTCTTTAACTATTTGAATCATATTTTCATTCCGTCAGCTCTTGTTCTTCTACTTTTTCGTCTTTGTCTTATAGAATCGGATACAGCATCCCTATGTTCACCGGATTCATCATCATGTTTCTATCAACCCTCATATTCGCGTTTGGACGAAGTTACGGTATTCTGTTCTTAGCACGGGCTCTCCAAGGCATAGGATCATCCTGTTCAAGCGTTTCAGGTGAGTGTTCACTGCCACGGACTACAGCTGTAATATCTCACGTGACTACTTGCAAAAATAATTACGCTAAGATCGAAAGCATTGCGTGATGATTATTATTATTTTTTTTCTTTCTATAGAAGTTTATTGAAAGTCAAATGATACAAAGAGACAATAATACATACAGGAAAGAATCTTCGAAATCCTGTATCGAATATAGGGGTAGCTGCCGTAGCACACTCGCATGTGCAATTGAATTTAGATCAGGCAAAGGCCGATAAATCTGATCGATCAGTGATAAGCATTTTAAAACATATTTATGACGATTCATTCACGTCATTTATTTTAATTTAAAAAGCACATCGCCAACTCATACGTGATTTTGTCACAACGTTCGTTTAGAATCCCGGATACAAAATTTGCGCATGATCATAGATACAACGAACGATTATGCCTGAAAATTTATTCTAGACCAATAATGATTAATTGTAATTCCAGGAATGGGTATGCTAGCGGAAAGATACCAAGACGATAAAGAGCGAGGAAATGCAATGGGTATCGCACTAGGGGGTCTTGCCCTTGGGGTACTAATCGGTCCACCCTTTGGCGGGGTGATGTATGAATTTGTTGGAAAATCTGCACCATTTCTTGTCCTATCCGCATTAGCCTTAGGTGACGGTTGTAAGTATCGATTAATAATGAATCAAATATATAAACGATAAGGTTGGATCTTCATTGAGTACAACATCTATAATGTTAATATTAACGGAATGTATACAATCAGTGTTACAGCTCCTGATGTTACAACCGTCAGTTGTCTACACAGAGGCAGATCCCCCGTCTTTAAAAGCACTAGTTACTGACCCGTACATAATTATCGCTGCAGGTATGTGCGACGTGTATCTTCAGAGTTCTTTCTTTTTTTTAAATCATATTAGGTCTCGATGAGTGATAAAAGTATGAAACATTTACCGAACCAAATCCTTTTCCAGGAGCTATCACCTTCGCAAATATGGGCATTGCTATGTTAGAACCAAGTCTTCCTATCTGGATGATGGACACCATGGGAGCCAGTAGATGGAAACAGGGCGCAACCTTCCTTCCAGCTAGTATCAGTTATCTGATTGGAACAAACCTATTTGGACCACTGGGGCATCGAATGGGGAGGCTAGTACCCGGCTAAACTTAATTTAATAATTAAATTTGCGTTCAAATTCACCATCTGATGAGTTCAAAAATATATTTATAATTTAGTCACCGATTTACACGAGCCCGGATAGCTCAATCGGTAGAGCATCAGACTTTTAATCTGAGGGTCCAGGGTTCGAGTCCCTGTTCGGGCGGGTATTTTTGCCACTTTTATCTAACAGCTTTTCAGATTTTTGTCCTTTTGATTAATTGCAGATGGCTAGCATCGTTGATCGGACTTATCGTCATCGGGATATGTTTGATGTGTGTAAGTATAATGAACTCATAAACTCTTATGAATAATAAACTACAAAATAATCAGAAACGCGACGAAAAAAAAATACGAACTCATAGAATCATTTCACCAATATTCGACAGATTCCTTTAGCCACGAGTATCGACCATCTCATAGTACCGAATGCAGGACTAGGTTTTGCTATCGGTATGGTTGATAGTTCAATGATGCCAGAGCTGGGTTACCTCGTAGATATCCGACACTCCGGTGTCTATGGGAGCGTTTATGCCATCGGTGACATTGCATTCTGTCTAGGATTTGCAATCGGTATGTATTCGTGCTGACACTTGATGCTTGAACAGATATTACCGTATCCACGATAATCAGTGCTTATCTTCTGATGGTATAGAACCAAACAGAATAATTTCATTGAGAACATTTTATCGTTGCGTCCTTTCTAACGCATCGGTGGTTCAAATTCATTTATTCCTTCTTTTAATTCTGCATATTTACAAAAAAAAAAAAACTCAACAGATTAAAATGAATAGTTGCATTTGTGCTTAAATAGTCAGTTGGCTAAGCGGTTTTCACAGTTTTCACAGTCAGTTTACAATAATGGCTACAAGGTGGTTTTTTTTTTTTTTTTACGGTTGAATGTTCGCCTGCCACGCGGGCGGCCCGGGTTCGATTCCCGGCCGATGCAATTTCTCTTTATTATGAACATTTCTTGAATTGCTTCTCATTCGAGTACGAAGCAAAAAGAACTACCGACACTTATGACATCAATGAATTTATCCATATTATTATTATTTTTTAATTGACATACAGTGCTTGTCTGAAGCTTGAGAACAGGTAGTAGAAACACACATAAACTCAATAGATTCGATGGTCCGTGAATGCGACTGCTTGTTCACGAAGTCTGTTGACATACAAGTTACAACTACTCAGTAATTGTATAAACAGAGTGTATCGTAAGTGTGTGTGAGCTTCTATCAGCTCAGCTCGCAAGGCGCGATGAGAATCGGTTCTAGCAACTTGTATGTCGGATCTAATTTTCAATATCTGTGTGATGTAAACAACGCGTATATCCTATTTGTGTATGATTTTACTGGTTCTTCTCGTTACGTCGTCTGTAGATATGGTCGTCCAACAGCGTTCCAAGTTTCGGAAAAAATCGAAGTGCCTACCTATTAGGAAAACATCTTTGCTCTGAATCGCTCTCTATAGTTGGTATTATAATTAGTGCTTATCTTCTGACAGTATAGAATCGAACAGCATAATTTCGTTGAGAAATTTACAGCGTTTCATCTTTGCCACCGCATCGGTGATTCAAATTCGTTTATGTAGCTTTTTTACATCTGCATATTTCACAAGAAAAGAAAACTCTACAGATAGTAATGAATAGTTCCATGTGTGCCGTAGAGAGAAAGGTCGGTTGATATAATAGTGTGTAGTACAGAGTCATATATGACAAGTCGCGAGTATTGGCTAGCCTGAACCTTTCGGACGCCTGATCGGAGGCGGACGGTGCCGTTAGTGCGGAGCCGAAATAAGTATTCATTTTATTGTGCGGGACATGGAGACCGGCAAAAGAAGGGAAAAATATGTGTACGAAACCCTTGCTAACTCAAATAAGACGTGAGGAAAGTGCTCGGGTGCCGAGGAGAGGGATACGTTGAGGAGGGAAAAAGTGACAGTTGAACACCGAGGGAGAGACATGGCCGCATGGAGATCCAAGACATAAAAATGACGCCGTCTCAATATATCAGCTCGAACGAGGAGAGGCTGCAGGCACTCGACAGCCGCGTTGACGTGCTTAGAGTCCGAGCCGAGGCGATGGGAATACGGATTCGCTTCAAGAACGAACATCAGTGAACACCATCGCCCCACCGCCAAAGAGGCCGAGTCCAGGGCTTGGCGAAGCTGCAAGACATTTCAAGAAGGTTTATGCCCCGGTCTCCCCGGTACCACGGAAGACGCCAGGCGAAGACGGCATCCGGTTCAAACCCTTTAATTCTTCCTTCTACATCTGCATATTTACAAGTAAAACTTAACAGATTAAAATGAATAATTGCATTTTTGCTTAAATAGAGTCAGTCGGCTAAGCGGTTTTCACAGTCTTCATAGTCAGTAGGTACAGTAATGGCAACAAAGTTTACAAGGGTTTTTTTTTTTTTTTTAGATGCATTGCATTACAGTGTTCGTCTAATCCTGGTTGATTCTCGTCATGATGATGCTGGTTGAGGCTTTTGTTACTGCGCCGGCTATCCGCTGTAGCATACTTCTCGCCAGGTCGGCGGCGGCGGCGCCAGCTCTCGGTCGCCAACGACGTTGCTGCCGGGTAGACGACCCTCGTGTCGGGGTCTGTCTCTACTCTAGCATACCTCGAGGCTGCTTGCCAATCCAGCTCCCATCTGCGCTGTTGTTCGGCGGCTACCAACGCCGTCACTCGCCTAGCATATACTGTGATTTCCTCCTCTGCACGTCTTTCACGGACCTCAACTACGTACTTGTGCGCAATCGCCTCCGCGTCCGAGATCGGTTTCAATTCATTTATTCATTGCTTTTTTTACATCTGCATATTTTACAAGCAAAAAACTCTACAGATAAAAATGATTAATTCCATGTGCGCCTTGGCGGGGCTCGCTAATAGATAGATAGATAGATTTTATTTATTTATCCATAGCAATATTGGATAATCCTACCTTGCATTTACAATACATAAATAGTGTGACGTATCCTACATAGTGCAAAGTCGTTTTACATTAACAAGTCCTGAGTATTTTAGATAGCTGCTTTTTTTTCCTCGGATTACAGTCTTCGATCGTTGTCATCCGGGCTGGTCTATCCTCTTCATTATCATGGCGGCTGAGGCCTTTACCACGTCGCCAGATATCCGCTGCAGTGTGTTGCGGGCCCGCTTCTCTCCCACTCGTATTTTTGCCAAAATGTCAATGGCTTTCACGTGTTCTTTCGATCTTCTTATCTCGCCGAGAGTGCTGACTACCACAGCAGCGAAGCGCAGTATTCTGTTTTTTTTTCCTACTTCTACCGCTACGGACCATAGGGGCATCATAGCTGCCATAGTTTTCCGGATCTCCTTGTGCACCGGGAGTGCCTGGACTAGTCTTCTGAGCTGGTGGTGGTGTATTGAGTCGAACGCTTTCTTGAAGTCGTACCAGGCCGAGTAATCCGTTCTTCTGGACAGTTTGGCGCCTTGCGTACAGGCTTTATCCCATAGGAGCCCTTGGACCGTACCCCACACCCCTTTCCTGGCTAGCTGCTCTCTTGGTACCATCCAGTCCGCCAACCCTTCCGAAATAAGCTGTGTTATACTCGCGGTCAAGATCTTATAATCAGCGTTTAGCAGGGCGATAGGCCTATAATTAGCCGGGTCAGCCGCCGGTCCGCTCTTGTGGATCAAGACGAACTTTCCCCTGTCGTTCTCCCCCGATATCCTCTCTTCGCCTCGCAATAGCCTGATGTTGTTCCTTTGGTACCATCCACTCGGCTAGTCCGTCTGAGATTATACTAGTTATAACGGCTGTCAGTACCTTATAGTCTGTGTTCAGGAGAGTTAGCCACTAGCGCCGTTACTCGTCGAGCGTATGCCATGATGTCTTCTTCCGGTCGTCTCTCCGGGACTTCGACTCCGTATTTGCGTACTATGGCCTCTGCGTCCGTGACCGGGTTTCTCCACTGGGCCCGTGCCAGCCTCTCGTATGTCAACCTTGTGTTCGCCATGTCCGGGTGTTCCCTCAGGTATACTTCCTTGCGCACTAGACGAATTTCCGCTTCATTTCACAGATGTTTTAACCCCATTCCTCCGTGCGTGGTTTGGGGGGAGGTAGACCGTCGGCCTCGATGTTGTCCTGCATCTCTGCTTCATGTCTACCAGCAGCTTCCGTATCTCCGTGTCCATGTCCCGGCATCTCTTTATTGTCGTGCCTCAGGCCCCATTCTGATAGAGGTTCCCCGTGACGTACACCGCCGCTGATACTACCGAGGAATTAAACAGCTGTGCCTTCTGGGCCGGTGCGATTTTGGATTCGAAGATTTCTCTTGTCTTCGCAAGGGTGTTCTCCCTGACTAGCGCGCTGTTCAGGGCGGTGTCCCGTTCCACCTGGTGTATCCCGAGATATTTGTATCCCTCCCTGATGTTCGGGAGGAACGGAATTTCAGGCTCGGGTGGGTGGTCTTCTTCGTCCTCTTCTTCCTCCTCCTCACGGTTGTACACCGCGCACTTCCTTACGTTCAACTCCAGGCCTATTTCTCCCGCCGCCTCCTTCAGGACTTTGGTTATAAGGTCCGCGGATTTCCTTGACGGGGCGTGCGTCTTGATGTCGTCCATATACGCTGGGACTTCCTGCTTGCCTCTCGCTGCCTTCGTTAGCTCTGTGTCCGTTTTTACAGCCTCCACTATGAAGGCTGTTATGAGGACGAAAAGAAGGGGGCTCATGAGTCCCCCCCCCCTCTCCATAGTTAGTATCATAATTAGTGCTTATCTTCTGACGGTATAGAACCGAACAGCATAATTCCGTTGAGAAATTCATAGCGTTTCATCTTCTCCACCGCATCGGTGGTTCAGTGGTAGAATGCTCGCCTGCCACGCGGGCGGCCCGGGTTCGATTCCCGGCCGATGCAATTCTTTTTATTTTTTCTCTGTTCTTAACTTTTTACCTGTTGCTATTCCATGATTAATAACACTGTATACACCCTGGCGTTTACTAAACCACGATTTTATTAAAAAGACAGAAAATCGGATACTAACTATATTGGGAACAAACTTTTCTACATTTAATGGTGAATAATGTAGTAATAATTGAGTACAGGATTTCGTGCAAAATTTGTTGATCGAATATCCAGTATTTCTGAATTATTGCTTTCATAGCAAATTAAATGCTGTCCTTCAACGCCTCTGAGAGCCGTGATCGTCTATAAAATATTTTTATTGCATAAATCCAGTCATGTACTACATATCCAACATAAATATAAGAGGAATCCTTACATGCTAGGTGCAATGCTGTCTTAGTGTGTGTCTTTGGCTCTAAAGTCAGTAATGGGAATAAGTCTTAAACATAGGGACTGCAATCGTTGAGTGTTCGTTACGTGTTCGTTACATGTTCAGTGTATCTGTGCTATAGTGTGTTTATGTGATGATTGGTTGTATGGCTCTCGTCCTATTCAACATGATGGTCGTTGTTGAGACGGCCGCGCTGCAGTAGCACGCGTTGTTGGTCAGCTGCTTCACTCTCTGCCTTGGCACTCCGATTTTTCCGAGGATGGATGTCACTCTCCTGCTTTCAGCGGTGTTGAGTGCCTCACCAAATGCATCAATGACCATGACTCCCAGTTCTACTGGGCATCGGTACATTTGTCTCAGCTCGCTCATGAGGTTCGCGTCCCTGGTGGTAGTTCTTACATTCTCCGCGTTGACCTCCGCCATAGAATTGGTTTCGTACCTCGTGCGTTTGATCCTTTCCTGCACCCTGATGTTATGCAGGTGCGAGACTACTATTTCCAGTACAAAGACCTCGGCGGGGTTGGTGAGGACGACCATCACGTCCGGCTTGTTGTGAATGATTTGCCTGTCGGTTTTTATGGGCACTCCCGCTTGGACCTTGACTGACGATCACGGGGAGTTTACCGTCGGTTGTTTTGCCCTCAGTTGTAGGGATTTCTTTTTCACCGTTGCTACCGACCAACCCGGTAAGGTCGCGGCAAGGGCCTCGTAATCGCCCGCTGTTATCGGTCCTACCCGCCCTTCGAAAAAACCATTAATAATGTCTACCTCGCACTGCTTCCACACCGCTATGTTTAACTGTCACGTGTCAGATTTTTGAATTCTGTTCAAAACTTAACTCCACTTTTAACCCTTTCTTCACCTCTTACACACACTCCGGGCACGTTTTTTTTGCCTAATCTGATTGATTTTCCGGCGTTCTTTCGTGCTCGTAACCGATCTCGAAACCTATTATCGATATCAAAAACTAAGTAAATTGTAGTTTCTCAGCTCTGAAATCGTAGCAAATCTCATCGTCTCTGACAGCCGTGATCGTCTATAAAATGTTTTTATTGCATGAATCCAGCCATGTACATATCCAGCCTAAATATAAGATAATAAGAGGAATCCTTACATGCTAGGTGCAATGTTGTCTTAGTGTGCGTATTTGGTTCTCAAGTCAGTACTGGGAGTAAGTTTTAAACATAAGGACTGCTATCGTTGAGTGTTCGTTACATGTTCAGTGTATCTGTGCTAGTGTGTTTATGTGGTGATTGGTTGTATGGCTCTCGTCCTATTCAACATGATGGTCGTTGTTGAGACGGCCGCGCTGTAGCACGCGTTGTTGGTCAGCTGCTTCACTCTCTGCCTTGGCACTCCGATTTTTCCGAGGATGGATGTCACTCTCCTGCTTTCAGCGGTGTTGAGTGCCTCACCAAATGCACCAATGACCATGACTCCCAGTTCTACTGGGCATCGGTACATTTGTCTCAGCTCGCTCATGAGGTTCGCGTCCCTGGTGGTAGTTCTTACATTCTCCGCGTTGACCTCCGTCATAGAATTGGTTTCGTACCTCGTGCGTTTGATCCTTTCCTGCACCCTGATGTTATGCAGGTGCGAGACTACTATTTCCAGTACAAAGACCTCGGCGGGGTTGGTGAGGACGACCATCACGTCCGGCTTGTTGTGAATGATTTGCCTGTCGGTTTTTATGGGCACTCCCGCTTGGACCTTGACTGAAGATCACGGGGAGTTTACAGTCGGTTGTTTTGCCCTCGGCTGTAGGGATTTCTTTTTCACCGTTGCTACCGATCAACCCGGTAAGGTCGCGGCAAGGGCCTCGTAATCCCCCGCTGTTATCGGTCCGACCCGCCCTTCGGAAAAACCATTAATAATGTCCACCTCGCACTGCTTCCACACCGCTATGTTTAACTGTCACGTGTCAGATTTTAAAATTCTGTTCAAAACTTAACTCCACTTTTAACCCTTTCTTCACCTCTTACACACACTCCGGGCACGTTTTTTTTGCCTAATCTGATTGATTTTCCGGCGTTCTTTCGTGCTCGTAACCGATCTCGAAACCTATTATCAATATAAAAAATTAAGTAAATTGTAGTTTCTCAGCTCTGAAATTGTAGCAAATCTCATCGTCTCTGACAGCCGTGATCGTCTAGTGGTTAGGACCCTACGTTGTGGCCGTAGTAACCCAGGTTCGAATCCTGGTCACGGCAATGTGCACGACACATTGTCACGGCAGAGGAATTTTTTTTTACTTTTTTTTATTAATGATATTTATTGATCATTAATTACTAGGTCCAGCATTGAGCGGTACATTAGTCAACACCATAGGATTTGAATGGATGTTATTTGGAATTGCTATTTTAAACTTCTTGTATGCACCTTTGATGTACTTCCTGAGAGCACCACCGACCAAAGAAGAAAAAAAGGTACTTGGAGATAATCTAGAAACAAATTTTTGATCATAAATGGTTTTTCAGCTAATCAGTTTTTGTTAGTTTCAAACAGCATGTAAGTGTAGTCTTCATCTAACTTGCGTCTAAAGAATACAAGAAAGAGAAAGCTCTAGTTACGCGAACTATTCAATCTCGAATTATAGAAAGTGCATAATCTCCGGAAAAAAGTTAGTTTAACTGGGTACCAGTAAATTTTCCAGTCAATTATTTCTATAGAATTATGATTTTGTTATGCCATGTTAATGATAACAAATATTTGTGTTTTACCTTGCGTTGTGTTTATCTTTCATTCGTATATGACGTATTTCTGTAATCAATTATTTTCATAATTTTTTGTAGTTTTATTTTGAGAGTAATTAATTTCTTGTTTGTTTCAGTCATTAATTATTGGCGAAAAATCATCTGTACGATACGTAACTTATCAAAACGACGAAGATGCAGAGCAGTAGGTTAGTGTTAAATAAATTATAATTTGTTAAATTTAATAAAAACATTGAGAAACCGGCCCTTAGCACTGGGTAATCGAAAAACGAAAGAAAAGTTAAAAATTATGCAGTTCTTAAGACTTCTACTATTATTTAATATATTAAGATAATGATTTACCGTAGAGTTATAAAATTGCAAAAAGATTTTTTATGCAAAGTTACAGTTTTCTTTGATTTCGAACAAATTAATGCGTTCGAAATAAGATTCTATACGCTTTCTCTGAATCAAAGTATCTCCATATTTATAAATTAACAATATAAGGGTACAATACGGAGTTGTAATATTCCATATACATATGAGTTTTTAATATTATAAAACTATTGATAAGTAATGAAATATTCGAGATGGGATAGCTGTAGACTATAAAAATACGTATGAGATCGGTGCGATACAAGGCATTATACTCCATGCACGGTTTACTATAATATTTTAAGAAACACAAAAAATTGATGAAATGATCACGATATACTTGTATTAAAGCATTATAATAAGTATGAGATATTATATATAAATATTCTATTACATAACCATTGCTTCACATAAGATAAAGAGATATATAACTGTATAACGTAACGGATTAGTTAGTACTGAAGAGAAAAAAGAGAATCTATTTGACATTAACAAGAAAAAAAGCAAAAAAAAAAAGTTTCAATGTCATTAAATCATAATATATCGTTGTTATAATTAAGAACTAACGTCAGGACGGCAAACATGTAATGGACGTAACAGCATAAACCGATTCTACCGATACGAGTCCCATTCTTTGCCAATTATTTACGTGTGAAAATATGTTTTCGAAATTCTAAATTAAGAAAAAATAATACTTAGAGGTACCGCCCAGTATGGATTCCTTGAATGGCTGCAAGGAAACTGGAAAAATTAAAATAACTGGGTATCATGAAGCGTCCTCAAAATTCATTAGCGACAAATTATTTCGACCGAAAAAAACAAAAAAAAAAAACCATTGATAAGAATAAATATTTAACTCTTTGAATAAATGGCAATGAATTTTGGATTCGACATGTACCTGCGTTCATCCTGCAGGTACCTCGGCAGCAGCGAAAGGTCATTGACCTTATTGCTTTTCACTCGCAAATAGTGCGTACCAAATGGTGAAAATAGGTGTCAAAGGCTCGACGAATTGTCGAATATTTCGAGGTTTACGGAGAAAGAAGTATATATTTGCAGCTCAAAATGTCGTGATTACTAGTCAGACGAATTTGGAGAGTTAAGATTGCATATGGAAAAAAATTAGTGGCTCCGTAGAACGTTCGTAGAAGCAATACACTATACATATACTATATATATAATATCATATTATATATTATATATAAATATAAACATATGGTATAGATACGGTAAAAGTATCGAATGAATGGTAATTAATACATGTGTCTGTCGTATATTTAAATAATTGAAATTGAAATGATTTATCACTTTGTTGATTACTGCGACAAAATCTAATTATTGATGTAGTCAGAAAATATGTGTCGAGATCCTAAGCTACTACAAGTACCAATCGCATGCATATTTAATAAATGTAGGTATATATAATATATGAATGTTCGTATATACATATAGAAATTCATATATACATATAGGTATATAGATATAACCATTTGATGGTATTTTTAATGCACAGCTGCACCTTGACAAACCATATACTAGTCGCACCGTATATATAATACATATTAATTAAAACTATTAATCTATAGCGTTCTATATACTATATATAATACAAAATCATAAAATGTTGAGATAGTATGAAAAAGAATTTCCTTAGATGAAGTAAGAAAAAAAAAAAAGTAAATTATCGTGAAATTTGTGTCTACGAGCTTATCCGTCATAATAGTTATGCATGTTTCTATTTTCGTGTTAAATAGTCATCAGGGGCCTGGAAAATTTGGAAAAGTTTAATTAATTAACACCGGAAACGATCTGCTAGTATCCGTCTTTGTGCTGCTCGTTTGGAAAATCAAACTGGCCGACGTATGTGCGGCTACTCCCAGTACGATAACGCGAGTCAATTTAATTCGAGACTTTGTCGAGCCTGGACAGCAATTGAACTATTTATTGAATGAAATAGAAAAATTAAAACTAAAAAAATAAAATACGAAGACAAACGGGATTTGGCAAGAGATTGGCTAGGCTCGGAGCAGCTGTTTATTGTATAATTATACCGTGCGGTAAGAAAAATAAAATTAAAATAAAAAAAAAAATTAAAAAAAACTTAAAAGAAATAATTATATTAAAAAGATACTGTATAGATACTTTATTAATTATATATTTTATATAATATATATTGTATAAACAGATTACTGCTGCTGAGATACCTTTAGAAATGTTCTTATCGAAATACAAATTTTATTTCTAAAAGTGAAAAATTTGTTTTCTCAAAATTTCTTTTTGTTATAAAATTTCGTTAGTTGTATTTATCTTTTGTATAAAATTAGTGCTTATAATTTTGATTAGAGATATTGGAAAGAAATTTAACCGAATTACCTATTGGCCTAATTTTGATGATATTATCAAGTGTTATTCTACTCAGTATCAAAGAGAATAAAAAAAAAAAAAAGGAGAGAAAAGAAGAAAAAAATATAGCAGCTTGTTAGATAAATACTGAAATGGCAAATTTATATTATGCCATCGCTTATAATCGAATTGCCGATGCAATCAAATGGTAAAGCCGTGTATAAAGACGAGTTGACGCGCAGTGGAAAAGACAACGAAGGTGTATATTTTGATTTCTAGTGTTATCGAATTATATTATACATAAATTATTATAATCTAAATATCAGGTCTGACTACTATGCCTGCGCAGCGTTTATTTTATCGCTCAACATGATTGAGAAATGCACGTATCATAATTAAATAAGTAAAATTAATCTTACATCTGTACACAAGGTAAATCTAGCATTTTACGCGTATATGAATTAAATAGTAATTATACAAATTAGCGATTAAAATTTACCTGCTCCGTCGCAGTGTGTGTCCGCTTCCCGTGACTATAATTATATTAATTAATTTTCATCTCCATATCGCCGTCGTGTTTTCGAGGCCCATGCGAGATAAGAATTATCATAGAATATGTAATTGAAAATTATTCCACAAATTTTATTTAAAAGCTTGATATAACAGTCATCCGTACGTTTATCTCGACGTACCACTTAAAATCTATAGCTATATTCAGTTATACGTGTACAAGTTGGGCTCCTTCATGGGCTTATCATAGAAAAAGCTCTGGTCATTCACATCCAAGGTACATACCTAACTATTTCATTTTCGCGTACGTATAAAATATTGGATATATCATTTGATCTGTATATTTGATCTCGAGTCTTTTCATTTACTAGAAGTGGAAGTAACTCGTTGAGGGCTGCTATTGTGAACCGACAATAAGCAAAAGAAAAAAAAAGCACATAACTCCTTGTAATTATAAATATTTGGGAGTATATTTTGCCATCTTGCTTGAAAATAATATTTTCTTTTCATTATATCGTTAAGTATCTCATTACTTAATAATTATCTATATGCGTACATTTTACGTTTCAAATTCGCGTATGAAATTTAAGTACCTATATATTATATAGTTTACTATAATTACTATCGCGTCATTGATAAATTAATCGTATATTGTATTGTAATATTTAATCAGCTGGTGTATGGGTCCGACTTTGCCTGTGTAATCAAAAGGCGTGTTCAAATACGTATTTGTCATTATTTCTAATCATATGTAAAGCGTTTAAAAAAATGTTATTCATAGAGCGATGAAGATTACACCAGCTCCGAGCTCTGCCAAACTCGCCTTCCAACGATTCAAAAACCGATATAAAAACAAACGACATTTCGTCGTTAGATATTTACCAAATCTTTGAAAATATATATTTATAATAACAAACTACCTTATAATATGATCGATTATAGTATATACATATAGTATATACATATATGTATATATATATATATATATATATATATATATATATATACTATAATAATTATTTATTACATATTATACATGTATAGATTATTTTATGACGGGTATCACCTTGGGAACTCTGTGTACTGTTATTAGTATTAAAATTATTATCATTTATCATTCATTATAATTATAACTATAGTATCATAATTGTTGCAAAGAATAAGAAAATAAGAATAAATAATCTAGTAATCTGCTTTTGATCGAATATTCGATACTTGTTCGTGATACCAACGACATTTTAATGAAAATAATGAAGCTGTTCCAAACTATTATAATCTAATCAGCTACGTTTAATCACGTGAATACGATATGTACCAAAATTTAATGTAAATGTATATCGTATATTATGTATATGGGAAATGTGCTGAAGCAAATAAATATAAACAAACGTATATAATGATTGTTTTTATTTAAATTTATCGCATCAACGTATATCGGAAGAAGAACAGCGGGGTCATAGCCTTATTAAATTTCTCACTTTGATATCTCTGCATAGTTTCATTTTATTCCAGGTTCATCATATAGGAAATCAGAATCACATGTTAAACATCCTCTCTTAAATACTCCGTTAACTCAGGTGGAATATCTCCGGACGCTAAATCTCCGCTGGACATTTGATGCACGTATCCCAACATCTCAATGGTTGAGCTCAACGTTTTTTGAAGCTCTTCTAAAACGTGTTTAACATTTTCAAGCACATTCTGCAGATATAATATTATCTACCTACACGACTATACGTAAATTTATTTACTCAATTGTCAATCGTATGTTATTTTAATTATTATCTTAGTTACCAACTGCTGGATGTGACACAGCTGTTAAGTCTGCAGCCGAAATAGGTTCCTTGGAACTCTCACCTGCTCCTTTAATTTTTAAAAACGATTCTTCGTCTGAAAATCATAGAAGAAGAAATAACAGCGTGTTAGAGCCGATAATCAAACGGTTTTTCTTCCACAAAATCGACCTACCGTAGTTCATGTCTCTCATAGAAATTATCCTGTTCCTCTCTGCCAAAAAGTTTATGTCTTTGATACGTTGATTCGCTCTTTCCAACAATGTCCGATTTAACTCAACGCGCTTTACCAACGACGATAATTGCACCTGAAATATTTTCCTCAATCATTACAAATCATCGGTTTGAATTGCCAGGAAAAATAATCTGTCTTATTGCTCACGTCTATGTCAGTGGGATTCAATTCTTGATCTTTGGAATCCCGAGTCATTTTAAGCTTCTGGTCTTCTCCAGTATGGTCGATGATATCGTTAAGAAAACTGAACGGTTTAGCTGTCTTATCATCGACTCGACTCAGAGATTTTCGAATTTCAGTAGACGACATTCCATCGACGTTAAAAACGGTCTTAGAGTTTTTATTTATCTGTAAAAGTTTCTCGATGCTTCCCTCTCGCGATATCAATTCATCAAAAAAAAATTTCTTCTGATTCAATTTAGACTTCCGATTTATTGGATCGTCAATGTCCTCTGTAGTCTTGATCGACATCTCCAAAGATCGTGCTTTTCTCTCATTTTTTAGAGGACTAGTGCTAGAGACTACAGATTTCGAAAAATCGTATACCTTTTTGGCCGAAATCTCATTCACCATTTTTGACTTTGATTGCTTTTGAACGATTTTTTTTGGAGATTCAACTCTCTCGTATATAGTTAACTCATTCATAGACGATGATCTGTTTTTGCCTTGAGTCGGTGACCTCTTCTTATCACTAAGGGTTTTTCAAATTCGCGTAGGTATGTATGATCATTCTCACTTATTTTCAAAGCAATGGAAAATAAAATCTAATCAATTAGAGTATCGGACGTACCTAATAACTCTGGTGGCTATCTTAGATACATTTTTTATCCTCTTCGTATCCGATTTAGTTTCCTTAATCCTATATAAAAAAAAATGGAAGTATTTCATTTTTGGCTATAAAGTCGAATAATTAATTATCCCAATTGCTCACCCTTTATTCATAGTCCTTTCATACGAAGTAGTACGTATTATAGAATTAATTGTATCGTTAACCTTATAATAATTTCATTTCTATACTTCGAAGGTGACTGAACGGCTTGCTGTGAAATCTACGAGTTGTTGCTATGGAATAGGTGGTATAAGGCTTTCGTATGTTTGATCAATTTTATAGTGCAGGTAGTCGCGTGGTTATTCAATTTTTAACGAGAAATTTGGTAATCGAGATGAAGAAATGAATAGAGAAAAGTTTGGGATAAGAAAGGAAATAAGAGAATGATGTATGAATTGTAAAAAGGTAATTTTCATAAGTAACATTTATTCGATCACAAATTTTCAGAATCTGTAGCATAATATAAAACAGTTTAATGATAATGTTAACAACTGAAAATCTATCGACTAGTGTCTACACCTAATTAATGTTACTTATAAAAGAAAACTAAATAAAACGAAGATATACGTTATAATTTATCACTTCACCTATAATATATATTCCAGTAAATAAATATTTCATGATTGTTACAATCGTTATTGACTACAACCAAAAATAATCCTTTCTATACTATTATATATGTATAATAGTGCCTCTCGACAGTTTATAGATAATCATAATCTGCACTTTATTATTTAAATAATTGCCATTAATTGTTAGAACAAAGTTTACATAGACCTACCCAATAGGTAAAGAAATGTATCAGCTGACTGTAATCATCATTGAAATCGTGCAGTACTTCAAATGTAGATTATGTACTTTGAATTATAGCAATAAAACTTTAGCATTTCCAAGCGTGTTACAGTCTTCAATAACATAACGTGTATTTATCGTCCTTATACTGACCTATATGTTGTTTTAATGAATTTTCTGAAATCTCGCGATGTAACTTGAGTACAAATAGCAATGATACCTTACATAACAGCTTGTTATTGAATAGATTTCACTGTGGCTACAACGCGCTTGATCTCAATCCAATTATTATATAGATTACAGAATCGGCAGTGGTCTGTCTAATCAATAGATGCAAAATTAATGTGAAAACTACGTGTATACATCATCAATGGTTGCATGTTATGATGTTACTTTTCTGCGAAAACCGTAACAGTTCGATTGATACAAAAGGAAAAAACCAGTTGTAGCAACAGTTCAGAATAATATTTAGGTTTTATATTCAACTATTGATATTTTATCGGGAAATTTTCAGAGACTTATATCCTACGTCAGTTAAAATCGACTCTAGTAACGTGAACGAAGTCTGTACTGGTGTGCTAAGTAATTACACGATACAATTGTAATAAGTGAAGCACTCTTACTATCAAATATTACATTTAACTTTAATTATGCATCGTAAATCGATTCAGTTTTGTTTATATAAAAAGATTATTGTACACAAACTAGAGATAACTCTATGATAATTTATTTATTCAACCATGTAGGGATATTCTTTTACCAAATTTAATGGTTTGATTGAAATGATGAAAATAACTATGACAGTCTTATAAATAATGATAATATATTACGCAAATACTGCAAATAAATGAAACAATGAAGTCGAAGAAGATTCTTTTTCATACGATCAAGGAACAACTAAAATTAATCAAGGTATTCAGTGAGAATGAATTACTTGATAACCGGATGAGTATCACAATAGGCGAAATTTTTTTGGTAAAAATTATAATATTGTGTTGTTTCATTGTTGCCAAAAAATGTCAATTTCTCCTTTTATTTAGTTTACGTGAAATTTCCATTAAGTTTTTTTTTTTTTTTTAAACAAGTGTTCTACCTGAGTTTTACACTTGACGTATAAAGGAAAAGAAAAAAAATAATTTTTCAATTAGGCCGCGGATTAAGCAACTATTATCACAAGAGATAGAATTTTAATGCCAAGATTGACTATGTAATTTCTATATCCGTCGGAATTTACTTTGGCAGTATAAATACCGACGACTAATGATAGGATATAATGAAGGACAGACAAGGGAAGAGTATTACGTTGCATATCACGTTTTTTGGTAAAAGAAATCCCTGATAAGTAAGAAACAAAAGTAAAGTTTTGCGCAATCGTGTGTGTAAAAAATGTACAACAATTATTGTAATTGTCCTAAGCAGCCAGAACGGATCAGAAGAGAAAAAACTGATGGATATTACCGAATCTATAAACGTACTAGGGACAGCAGCATAAGGTATATTCATTACAAATACGATATTACATCTAGCTAGAGTCTAGAAGTATATTAGCCTGGCATCTTCCGGGTTCTGTTCGACCGGGCAGTATGGGCATTTCAATCTGGAAACAAATTGATTTCTTTAAAAAGTGATTTCGATATCAGCGTGTTAGATTTCTATTTTATCCAAAGCGCGTACTTATTAGCACTAGTCAATTTGTTGAGGGCATCTCGTGAAATGACATGACCGCATACCAACTTCATGGGAGGATTATTTTCTGTACTTTGTTGGCGTAATATCGGACACGCGAATACAGAGTGATAACGACTCTGTTTGCCCAAATCTATTTCAATCTGTAAAAAAGACAAACATGCTGTTATCTCAGTCCTGCATAAAACTGACTGGATTTTTTCTGACTTCAAAAAACATGATATTTAATTAACTGATGCGTTCAGAATTTATTTTCATTTGCAATTTCAAATTACCGGGAGCTCATCCTTTCCGTTCCATATACCCGTCACCTGTCTCTGCTGCATAACTTGTTTAATGTTCAGGAGAGCAGGTAAGGCAGTACATCCCGCATTTATACTGGAAGAAAAGTGGACAGGATATTATTTTATATGTTCCATGTGAACTTGATTTTAATATTTCAACAAATAATGAGTAGAATCATTTTTACGATGTTTCTCTCGATTCAGATTTGACAACTCACCAAACAGACAGAGGACTGTCCACACTTAGTCCTAACAAAGTACAAGCCTCTTTAGTAAAGACGTCGTGAATATCAAGCCACAACGTTGGATCTAGCAGATGACTGTATGGTGAAGACTGTATCCCGTTAGGTAAATATAACAGAGTTCCCATAAGAGATTGAACCTCTTTCTCATGTCGTGCAACAAATTGTGTGAGATTTTTTCGAGCGTATAAAATAGCTTCGGCTTGTTTAGTCGGACCTTGTTGTACTAATCTTATAAAATGTAGTCTGTGGAGCTTGAATTCTAGTGAGGAGTTCTGAAACGCGATTAAAAACGTGATCACCAATTTCTGTGAGGCAAATTCGCCTTTCATATTAATTTTCATAAAGAATAACACATAATCGAATGGAGATATATTTCAGATGATAATCTCACCTGCGCTAGGAGAGCTTCGCGGTGATTGCAAGCCCACTCCAACGCAGGTTCCAAGTTCCGTTGCTTTAGGCAATCTAAAATATGATTTAGTTCTGTGAAAGGTTCCTTCCTGCCTTCTTCAGTCTTGATTCCCGCTTCCTGAAATGAAAATGGATATAAATGAATGACTGAAATTAGTTGAATGATAAAATATATGAAATGGATATTCAACCCACTGCTGCTAGTTCGTCAGCAATATCTAGCATCCCTTGTCTGTAAAAATGCTGGCATATAACTTGGTTCAATAGATGTGTTTTTTCGGGACCAGAAAAGACGTCTTCTCTACTGGTGCTCGCAAAATCAGCAATAAAATTTCTGTCAATGGCTTTGCCAACTTTTGAAACTGTGCTGTGAAGGTCGCGGTGATCCGTCGCCAATCGTTGTACAGTATCCCTCACCTTTGTCATCGCTTGATTCATCACTTGGATTTGACATTGCGTCAATTCGTGGTCTGGAGGACCTAAAATTATTAGAAAATGAAATACATACGATACGGAAATATCGATCAATATATATGTTATAAATTGTTCGTCAGTTTCTAGAGGCTTCTATGATTGAAAATATTTCAATGCAATTAAAATTCAGGCAAATAAACTCTTTGAATTTTTGGTAAATAAACCAAAAATAAAAAAATAAAAAAAAAAAAGCGTAGACACCTACGTAATAACAATATCATCGATTGAGGTTATGTTACGAAAATCTGTTTGAATTTCAGCTGAAATTGTAAAATCGTTTCGTAAAATATCAATGAAGGGTACAACTAATGTAGAGTTGATTTAAATTGAAGGAGTCTGTATCGTCCAGTCAGAAATACGGTCGACGACATTTGGGGTAAACAAAGTATCGGAATAGTGTGAGTTGATGAGTGTGAGACTATGTTAGGTTAGTGAAAGACGTCGCATCGATTGGTGTTCAATATCTATCAAATGAGGATATCTGATCGCTAAATATTAGTGGCCTCGATTTCTAATCTACGTAATACATGAAAATTCTGTGTTTGCCTTTGGGCTCGAAAATCCTTTGTTCACACTGGGTGAATTCAGATAATATAAGCTCGTTACTCACCGTCTTCTAGTTCCTTTTTCAGGGATTCAATGTGGTTTATCAAATCACGTAGCACAGTTTCACCGTGCTCATTTATTGCACCGAATTTTGACAAAACTTTGACAACTTCGCGCTCGACAGCATTACAAGCCTCCATTATTGTTTTTCGCATGATGCTGCGTCAGTGCTGACGTCAGATGCGTCTGCTACGCGCTAGCCATCCAATATAACGGTGCATCCTATTGGCTGTGACGTGTCAGAGTTCGAAAAATTCGACCAATTGTAAACTGGAGCGCGGTGTCGAAACGAAACTGCGAGAGTATTTGAACGTGTAAATTTACCTGACATTAGATATAAAATGAAATAATCAGATTTAGATACTTCATGGATATTGAACAGATTATGTCATGCTAGATTTGATATTTTTTAATAGATATGTGTCCAAGAAGACGTCATAATTCTTAACTAAAGCCTATTATGCTATTTTACATGATGCGCTGCGTTTGTTGTGTTAGGAAATTTCACACAAGTCTTCAGATTAACTGCTACGGTAACGATTGTGTCGACTATGTCATTAATACAAAGCGATCAAATACACAATCAAATAGATTTACAATAGGAACAATACTTTTAATTTATTTATTAGTTGATGAAACTTCAACACGCATTAATGGACCAACACACCATTTGTGCAGGACTGTTTTCGGACTTATTAGGCTTAGAAGACATGTAGAGTATTGTTTTATTCAGCAGAGATGCCTAGTAGGATGAGACATTTTCACCGAATCGCTGCAATATTGCTCGATGAATGATATTCACATCGCTATGTTTGTAACCCTACTTGTCGAAGAGATGCAACGAGACAGTCAGTCACCTAAGAAATGCTCGGTTGTAAATAATGTAGCAAATAAACTGAAATTCGCACCTGAAATGAATTCATAAAGAATCAATATCATATGCCATTGACTTATTAACTTTATTACTACGAGATGCGTAAATTTCACCAAGACAGTTATTCAGAACCGAAAAAAAATAAGTGCCATTAGACTGACCACTATCCACAGAATCGCTCTGTATATTATATTAGCTCGATATAGAAGGCGGGGCTGATAAATGTTTAATTAGATTATCACGGGGGGTCGATGATATGATCAATGCTTATCTTGGCGTGATATAATGCATAGCAATATTATATATTATATATTATAGTATATTTATATCAATTTTCCCGCAAGCTTACGTTAAACCAATCATCGAAATATAAAAGAATATGATGTCGAAATTTTTTTTTTCAAATAATGTTTTTCCTCTGAGAATTTTCATTTTTTTTTTTTTTTTTCAAGGGATATCAAGAAACGGATCACCACCCTACAATCAATACTTTCAAATATATGAATTTTTAATTCCAGAGTTGCAGCATCAGTTTTTCGCCAACGCTTTGCTGGTATTTTTTCGAAGAGCACGACTGGTTTTCCTTTTTTTTTCACAATTCCAAATAGTAGAACGAGTCATATCTTTCTGATAAGGTTCCATGATTGATTCCTCTTGTATATGTTTCAACTCTGTATAATATCACAGACTAAGGTGACAGATATATGTATGATCAACGATAAGCATACATTGAATTACCCCCACGTCTCTACGTTTCCACGATAGTGTTATTATACCGCAATTTCTCATATGTGCAGCAATAGCTGTAGTACGTGTGCAACCAGTTGATCGTCATCTTTCGACATGGCAACTGCAGTTCCTAGTTTAACACTTAGCAATGGGGAGAAAATGCCGGTCATTGGTCTCGGCACTTGGCAAGGAAAAGTGAGTACCTGTGATATAGTTATAACAGCCATCGAAAAAGAGGAACATGGACTATGAAGGGTGATAAGTATATTCTCGTGACGCATATTACAGGCTAGTATAATATCAAGTTTGTTCTTTGCGTCTTTACTGCACCGCGCAATTTCTTATTGAAATATTAAACCTTAAAGAACTCTATTCGTCGTTTGATAATTAAACATAAGTTATATAGATAGTGTTCGTTCCTTGAGTTCAAATTCTTCGGCCCTTTATTCGCCGGTACTTATAATTCAACGTGTTAACTCATAGGTATATTATATTCGTTTAATCCATTACGCTGATGTAGTTTCAAGGCTATTCCCTCGCCCACAAAACAACTAAAAACGCAATTGATGAAATAAAATGATCGCGTCATGGGTTATCAAATCTGCGGTGGAATTCGCCATAAGTATATCTACTGGAAAGGCTCGTATTCACGCATGTTTAATTCGCTCGACAAATAGAGACGCTTCATAGCTGCCATCAACTCGATAAAAATTGTAAAAAAAAAAGTGTGAAAATTAATGAATAATTATTTTTCTTAAATTTAATTAAACTTAGGATGATCCAGAAACCGTGGAACGAGCCGTTAAAGATGCGATCGACGCGGGCTATCGGCACTTCGACTGCGCCACGGTCTACGCCAACGAGGATATCGTTGGCAAGGCTATCAAAGAAAAGATTCTTGAGGGTGTAGTCAGAAGGGAAGATCTTTTTATTGTCACAAAAGTACGGAAATTTAATGACGATTATTTTCAATTTCAAGTGTTATACTTATACTTTAATTCCTATACTTAAATTGTACGTGAAGAAGTTGAGCGCGTGAATCAAATTTATCACTCACTTTTGACTTATCTTATTATCGGGTTACAAAAGAATAGATCTAAATTTTTGAATGATCAATCTTTACGAGGGAAAAAAATAAATAAAAATAATGTAATGGTCTTTGGAAATCCAGAATGATAAATAGCGTATGGTTCCTAGGGCGGATTGATCAATTAAAGTACGTAGGAGTGATGTGCCATCAAGGCACCAATTATATATGAAAAAATGTTCTGTTTTTGCCATTTCTGCCTATTTTAGGGTAAACTGAGAGCTGAAAACCTGTGTGTGAAATTCACTGTGTGTTTTTTACGTGATTCCAAAAATGATATTAGATACATGTAACTGATTGTTCGTATTACAGTTATGGAATAATCGACACAGAGAAAAGGTCGTAGTGCCAACGTGCAGAAAATCTTTAGAAAACTTTGGATTCGATTACGTTGACTTGTACCTCATCCATTGGCCGGTCTCGTACAAGGTAAGTTTTATACTATTTTTTTAATGAAAATTTATCTATTGTTTTTGAAAAATAATTATTCAGCCACTCCTATCGTACAACTAATATTCAACCGAAGCCTTTCGCCTTATGGAGCGGCAATGTTTATCATATCTTCCTGTTGAATCCTTATCTAATCTACTCTGATGCAAATATGTCGGCCATAATGAACCTCGAACAAATATGGATATGGAGTGTCTATCTCGTGATCAATATATCATCACTTATGAAAAATGTAGACCGGACCAGCCTGGATTATTAATAAATTGTTCACGAGGTGATCCTATACTGTTTAGAATTTATAATCTTCATATATTTTCGTATAGGAAAATGTCGCGACCGATGGTGATGCATTTCCCACTGACGAAGACAACTACACGGATGAATATTCTTTAGAGGAAACCTGGCGAGGAATGGAAGAATGTTATCGTTTGGGATACGCGAAAAGCATCGGTTTGAGTAACTTCAACTCATTGCAAATAGACCGAATCTTGAACGTAGCAAAGGTGAAACCAACAGTTAATCAAATCGAATGCCACCCTGCCTTGTCCATGAGAAGGCTACGTAACTTCTGTACAGTCCAAGGGATAGCCATCACCAGCTACAGTCCTCTTGGTGCACCTAACAGGCCCTGGGCAAAGCCGGGAGACGCCATGGTGGTTATTGAGCAGCCAGAAATCATAGAAATTGGAAAAAAATACGGCAAAACACCAGCACAAGTTGTGCTTAGATATTTGGTATGAGTGTAGATATGTTTTTGTTACTGATATCTTTCTATTCTAATCAAGGGGAACTTCCGGCTTTGAATTTCTCTGGATTGTGTTTTTTACCAAGCGGATTATCGCGCAAATTGATTATCTTATTCTCGAGACTCCATATGATATAAATTTATTATGCTATAATCGTTCGATAAACATAAACGATCAGGATTTATGTGATGATTTTTATTGCACAGATTGATATTGGAACAGCCCCAATTCCAAAGTCTAGTTCTAAGGCCCGCATCCAAGAGAACATCAATATCTTCGATTTCAAATTGACCCCTGAAGAGATCGCGATCTTCGATAAGTTCGACACTGGAATACGAGTGACTACCGCAGCTGAAAAGTAATTATTTCAGATTATAATTAAGTTGAATATTTATTGTGCGGCTATATCGGTATCAATTAAATGAGTGAATTAATTGAAATATTTTTTTTTTTTCTGTTACAGCATGTCTAAACATAAAGAATATCCGTTCCATGCTGAGTTTTAGCAACTTTTTTCTCTATAAAACGTTGTGCTCATTTCAATACTTCGTAACCTCAACCCAAAGGTGTATTAATTACGAGATGATTTTTTAACAGGAAGTTACATCACGCAATCTAATTGGTATTATATATCCTCGAGTATGAGATAAGCTGTAATACATTGATACTGGATTAGATAAAAATCAACTGAAACGTGTTCACATAGTCCAATATCGCATGAATTTAATCACCCTTTCTTTCAATCCTGAATGATATTTAAGGTATTGATATGAACTTAGATTGAGTATTTCTAAACACATAGAAACTCGTTATAGAATAAATATCTTGAATTATACGAGGTTCAAAAAATTCTTTGGAACAATAGCAAAGAACGCAACTATTTTATTTATTAGTCGAATAATCGGCATTAACGATAAAATTGGACGACATTCTGAATCATACATTCATATCAAAAATTCTATTGACTGGGTAAAAAAACTATTGGAAATGATTGAAATTTGAAAATGGCACCTTCACGATAAAATTGTGCAATATGATAGATACGAGTGCAACGCATCTTTGACTTTGAACTGACGTTGACTGATTGTGAAATTGGGATTCCAGACTTTATTGGAACGTGAACTCAAATCTGCAAACCAATTTTTTTGCGTAGTCAAATGCATTTTTCAATAAATTCTTTCACCAATGTGTAAGTACCATTTTTTCGTGTTACAGGCTCGAAGATCACAAGGTCCCTGACATTTGTGACCTTGAGCTTGAAGGTTTGAAAAATAAATAAGACTAGATAATTAATTCTGACCTGAAGAAGAGCCAATATTAATACACTATAGCAATCAAACAGATTCCTAATTGAATTATTCCTATATACAGCGTTAGAAATTATTCAAAGAATGTTTAATCCATTTTTCATGAGCTTACTCTTCAGTGTCTTTATAATTCCTTTGCCAATATAATTGATCACAATACGTAGCTGCGGAAGGGATTAAAAAATCAGCACTTCCTCGATACTAAAGTTCTCTCCTTTGAACTAGTACGTACCGGTACGTTGTACGTCGTACTTGTTCCTCTACGGCGTAGAACTGTGCACATCGACATCCTCTGCAGCGAGAGGACATCCTCTCTATGAGCTCAACGTCAAGTCTAATTACCAAACTACCGCGACCACTCGCAATAGTAGTATTAGTATTATGTATTATTCAGTGTTCCAGAGGTTCGCTACCACTTAACCAGACAATCCTGAGGTCACCGAACCAATGGAAAGTTTCAAATGCTCGGGCTTAGGGTTACACAAACGTGATGATACCCACGTGGTCGAGGTAATTGTATTATACTATGGTTCTATGACAACATGAAAAATTTCCGACCGGTCGTGAATCATCATTCATTGGTGGTAATCTGGCTCAATTGCTTCTCCCAACCTCCTTGTGCATCGTGCGGTAGATCTCTCATTACCACCCTCAGTCCTTATTTTTTTCATCTGTCTCTCTCTTACTCCTTCTCTCTCCTTTACTATAATTTTGCTTTTTATTGCGAATGGAACTCTCCTATAGCACTCGACCTTCTCATTCTTGAACTAGTTACGCTCCAGAGATTTTTTTTTCAGCCGCTGATAAATTGATTAATTAATCAATTACTTCGAATGACCTGCAACACAATTCGATGCAAATACATTATTTTTTCCATTTGAAATCCCTTCATTTCAAGTTACAGTTATATGAGAACGGATTTAATTTGCTAATTCCAATATTGGCCAGAGGGTTTCTCTGATCGTTAGCTACCTTTGAATTTCCCACCCAAATAAATACAAGTCTCAAGTTCGACTTTGAACGCGATCACCGTAGTCGTTCAAGAACAACAAGGCACACGGTGTTTATCCTTATTATCGTGCGTATGATTAGTCCTGAAAGTACCTGTCATCTACTGCTCAAATTGATTTACAAGTTCCTAGAGATCACCATGGACAAGTTTCTGAATCTGTAAGTTAACATAATGTTATTCAGGCAATTGTAAGTTCCTAGCTTTCGTTCTCTTGGTATCATATACTTTTCTTTTCTGATTAGCTGAGTGAGATGTAGAAAAATAGGAAGCACCGAATGTCTGACAACTTTCATGACCTTTTAATGTATCTATAATTTAACGTACACGAGGTCGTTGGTTCGTATGAACTGTCAAGCGTCTGAGAAGTAGACTCGCATTTCTGATTAAAAAGTCTTCATATTCTCACTCACCGTTTTAGTAAACAGAACAATAACACCAATTATCTCGAACTATCCGTAATTGCAGCATGACTTCTGACCTCACCCCTCAACGTTCGAGTAGAACTCCACCGAATGAGAATGAAATCAGTTCGCCAACTTCATACCTCCTTCATTCGAAGTCTAAAAAATTCTATCAACGAAGAAGTCTTCAGTTTGACACGATAGTGGAAATGTCAGAAAATCAAACAGACCTTGACGTATTCAGTGGCCATTCATCTCAGGAAGAGAACGCATCGAATGTTTCTTTCAACAAGGACTTGGAAGAGTTTAAAACTCGTATGATAAATCAAAATCGAAGAACTGTTCATTCTTCGCCCAAGATGGGTACCTCCTACTTTGAGGACTCTGGATTGTTCAATTGCTCAATGGAAATGACTCCACACTTGGAGACGATCTCGGAAATGAGTTCCCCACAAGAGGAGGAATCTTCGGGTCGTGAGGTTTCGTTTGATTCTTATCTCCAAGAAGGAGGAGATCATTTACACTCCTGCTTGAAATTGGAAGAAAAAAAAATGGGTGATCAGGATTTTGAGGAACAGTCTGAGCCTTTCGACGATAAAACTATCGCCAGAATTATGAACTTTCGCGATTCTCGCGATGGTGCTCAGAATCAGTCAACAACCATTTCTGATAATTCGTGTGGGCATCACGTAAATGCTGAAAAACGTGCCGATATCGCATCTCCCGATTGAACATAGATATAAACTTGGTCAATAAATGTTATTCGATTAGGTTCAATTCCCGTCCAAATAAAACTGTCTAATTTTCTATGGTCTGGAAATTTTATACAGAAATTCACAAATCGTCAAGTTTGAGGAATGCATATTGAAAATATAAATTACAATAGAGTATTTGTAAGCGTCTGGGTCATCGTTAGAAGCGAAGAATGATGATTTGATTATATTGTTCATTTTGAATTAGATAATAGTACGTGAACAATTGTATGTCTTTAATAGTTTCATTGACTTGTACTTGAATTGTTTCTTAGAATCGCTTGTGATTATATTTAATTATATTAACTGGATAAAGCTGTGTTATTCTTAGATAATAAAGTGCCATATGGTGTATGTACTAAGACAAAACAAAAATCCATAAGATTGGAATAATTTTATAAAATAAACTTGAATATTTTCATTTTCAATTCAACCGCCATAAAATGCGGAATAAAAATAATTGTTGCGTTTGATTTCTCATGTTAAACAATCGACGACAAGCCAGAGGACACACATCCAGATAGAGCTGGTGTTTATATGACAGCAGCTGGGGTCAATTTGTAAAGTGGTCAGCCAATTCCCGATATATGCAGGGATTCCACATGAGAAATGCGAAGAATTATGTGAGTAAAAAAAAATACAGGTATACTTCGTATTTTCACTGATATTTCCTACACCTGAATTTTCCTATGAGAATGATACGCACGAAGATGACTATATTATTGAAGAATGTGCGAATCACTTTGTTGATTCTCAATTCTGAAAATTGTATTACGAATCGCAAAACTTTTTCCAATAAACGTGAATCTGTTGATTTTCATCGACAGGAAAAATTGTAAAGTGCCAAAAATTAGCGAGGTACGCCACTAAAAATCGAGAATTTATATCCGAAGACAGAAGATCGTAAATCATCTCAAATCAGGTATTATATCTTTGGCATTTGAATAGTGAAACACAATTCACGTATAATTTTTATTGGTAAATTTTCGTTATACTTTTATCAGTTCATTCAAATCCTAGTCTCTTGGGATGATACCAGATCCCAACATTCTTTACCACTTAATTGGGGCAGGGGATGACCTCGTGTGTTCGTATCGGCAGTAGAAACCAAAAATATGGTGATGTGACGAACGAACGTTAATATACAGATTATATAGCTGCAGCCTAAATCCAAATTGAAAGATCTTCGGGTCTCAAAAATGGAGCAATCATTATCGCTGTGTGGATGTGCAATTCACGATCATCGACTTTAGAAGCTGGTAACGCTTCTCAGCAGTTTCCGCGTAGATTGGTTGTTCCTGCTCATTGCCAATGTGATGAGCCACTCTCTCCAATATCAATATCTGGTCATAACTAGAATTTATTTTGTACTTCGTGACGTCCGTTCATTCGTAATCTCCGAAGTTGGAAGACCACCACGAGGTGATGCCATAACTTTAAAATATTAGGCAACATAGAATACGAGATAAAGGAGCGTAGTCAGAGCCAATTTGCGTACATGGTCGATGAACTTAACGATCGCTGAATTGGTAAAGATATTCTGAAAAAGTTTATTTCTACGGGACTATGTGTTTTATTAATGTCGGCAGTACATCGGGCTAGTGGCCATATGCATAAGAAAAATCGTTAATTATCATATCTAATTGAAGTTCTGTCCAATTTAAATTGTTACTGATTGTTTGTGTTCGCTGACTGTTCTGCGAATATCATCCAGACCCATCATTATCAAGTTGTGAGATATGCTATATGCATACATGCTGAATGTGTGAAGCCGAGGATATTAAGACTTGGAACAATTCTGACGAAATATATCAACCAACCATGATTGATCTTCCGAAGTTTCCTCGTACCTTGAGTTACAAGAATCATCAAACGATGACGAAACAACGGAGAGAAGATCCAGGGAAAGCTAAAATTTGTCGAAAAGCAAAACCTGCAGGTGGAAAAATCAATAAAAAATCGTAAACCAACAGTCACGTTTGCGGAAAAATCGGCTGTCCTCTTGGTTGCAATTGGCTGTGGCTACTCAGAATGACATTCAAGCATTGATTCATAACCATTAGTTATGAATTATTAATTATGGCTACGGATCAATTCTGTGTGCAAAACCAGAGACTATGTTTCCCCGTTTCCTGTACCTATACCTTGTCATTTTTGTTTCGGGTAAACTGAGACTATATTCATGGGTATACCTATAATTACTCCATTCAGCGATGCGGAATTAATAAAATCGACTAGGAAATTAACGTCCTGCACAATTATGTATAAGACTCTGTCGCTCAAGGTTTTATTGTAAAAAATATGTACAAGCGATGTTTAGCCAGCGACACTGTAGATATATTTTGTAGGTTTATACTTTTTTCGTTGTACTCAACCTTGAGCTATTGATTGGAATCAATGATGTAAGGCCCTCACAGCTCATTCGAAAAATTATTCAGAAGCGAAATTTCGACATTTTCAATTAAATTTAAATCTGGTGTTACTTTTAAATCAGACAAATGCATTATCTATGGTTGACTAAACAATACGAAAAAAAAATTTCGAGTAAAAATTTTGTACGTAAAATGTGTCCAGTAACACTTTTCACATGTAGGGCATTCAAATGAGTCTAAACCATTATTATTTGAATCAATGATAAAAACGATTGTTGTATGTACGAATACAATTGTTTCTTGGATATTTTTAGCTATATGTATATATGTGTATCATGAAGTATTGATCGAAGTTTTATAATAGGTATAATATGCAAAACATTAATCATCTCAATATCGTTTGTTGTGTTATTCAATCAATTAATAATTATGTTAACAGCCTTTTGCCGTTGAAAATTTATCACTAAATTGTATTATTTCTCAGTAACTGATCGAGCAATGTATATATTAATGTGCACAGCGTACGCCGATATAAGTCTTGTTATGTTAAAAATGTACCTATTGAAATCCTAGTAAACTGTTGATATTTACAAAAATATGTGCCTAGGTTTAGTTCAAATCACCCGTTATTGCAAAATAGTCATTCAGTTTTGTATATATCGAATGCGCATATTCATGTTGAAATATCGTGAGGTAAAAATGACTAAGGCTGTGATTAGTGTAACCAAACACACGATAATTCTCATTTCAACGAAAAAAAAAAGCCTTTCCTTCCCATTATATTATTCGCGGTATAAGTATGGCTTAATAACCCGCAGTCAATATCTTAACGATTATCAGAATCAGTTTGAGTAAATAAAAGTTTGCTGTTTCGATTTTCAAATTGATTAGATCTGAATTGACACAATCTGTAGACACTTGATTTATATGCCAGACTGAATGTTACATGAATTTTATCTTTTTACGGCAACCGTCTCATAATTTTTTATCGCAGACGTATTTGTTTGATCCCTAACTTTATTGATGACCAACCCGTGCCAATCATATGATTGGGTTATCACAAGCTTATATAAAGTAGAAATTTGAGATTAGACATCTTTGAATTCATGCAATAACTCCTCAATCGTGACATTGCATTTTCAGTACTAGTATGCTTAGTGTATCGACAGAATTTTATTATTATTGATATTAACTATTACAGTTTGAATCTAAACTCGTATAATACTGTATAATAACATTGCTGATAATTATTATCTTTCATCCATCTTGCTTTTTATCATATACGAGTAATGAGATATAACCCAGATACCCATACGTCGGTCCTAAATTAATTTTTCGGCTGAACAATATTTACGAGGCAAATTGATTCTTGATAAGTCTACCGCTGCTTATCATTCATGATTTGTTTACTATTAGTACAGTGTGCGACATGTGCGTAAAAATTTTACGCATCAGTTTCATACGATATTTTTCGACACAGTGTGCGAAAGTGCAATTTTACGCATATTGTATCGAAAAATGATTTAAGCAGAAGAAACCGTAATGAACCTCCTCTCCATCGATTGAACTTTTACTACGATACACAAAAAAACTGAAATGAAAATGTTATGGAATTTCATTCCAAATGATTTATTTATCAAGTATAATGTCAATTTTTCGCGGTGCTTGTGATTCGATATTATTAATTTTTATGAATTTATTCAGATTTATATCGGCGTTTCGATTGCTTTATAGCTACTATAAATGTCAAGGTGCTGCTCATGATTTTCAATGAATCCCATTTTTGATGTACATGTTCAGTCTTTCCAGTATTTCGAGCCAGAATTTACCTCTTTTTTCTGATCACTTGTCAGTATTCAGTTAGACTGACAATGGTACGACTATTCGATTCGTGAATAAAGTTTGGAGCATTATTTAGAAATCGATCCAAATTCATGGAAAACATTAAATAGGTCGCATCAATTACTCAGAAGTTTGTGACAAGTTATCGATTACTACCAGCACGGTTTTGTATGTGATGAGATATCGATTGGATTGGAAACTTGACAAGGCAAATTCGCGATTCAAGTTATTAAAAATGAATCTAAATGGATTCCTATAACGTAATACGGATTCTCATTTAGATTGATGTTCGAATTGAAGTTCCCAAAAGTAATAGGTAAATAGGTAAATTTCTTTAATTTTTGGTCGCAGTTCTTGGAGGCCACAAACACTAGCCATTCGAAATACCGTTATAGTTATATTCTACAAAGAGTAAGAGTCTGGGAGCGCATGATTTATGTGAGCCTAAATACTGTACGAAGATTATTTGTGAAAAATCATCATCGAGAAATAAATGCAAACGATAACTAAAATATAGTTTTTAAGAATCCTGTATGTCCTCTCTATAGTCTCATACACATAATAGACAACGCTCACAATACGCATTCTTGGATAATTTTATTCCTCCATTTATACATTATGGCTAATTATGTTTATACAGTTATCCGGAAACACAAGCAAAGGCAATGAATTGTTCTCATAGTTGGGAAACAGAAATTTTTCTACACCGACAACTACTGATATTCTGACAAAAGACTTATATGAGTTACATAGCTATATGTAAATAAATTTTGTATAGGAGGCAAATCCAACACGGTGAAAATGTACAGCCTATGCAAAATCGATCACGCAACAGTACCGATCATCAATTTTTTCAATCAGTCTCAGTTTGATGACATAATTATTATACTGTTTAAATTTTACAACTTCTCTGGTATTTATAACGATTTGCAATAAATCTAATTTCCAACGTACCAATCATAACATATAAGTTATTTGTCAGCCATAAGACATTTGTCACGTTCAAAATATATCTCCTGACATTTCCTAATTCAGTTATAGAACCGACTAATCTGTGGTCTACGATTTATCGATATTCGTACGCTAATAATCAAATGAGCTGACTCGTCAAGCAGATTGCGAATATGAATAACGCTAAGAAGATTTTTGTCCGTTATACTGCGGAACCTCGTACTCAATGATCAACAGTCAGGGACCTGACTGATAACGGTTATCTCGTTTCAGAAATATATTCCAGTACAAATTGTCGTATCATGTAGTTTTGATGATATTACAGTAGAAAGAATATATCGCGTGATTCTCTGTTCATTTTTTGAACGACATAAATCCCAGATTCGAAACCCGTATTTAAGACTGATGATAAAATATCTGCATGGAAGATTTCGATGATCTTTAATCGGTCGAAATGCTAATGTATAAAATACGAGGGATGGGACCGTTGCGAATCAATTAAACATGTAGTATTCGGGGGCTGGACACATTGTCGCAGACTTGGACATACGTTGTAAAGTTGTAGGTGCGTAGGCTGTTATTATGTCATATAGTATGGATGGAGCAATACACATAGCCTTGTTTGATAGTGGGGGAGGCGAATAAAAGGCGTAGATGGTTTGCGTCAGCCACAGTTTTGCATTTGAGTTTCGGTGCTACAGGTTCTGCCAGCCATTCAATTCGCTGCTCAACGTCATGTCTACTAAAGTTCCAAAAGTTAAATTCAACAATGGCGAGGAGATTCCTGTCTTTGGCTTGGGAACGTGGAAGGTGAATGTGAATTATCATTCATTCATCTCGGGCGTGTGTGTTCTCCGCGATAGTTTTACATTTAAATAAAATTTATGCCGCATAAAGTGCCGGCATAAATCCCTCAACGAACAGAAACACTTGTTAACAGAGGCGTAGACAGCGAGGGACCACGTTGAAACACCCATGTCTGAATCCATCTGACTATATTAGTTGGAATTGTAGAAAAAAAATTTTTACATCGTTAACTGCATCTAATTTATCTGATAAAGCTGTCCGGATTCTCACGAAGCCAGGATCAAATTATATAATATTTCATTTACTCTATACAGGCTGTTTGTTCGGTTAAGATAACATGTAGACAAAAACAAACACGCCACAAACCAACAAACATCTGATAAAAGAAAAATCAGTCGCATAATGACGAATCGTGGGAATCGATGTTTGAAATCGTATGACAAGGTCTTGTTTCGAGAGAGCTAACATATTCGAATTGACCAACCGAAGGCAATTTAGATTAGCACTAGTATGCTAACAGTCTTTCGAAGAAACGTTCATGAATTGATCGAAGCTTATCGTTAACATAAAATAGGCCGCGGCAATTATTCAGAAGTTTGTTTAATGTATGTACGTGCGGTTAGATATCAGCTCGGCTGGCAATTCGACAAAGTAAATACAAGGGAAAAGTTATTCGCAAATGAAACATTCCAATTGAAACCTTTATCGTTCTTCGAATACATATATGTGTACGTATACTGAGCCGGATGCGGGAGATCAAAAATTCGACCATCGGCCCAGTTGTCTGAGCAGATGTGCCTCTCTGGCTGGCACACTTTTCTCTTATCGTCTCCTGCTAACTTTCTACTAACTGATTCGCACTTTGGAGAAGAGATGTTAATGCTTGCTGTATCTCATGCTACAGATACAAGCCTTTGTAAAGAAAAAAACTAAGGACAACATCCTTTAACAAACATTTGATCTCATTATTTTTATTATTTGATCATAAGTCATTTATCATAATCTAATTGAACTAGGCTTGCTATAACAATGCAATCTTTTTAAATTCTAGTCAAAGCCGGGTGAAGTTACTCAGGCCGTAAAGGATGCCATCGATATTGGTTATCGCCACATTGATGGTGCCTACGTATATGGTAACGAAAAAGAGGTCGGTGCAGCCATCAGGGAAAAAATTGCCGAAGGAGTCGTCAAACGTGAAGACCTCTTTGTCACCAGCAAACTTTGGAATACCTTTCACAGACCAGACCTGGTTGAAAAGGCCCTGAAAACAACCCTATCAGACCTTGGACTCGAATACCTTGACCTTTACTTGATCCACTGGCCTTTTGCTTACAAAGAAGAATCGGTACTCTTCCCAACAAATCCTGATCAATCCCTCCAGTTCAGTGATGTGGACTACGTTGACACCTGGAAGGCTCTGGAAGCCGTTAACAGAAAGGGTCTTACCAAGAGCATCGGAGTGAGCAACTTCAACTCGGAACAAATTGAGAGATTGCTCGAAAGCGCCGAGATTCCACCAGTAGTGAATCAGGTACAGGATGTCATTATACTGGATATAGATCTGTTATACATTCGGCAGTTCCTTTTCAAATTTCGTCTTAGGGACACATAATAATAAATTGCGATACTGTAGTGCAGTACCAGACTGAACAGTTGATGTTGATTTCAGATCGAATGCCATCCGTATCTGCCACAATTGAAACTCTCAGAATTCTGTAGAAGCAAGAATATTCTGTTGACGGGATACAGTCCTCTCGGTTCTCCAGACAGACCATGGGCAAAGCCCGAAGATCCTCAGCTTCTGGAAGACGCTAAGCTCAAAGAACTCTCCAAAAAGTACAAGAAAACTCCTGCCCAAATCGTCATCCGTTACCAGGTGAAGTTGCCGTTCTCATTTGTGTGTTATTTTGATTGAAAAATCATGGTTTACGGCATCAATCACGATATCACGATTAATTATATCTTCTGAGCTCATTTAGCTTCTATGAAGCCAAAATATGGTTTACCTTTCAAACGAAATATAACTAAAAATTATTGGTCTCACAGATTGATCGCGGCCACATAGTCATTCCAAAGTCTGTGACCAAGTCTCGCATCGCAGAGAACTTCGATGTATTCAATTTCAAGTTGGCACCTGAAGACATCGAGTACATCAACAGCTTTGACTGCAACGGCAGAATCTGTCCTATGCAGGGGTGAGTGCTGACTAATGACACAATACAAATCAGTCGATAAAATTTAGCCAATATTTTTTTATTAACGGTTTCGTAATTGTAAGCTCCGAAATGTTTTTTGGAATGCATACATTCAACTTCTTATTTCTAATTTCTAATTTAGATTGATGTTTGAGAAAGCACACGATTGAATACATTTTTCTTTCAATATTTTCTTGCAGTGCGAGCACCCACAAATACTGGCCATTTAACATACCGTTCTAATTATGAACACGAACCTACCTGCTCGCCTACGTGTCCACAATTAGCTTTAACATCGTGTGAAGATTGGTTATTTATGTTCCTTGTACTATCTGCAGGTGTAATTAAAATAAAATGCACCCACCGTTTGGACGTGAAGGCATTATTAATAAAATTAAATAATAAAAGCATATTATAATTACAATATGTCTTGTCTATAAGGATAACTCCCAACAAACCACTAACAATAATTACTCCCTAATCGTAAATTTAATCGAATCGAAATCAAAATGTTATGAAATTCTGAACAAAAAATGTATTTTTGAAATTTGTCAATTTTTATATCTATTCGGATTCGTAATTTCTACTTAATGATGGTGCTTCTGAGCTGGATCTTCAAGTAACCGTCATTTTAATGTAGCGTATGTTTATTTGCCATTATCGATAGCCTTATTTTCTCAGTCTTATGTAATATGATTTACGTAATCAACATGAACCAAATCGTCCGTAGTTTCTGATTTCTCATTGTTTTGACTTCTCACGGATAACGGTCTCTAGCCTTGCTGATAGCTGTTCATTCACGTATACATACGTCCCACTCGAAAAACATATTTTCGCATACATTGACGTATTGTAGATCTTCGATTATTGTGGATAGCTGTGTGAACAAACGCATGCAATAGCGGTGAAATGGGGCATTTCAAAATCACGTGATCCTTTGAAATTCTAGTCGAAAAATAGTGGAGTTACTCAGACGGTGAAAGACGTTATCGATATTGGCTACCGCCACATTGATGGCATTCACGCCTTTCAAGAGTAATGAGAAAAAAGTCCAGGGAAAAATTGCCGAAGGAATCCTGAAACGCGAAGATCTCTGAATCACCTGCAAACTTTAGAATATTTTTTACAGACCAGACCTGGTCAAAAAAATCCTGAAAACAACCCTGTCAGACCTCCGCCCCGATTACCTTGACCTTTACTTGATCCATTGGCCTTTTTCTCGCAAAGAAGAATCGGGACTCTCACCAACAAATCCGGATGAATTCTTCCAGTTTAGCGATGCGGACTACATTGATACCTGGAGAACTCTGAAAACCGTTACTAAAAAGAGTCTTACCAAAAGCTGTAGTGAAATAAAACAAAAAATTTTTGTGGGAGGCGAATTCGATATAATCCGTGAAACAGATTATGAAATTTGTGAATTTGTTCCGTGGTTTAATTATTACTGCTCACGGGTTATTAGGATTTTTTACTAGCTTGCGAATTATACAACTGTACAGGTTCGTCTAACGACTTACAAGAGACCACATTTTCAATAAGGGCTATACAAAAGTTTCGTTACTCAAGTTTCAAATTACTCGTTTGCTATTATCGAACGTCAGGAACATGTACCAGTACAAATTTCAATAGCAAGTATTTACTTCGATAATAATCCGAAGATGTGGCAATGAGTTGAGGCTTTGCAGGCATGAACACACACTCGGAGACGCGTCGTGTATTTGTAGCTGTCGGCTATTATTACGTTCTAGTACTAGCATTGCACGTGCTATACACCTATCGCAGCTCAAAGGTGGGGGCATGGAATAAAACGCGTCGATGACCTGCGCGAGCCATAGTAGAGCCTTTCAGTTTCAGTGCTACAGGTTCTGGTGGACGTTCTATTCGCAGGTGTATAACATGTCTACTAAAGTGCCAAAAGTGAAGTTAAACAATGGCAAGGAAATCCCTGTTTTTGGATTGGGAACATGGAAGGTGAATTATAATTCATAGGGCTCGGACATGGGTGCTTTACTCGATTATTGAACGTCGAACCAGCGTATCGAACTAGCTGTATTCTGTGCCAGCATACGATTCGGGATGAAGAGGGAATCCGGTAAGCAGAGGCGTAGACAGGGAGGGAACATGTTTGAGCACCCACGTCCGAATCCAAATGATTAATTATTCGTATTAGTTTTCCAAAAAAATTCAAACCTCGTTCACTGCATGCACTTTATGTCTTGAAGCTGTCTGCAGGATTCTAACAGAATCGAGTTCATCATACAAAATTTTGGTTCAAACTATGGTTCAAATCATGTTTAGACACTGGTCGGTTACAAACAAGGCTGTTGTGTAATCATGAATCGCTCCAATCAATGGTGTCGGCTATGATAATCGCCAGCACATAAATCCATATCTGAAACAGTGGCGAGTAGTTTCGAAAGAACTGATAAGCTGCAAAAATGTCCTCTCGTTTCTTTGGTTGTCTTCAATTGTCTATTAACGACGAGGAAACCGTTTTGTCGTATTATGTGGAATGAAGCTATTTTTATATTAGAACGTTCTATTGGGCGTAGAGTTACGGAGAAATGTTTAGGGATCTCGATCTAAGCTCATTAAGAATATACTATAGACCTGAATTATTTAGGAGTGTGGTTGCTGCATGACAAACGTATCAGGTGCGAGAAAAATTCGAATCTTGATGCTGCAAAATCAAACTCACCAGCCTAACAAAGTTTATTGGAGCGAAGTTTTTAACAAGAAATAGCCGCTAAACTAGGCACGTTATAAAAATGCAGTCCTTTGCCATTCTAGTCGAAGACTGGTGAGGTTACTCAAGCTGTGAAAGATGCTATCGATATTGGCTATCGCCACATTGATGGTGCCCACGTATATGGTAACGAAAAAGAAGTTGGTGCAGCCATCAAGGAAAAAATTGCCGAAGGAGTTGTCAAACGCGAAGATCTCTTCATCACCAGCAAACTTTGGAATACCTTTCACAAACCAGACCTGGTTGAACAAGCTCTAAAAAGAACCTTATCCGATCTTGATCTTGAGTACGTTGATCTATACTTGATGCACTGGCCTTTTGCTTTCAAAGAAGGAGCCGATCTGTTCCCATCGAATCCTGATGGATCTCGCCAGTTCAGCGACGTGGACTACCTTGACACCTGGAAGGCTCTAGAAGCTGTTAACAAAAAAGGTCTTGCCAAAAGCATCGGAGTGAGCAATTTCAACTCGGAACAAATCGAGAGATTGCTTGAGAACGCCGAGATTCCACCAGTCACTAATCAGGTAAATGATGTCATTATTGGAATCAGATACATTACTTTTTGAAATTTTCCCTTAAAGATATGCCGTAGTGAATATTGGTACAATATAGCAGCAGACCGAACAGTTAATGGTGATTTTAGATCGAATGTCACCCGTATCTGCCTCAGGTGAAACTCTCAGAGTTTTGCAGGAGCAAAAATATTCTGGTGACGGCATATAGTCCTCTCGGCTCTCCAGACAGACCATGGGCCAAGCCCGAAGATCCGTTGCTTTTGGAAGACGCCAAACTCAAAGAGCTCGGCAAAAAGTACAAAAAAACTCCCGCGCAAGTCGTCATTCGATACCAGGTAAGATCATCGTTTGTCATTTGTGAAGTAACAAATCGATAAGTCAAACGACATTAATAACATACTCTTGAGATTTTAATTTAAAATACGACAAGTTGCGAATGCTGAATTCGCTCACAGGTTCTAATATACATTGGGACTTACGATGTGATACAAATGATTATAACAATCTTGCAAAATCGAAAGCAGATCAATTGCCTCATCCTCGTCGTTATATGCATGATGACAATACGATTTACTTTTTATATTAGCAATATATTTAACAGTTATTGCTTTTGCGCAGGTTGATCGCGGGCACATAGTCATTCCAAAGACTGTAACTAAGTCTCGCATCGCAGAAAATTTCGATGTTTTCGATTTCAAGTTAGCCCCGGAAGACATCGAGTACATTAACAGTTTTGACTGCAACGGCAGAGTTTGTCCTGTGAACGAGTAAGTATACCAACCATTAACGCAATGTAATGAGTCAACAAATTTGACAAAATATTCTCACATACTTTGTAATTTCAAGTCATATTTGAATTGTGAATTGAACATCACAAACATCGAATGACCATGATTTAATACATTTTTTGAACGTTCTGTTGCAGTTCGAAAACCCACAAATATTGGCCATTTAACACACCGTTCTAATTATACACGTAAACTTACGTATCCATGATCTGCCTCTATATTGTATAAAGATTATTCATTTCCGTTATTTGTATTACGAGGTGTGAACATTAATCACACATGCACCGTTTGAGACGTGTAAGCATTATTAAACAATGAAAGCATGAATACGATTGCGATATTGGCTTGAAAATATTCTGTCCCCCACCAAATGAACGTAATTATGAATATGAGAAAATATTTAGAAGCAGAATACTATATGAATAAGTGGCGTAACACTAAAATAGTTAATTAAAAGTTTAATTGTATTACGCAACTTCGAATTAAATTTCAATTTCTAAGACCTAAGTACTATTGCTCTACGCTTATCATCTCGTATTTGGATTACACGTTGCACCGTCATCAAATTTCACAACATCAGCCCATCATTGATAAGGTATCTCAGTTTTGAAACACTCTCATATCTAATATCATTTTCAGAAATGCATGAGGTACCTGGTGATAATTTCAAAAAGCTCAAACGAATTTCAACCACAGTATCAGACTCAATTCATGAACATAATCTTTTCCACTATTGTTACCATATCCAGGGAATGATTCAATCACTTATACTGATGGATTTTTGAAATAGCTGCTCCGATGTTAACTTTGAAAGTGAAAAAAAAAAAAAAATGCATACTCATAACTACTGCAAGAGAATTACAGTTTAGATGAAACATTCTTTCAGTCGAAAAATCGTATAGGCTTCGCTGCAGTAGGCATATTTTCCAGCTGTACATTCTTATACAGACTGGTCTAGACCATACAGTTCAATGACCGAAAAATGTGATAACTCAATTTCAGTACCGTATAATCTACTGTTTTTGGTGGAGGATCGTGGGTAACACACATTACATGTTTTTATACTTATGAGAACAAATTGCCCACTATCCGCGCCTATATAACACAAGATGTGAAAAAACGAACACATCGAATTTATTGTCTAAATGAAAGTCTCCGATATTAATGGTTTCTCTATCCGATGCAGACTCGTGGAAGATCTCTTGAGCTGAATAATAACAAGTATGAGATTTTCTCAATTTTTCATTTTTCATTTTTCATATCATTTTTCAAATTTTCACCACAACACGTCATACAGAGTGTGCAATACACTGCAATTCTGTTCAGTACCCATTTCAGTATTGGTCTTTAACTATAGTTTGCGCAGTTATGTGATGTGTGGACATGGAGCTTAACTTGAAATTATATATCTATCTAGAATGATCCATTCCTGAAAAGAGAAGCCGCGCTTGCGCATAAGAGAACTAGATTTAGATCCCATAATCATCACATAAAACCTCTTCTGATATAACTTTGTCATTTGCTCTGGAGCAGAGGAGAGGCACGGAAGCTCATGCTACGCAACCATCTCCATAAATTATCCGGTCGTGATTTGTGTTAATTTTATTTGCGGTAAAAATTGTAATCGCACGTTTTATTTTATCAAAGCTTCCAATGGCAAAAGTGCCAAATGTCAAATTCAACGATGGAACAGAAATCCCGATCCTTGGACTCGGTACTTGGAAGGTAAGTCTACCTCGTTACACTAGGTCAAAATCAATCTAGAGCCTCGTGATCATTAGAGCCTGAAACCAAAATGATGGATGTACCCGAAAAATAATGGGATCATCTTGCATGCCATGAATTCAAGGTATATCTTCAAAAAAAAGTAAAAGTATTGAGATTCTGAGTGAATCTTCATATTATAAATGATATCTCTATAAAATATAAAATAAAAACTAACTCGGAAGACTAATTTCCAAATAATGACTGTCTGCTCTGCGAGGCATTTTCTAGCTTCATAGTGCGAAATGTCTTGCAATCCTATCAGCTTTGCGAAACTCGTCGGTGAATGAGTGTTCTTTAGATAGGATTCATAGTTGTCTTCCTATGCATTTGCAAGCATAGTTTCGTCCTGATACAGTTACCCGTTTTCAAATTTCATGTCACACCCAACTCACGTGATATTTTATGTTTGCTATTCCATCATCACAAAAGCACTAAATTTAAAAAGCTAATTAAACGATCATATGTGTGAGATTAAATGGTGCGTTTCTATTTGCATGAAAAAGGTATATACCTACCCGGCAAAAGTTTATAATGATGTTGTAGTTGATGTTGATGATATTCTGATAATAGTCAAAACCTGGTGAAGTGACTCAAGCTGTAAAGGATGCAATTGATATCGGTTACCGTCATATCGATGGTGCTTATATCTACCTCAACGAAACAGAAGTCGGCGAGGCTTTACGAGCTAAAATACAAGAAGGCGTTATCAAGCGCGAGGATATCTTTCTCACCAGCAAACTTTGGAATACTTTTCATAGACCAGGAGCCGTTGAACCTGCACTTAGGAAAACCTTGAAGGATTTGGGCGTTGACTATGTTGACCTGTATTTGATGCATTGGCCCATCGCTTATAAAGGTCATTTAAAATTAAAACTCTTTAAAACTTCTATCAAACTTTTGAATGCCGGTCCAATGTGAGAATTTTCAGATGTGCCTGATAAATATTAAGCACGATTAATCTAACTGATAAGTAACATTTTTTTTCAGAGGGAAGTGAAGATCATCCTACAGACGAAAATGGGAATATACAGTTCGCCGACTATGACTACGTGGACACTTGGAAAGCCATGGAAAAAATTTGTGAAAAGGGATTGGCGAAAAGTATTGGCGTCAGCAATTTCAACGAAGAGCAATTGGAAAGAGTGTTAAATGAGGGAAAAATCAAGCCTGCTAACAACCAAATCGAATGTCAGCCTTACTTAACCCAGATCGAGTTATCCGCCTACTGTAAATCTAAGGGCATTACTGTGACAGCGTACTGTCCGCTAGGATGTCCAGACCGACCATGGGCAAAGCCTGGAGATCCGAAGCTTTTAGATGATCCAAAGATTACGAATATTGCCAAAAATTATAGCAAGAGTGCTGCTCAAGTTGTACTGCGTTATCAGGTAAAAAATTTCACTGGTTTTTGGGATATTTGATACGTGTCGAAAGGTCGAAGTCACTTTTGTAGTATTTGAATAGTAGTTTGAAATTTTTTCTGGTCTATATTACGCAGTAATCGTGTCAGTTACGGTCATTTGGTATTTTTTAATACGCGTCAAGCCTTTCGAACCATTCGCTTGTTCGTTCATAGACAAGCTGTGATGAAGGCAATACAATTTCTGTAATGGTGCAATAGTTGTTAAATTCTGAGAAAGATATGGCTCAATTACTACATGAAGTGAGTCAAGTGTCGGAGGCTTCATAAAAAAATACCAATGATATAGTTACTGTTTCCGTTTTGCATTCAGGGAATCTGGTACCAAAAAAAAAAAAACTATAATTCTGACATAGGTTCAACGAGGGCACATCGTAATCCCTAAATCAGTGAACAAATCTCGTATTCAAGAAAACTTCAATATATTTGATTTCGAACTCTCCCAAGACGACATTGGATTAATCAACTCCTTCGATCACAACGGCAGAATTTGTGCGTTGCTCGAGTAAGTTACATGCTTGTTAAAATTCATCATAAACCTATTGTTTCCAGAGCTGTCCATTTATTATATGTATAACGCATTTTTTGAACAGATTCAACTTCCATTTGTTCCCCCGTGCCATAATACGACACTATCATTTCATATTACCCGATATGGTATAAGTAATGACTTACAGTATCTATTCTCCGGGTCGGAATCGCCTGCAGATACAAGATCAATCGATGCATAAAATTAAGATAAACCAGAGCCAGTAATTCATTCATTTGTTATCAAAGCAGTATAAAACTTCTCAATTAAAAAATATTTTTGTGATTAGATTGCCCTAGATCATTAATTACTTACTTTTTGTTTTTCATTGATTTTAATGTGTCACATAACGTAATGTTACGTCTCAGAATGTGTTAGGTATACATAATTAATGGCCAGCGACTCGAAATAATTCGGTAATAATTTTTTCTTCGATTATTTGTAAAAATTATTTTCTTCCAGGTGCGCGGATAGTCCGTACTATCCTTTCAACAAGTAGTTACATCGATTGCATAAAAATTTTAATCATGCTATACAGAAATATATTTTTTAATTTTGTAGTTCAATCAAATGAATAATCGAAGATCATGGTATCCGTATATGTATGCATGAATAAAATAGATATTTTGTAATACGTACGACATATGACCTCATCGTACGAATAATTCTAATCACTATCACTGCAATATAAACTCCATTCAATAGCTTTACAACTAATCATGACATAAAATGATTCAATATAATTAAACATAGCAAATAAACTTGAGAGTTTTTCATTATCACGAGTAAACGGATAAAATAATTTATATTCAACTGAATAGTTGAATATCAATAAACTATTTTTATTCCATCTATATTTATGTGAAACTAATTCGACCCATTATCCCCATAACAGGATGAAGTTATAAGTATATTTAGACGAATCACATGTCGTCAGAGCCTATTGACTCGATTTTGCGTTGTGTATACAGTAAAACCTCCGGCACCGTCGTTTTGGTACCCCCACCATGCCCCGTAGCAGTACCGCATCTATTGACCACCGTGGCGCCTTACCGTCGCCCGTGTTCGTTACGAAACCTCGGGTGCTATCAGGTTAATTCTACGGCCTAGGAAGATTGAGAGTTTATCTGGCACATCGGTGTTCACCGGATAACTGGAGGATAAAAAAAAAAAATTCCACGAACCTGTACTTGCTTTCGATTGGTCGGGAAAAAGTATGCCAATCGCGACAGTGTCGGGGGTTGTTGGTCCCGACTAGCGACCGTACCGGAGGTTTTATTCTATGTAATATGTTCTATCTTGAAATTGTGACATCGCTTTTACTGGTATTATTTTTTATCGTAAGCTCAGGCAGAGAGGGAGTCCAGAGACTGATTGCGACACGGTTATACTTGTTCCGTTCATTCAGTTGTGCCTTCGCTTCGTGCCATCTGCACACTCACGGTCGTTAAACTAAAAAAATTCAATTGTTTATTTAATTTCCTCAAAATTTGTGATGGGTAAAACACCAGTCGTAAAGTTCTACAATGGAACGGAGGTCCCAGTCCTGGGACTGGGAACTTGGAGGGTTCGTGTTAATAATTTAATAAAACTAAACACGTATACATATCAAATTCATTTCAACCTGCTACATAATGTCATTTCATCAGTGATTGAACGTGAATCTGCAAATAATTTTCAAAAAAAATTTCTTTGATAGCTGCGATCTACTATGCAGATTCCGAAACGAAAATTATCGAATAAATAGTCCGATCTGCACTAGTTTCAAAATATTTGACAACTTAGTCTTTCTTCGTTTTAATTCATTCTTTCTCTTTAAACATATGGAACATTCCAAGTCAACTCAGTTAATTAAAATCCAATTTTGTCAGGAGTTTTTTGTTATTATAGTCACATAGAACACTAATGTGAATTCAATATTTTTTTTAGTTTTCTAATTTTCATCCATTCAAAACGGATAAATTGATATTCTATCTTTTGATGGTTTACTCAATACAATCAAAGTTGATAGGAATTAAAATAATGAACCTGGAAATATTGTCAATATTCAATCATTCATATCTCGAGGTCTTCTAGAAATTAGATAAAATAAAAATTACTGAATTCACACGATGACTGAATAAGTATAGACATACAAAAGTTTGCGACACAATTGAAACTCTGAAAAACCGAGCATACCGGGTGATTCCTCACTTATATCGCAGTGATTTGGGTAGCCGACTGTCAGAGCACAGAGTTGTATGTCTATTATACATATGATAGTCTGTGCTCTGACGGTCCGCTACCCGCATCACTGTGATGTGAGCGAGGAATCACCCGGTACATGAAATGCTCCATGTCAGAAACCGAAATATCGCAAGGCATCGAACTCGTAACCCACGCGCCAGAAGTGGCTGTCATATACCATCGACATGTCCCGTTCTAAAATAAGTCTCTCACGCAGAGGAACAGTTAAGAAGGAAGAATCTGGCGGGAGTAGCCCATAGAAAGAAGCATCTCGCGGTAATAGTTTGAAAGGAAGTAGATATTTCGTGAATGAAATCAACGGCTATACTTCTATAAGTGCAAGATACTTACTTCTTGACTGTTTCTCTGAAATACTTATTTACGAACAAGACACGACGATGTATAGTATTAAAATGTCAGATTGAATGAATATCTGCCGCAAATGATAAGAGAAGTAAAAAATATAATAATAAAGATAAATGCCAGGATTTAAGTCTGTCGGATTCTCTTGGCCGAAAAATGGTTTTGCTGAACCTACAAGGCTTATAAACCCCTTCTGCTCCATATGCTTTATATATACGCTGAAGCAGGATTAAATATAAGCTAGCAATAACCTTCCCTGGACAATAAAATTGCCCAAATGAGTACATAGTCGAGACGTTGGAAAAGAGAAATAATGTTTTATTGACCTAATCTGTATACTCAAAGTAATCAAGCCATATGCATCAGGCCCACTTCTATGTATACAACAGTATGATTTTAACCAGGTAATAAATAGGCGTTACCTAATATGAAAATTCTTTTGAGAAATTGTATCATCGTCGTAATCATGAAGCCCCTAAATTGAGATAGACTCAATTTCTTGTATATGGTTCGTTGTGGTTTATGCATATTTTTATCATAAAAAAAGTATCACGGCTCAACAGGCCATAATAAAAATCATAATCAATCCGCTATCATTCTAATAATATATAGTCCCCGCCTGGTGAAGTATCTCAAGCTGTGGGGTATGCAATCGACATTGGTTACCGTCATATCGATAACGGTTATCTCTATGGAAATGAAAAGGAAGTCGGTGAAGCTATTCGAGCTAAAATTGAAGAAGGTGTTATCAGACGAGAGGATATTTTCATAAACAGCAAACTTTGGAATACTTTCCATCGGCCAGAAGCTGTTGAACCTGCACTTAGAACCACTTTAAAGAATTTGGGTCTTGATTATGTAGACTCGTACTTGATCCACTGGCCAATAGCTTACAAAGGTTATCTTACGATTTACTTCGAAGTATATTATATGCATGAGCGCGGAATGTGTGAACGATCGTATTAATTAATAAGTATAAGTTTAATTCACGTATGATTTAAACTTTTTTTTTTTATCAGAGGGAAGTGAATTGGTTCCTCTTGACGCTGATGGAAAAGTACAATTCGCCGACTATGACTACGTCGACACTTGGAAAGCTATGGAAAAGATTTGTGAAAAAGGACTAGCGAAAAATATTGGTGTCAGTAATTTCAACGAAGAGCAGTTGGAGAGAGTGCTGAAAGTAGCGAAAATCAAGCCTGTTGTCAATCAAGTCGAATGCCAACCGTATTTCAATCAGAAAAAACTTTCCAATTATTGCAAATCTAAGGGAATCGCTATAACAGCTTATCGTCCACTAGGAGGTCAGAACGACAAGCTTACAGATGATCCGAAATTCATGAATACTGCCAAGAAGTATAACAAGACTGTGGCTCAAGTTCTTTTGCGTTATCAGGTAATATACTGATTATAGAATTAGTTTACGTCGTATTATCAATGAAATGTAAACATGAATCAAACTTCTTAAATTAATAACCCATAAAATTTTCACAGGTTCAACTTGGGCACATTACCATTCCTAAATCAGTGACCAAATCTCGCATCCAAGAAAACTTCAATATCTTTGATTTTGAACTTTCCACAGAAGACATGGAAGTTATCAACTCGTTCGATTGCAACGGTAGAATCGTCAAGCTACTTGAGTAAGTGCATATTTATTCAAATCCCCTGATCTATAATCTATGGTTTTTATAAATATCAAGAACTTATGGGCCGTGGAAATTGATATTAGTTCAAAGTATTCCATGACATATATATTTCAATAATTTATACAACGTGTCCAAATCGTTGATTATTTTTAAACTATTCTATCTACTTTCTAGTAGATAGGCTACTTATCGACTTTAATTGCGATAGTTTTTCTCTTGAAGCATTAATAATTAATTACCATACCTATAGAATGTAGCTTTGCGTGTTTATTAATAATCTTGATTATATCCCCCAGCTCATGACTTTATCCGAGAGAATTAATTTTTCTAGCTCCGTCGACAGCCCATACTATCCCTTCAAAGATTAATTTTATTATTGGATGAAATGGTATGCAGTTTTCAACTATAGCCTTTGCATTGTGATATTGGAAACGACATGTCATTATTGCGGCAGTATATGAATGTGATTCTGTACTAATGAAATATGTGATATAGAAAAAACTTGGAAATGTTGCGTGGGGCATATCTGCAAATACTGTTTTACAACGTATTCGTTTTATCACTGACACCACCGCAATCATGTATCGAAAATAAATCATATAATATATTGAATACTGTGATTTTCATGTATTTTATTTTTGAAGCCTATACTGAGATGCTTGACTCCTTTCATCAAGAGATTTGGCAGAGCTCAAAGTCTGTTGGAAAAAAAAAAAAGAAAATTGTCCAATTGCAATTTGTCCGATTATCGCTTTACCCCAAAGATAGCTCAGCGGCGGAGTCGGGAGATATTGTTTAATGTCATTTTATTATACCGTGAAGATTCGTGGATGCGGATCACTTGTTGATGCTTGACAATGAATTCACAATGAATTAAACACAGATTCATTCAACAGGTGATCCGCATCCACGAGTCTTCGGTACAGTACTTTATAGGTATATTATCGATAATACCCCGAAAATTGAATGATCCATTTTCAGAATCAAAGTTCTACGAGCTTTCAATAATTTGAATTCAATATCAACGCAATCGGTGTACACGTGTATGGTGTAGAACTCAGGTATGATAATATCTGAATTCGTGGTGCCAACACTTATGATTTTCAAACTTTTTCTTTAAAATCTTTTATCAGAAGAGATCTAGGCCTCATAACATAGAATGGGAAGTAGCCATACGATGAATGTAACCGCAGGTCTAGGACCTATCCATGTGAAGTGAATTTGCAGAGTGATATATACGATGCTCACCAGTTTTTACGCGAATTTCGGTATGGTTTATAATTGTGACTATCCGAATTTTTCAACTATAATCTGACACGAATAACTTCAATGTATTTTACAAAGCTTAGCCTTGATAAAAACTACGAAAAAACGTGAAGCGAACATATAGTTAATTAGTTAAGATCTTATGAGGTCAACGGACGCATGTCTGTATAATTAAAGCTGCATCAACGTCAAAACGGGCTCTAGGCCCATTGGTAATTTCGGTGCTGGGTATATGTATAATCTCGGAAATGATGGCTGTGGAGAGATGACTGCTCCAGTAAAGCCAAGGTGGGAGAAGTCGGTATATCGTCTCGTATATCGCTATACTGATAGTTATTTTTCATCGTGTGTTGAATTAGAGAGGGAGTACAGAGGCTCTCGTAACTTATCACGCACAAGTTCCTCGATAGTGACTTGATCAATCACTTACGCTTTCGCGCTTATTTACTTGAGTCGTACCGCAACTTCCAGTCAATCTTTTCCGCGAATATTCTCGGAACTCAGTTGTCAAGATGGGGAAAGTACCAACAGTCAAGTTCTACAATGGAACAGAGATTCCGATATTTGGACTTGGAACTTGGAGGGTAAATCTATAAACTTATTTTCAAATTATACAAATTCAAAGCGGTTTAGCTTTCCAAATACGTTTGATCGGATGCCCAGAATATTAGAAGCCAATTGGAATTGGCTCAGCTAATAGATTACTCGAATCTCTTGACTATACCGGCGCCATTGCAGGCAGAATGAGTATTAGGGGATTATATACTATATCTGTGTATTTCATACTTATATGTATAAGGCAAGTTCATGTACAAGGCTATTCTCTTGTGATGGTGTCCAGTGTCAATGACACATGCACTTGATCACGCACTAGGTGAGTATATGCATGAGCACTCCAATTGTGTTAAAATTATGCTTGTTTGGGTTGTGTGCAACAAAATTTGATTCACCAGCGTTCGTTCTCGCTTAGCTGTGCGCTTTATGATTATATAATCAGTATTATATGACCGGCAATCTACTGTGCGCGCGCACAAAACTGTTTTTTTTTTCTTCGTTCAAACGTGGCGTTCAAATCGATACGCCGTGGATACCGTGGGTTGGTACATGCAAGTTTTACGTATAATATATCAACGTATGTATACACACTCGAGTATATGTGCAAGCTCAGGTGTATAAATCCACGTTCAGACTATACAGATAGACCAAGCCTGGTAATGGTGGGGGTATTGCCGAAAAATGAGACAAAAATAGGCATAATTACCTCGTCAAGTTCATATATGTCATAACTGTTGAACTTGAGTAGTCGGCTATTTGTGGAACGCTTTAGAGAGTAGCGGGACATAATGCGATTACCGAACGTGGCGACGTTTACTTCGTTACGGGTATCAGTTTCTCGTCAATTTCTAGATATGATATATTGTAGGTACTTTGAATTTTAGATACTTGAATAGTCATGAGACATGAGAGGCCATTCTACTTCTTCGATCATTGCTTTACAACCCTTGAATTTTAATCCGAAACTTAACGATTTCATATCAGATTCGATGATATGGCTTTGAATTTTCACAAGCGTTGAATAACATCAGAGTACCATTTATAATCTTTCGATATTCTGATAACAGGCTAACGATGACGAAGTGAAACAGGCTGTAAAACACGCAATTGATGTTGGGTACCGTCATATCGATGGGGCTCTTCTCTACGCTAATGAAAAAGAAATTGGCGAAGCTTTACAAGACAAAATTCGAGAAGGAGTTATCAAACGAGAAGATATCTTCCTCACTGGCAAGCTTTGGAATTCTTTCCATAATCCAGAATCTGTTGAACCCTCATTGAGGACCACCTTGAAGGATTTGGGCGTGGACTATGTCGACCTGTATTTGATACATTGGCCGATTGCTTACAAAGGTTCTTGAACATTGAAGTACTGTAAAAAAGCAGCATAATGCTTTGTTCGCGATTTATCTCTGCAGATATCTTAATAATTTGAAAAATACGTCCACCAGCATGGGGATCGAATTCGATAACTATAGTAAATGAATTCCACAAATACGGGTAAATTTGTTCCAGAGGGAAGTGGATTGATTCCTGTAGATGCTAATGGGAAAATAGAATTCGCTGACTATGACTATGTGGACACTTGGAAAGCTATGGAAAAGGTTTACGAAAAAGGATTGGCGAAAAATATTGGCGTGAGCAATTTCAACATAGAGCAGCTGGAAAGAGTATTGAAAGAGGGAAAAATCAAGCCTGTTACCAATCAAATTGAATGCCAACCGTACTTAGCCCAGATTGAGCTTTCTGAATATTGCAAATCCAAGGATATTACGATAACTGCTTATCGTCCGCTAGGAGGACAGAGAGACACAATTACGAATGATCCGAAAATTTTAAATATTGCTAAAAAGTACAACAAGACTGCTGCGCAAGTTCTCCTGCGTTATCAGGTAATATACTTGACTAATTAAGATTAGATTCTAATAGAACCTATATTATTTTCAATTTTGCATCCCGCAGGAATATTATATCTTACCTAAACATAATCTTTGATTTTGTCATAGGTCGACCGAGGGCACATTGTGATTCCTAAGTCAGTGAACAAATCTCGAATCGAGGAGAATTTCGATATCTTTGATTTCGAACTCTCCAAAGCAGACATTGATCTCATAAATTCTTTCGATAGCAATCGCAGATTGGGCAGACTGCTTGAGTAAGTTATCAATTCATTAAAATCCGTTTATCTAGATCTATAATCGTTTCCCTGACCGCCAGATGCTTGTGGGTCGTTCACATATTCAAATACAAGCGGTTATATTTGTAAACTATTATTAATTTATTCATTTAAACGATTACTGAACTAATCATAAATAATTTCTCTTCTCCATGTACATAGGCTTGATTATCTATCATATTTTCAGAGCCATTGACAGCCCGTACTATCCGTTCGAAAAGTAAACTGCGACATATCTTAAAGCTATGCAATCATCACTAGCCGAAGATATGACGAATTATTACGAGGAAAGCAATCAGAGGGTGTAATAAAATAAATCAATCTAAGATGTACCAATCCTTATGGCCACGAATGAATGAACAATTTTCACTTTAATTATACAAATTGTACCAAAACTACGTCGACTCTAATAATCACGAGTGTTCAAATTTGTGCGAATGTATTCACCCATCTACTTGAAAAATGATAACAACGATACATATTACTGAGAATACGGGTTATAACCAATTACTCTTCCCTGAGGAGATCCTTCGGGTTGATGTCCCCTACTCCCCATGTACCTATTAGTGATGCATTTTTGTACAATGCTGTATTTGAAGAGATTTTTTGCAGAAATGACTCAATCAAGTATGTGAGTCAAACTGTATAAAACATGTTGATATTGCTATATAAATACCAATTTCGACCTGCGTCCTCAGTCCAAATTCGTTATCTCTGATTACAAACTTATAATTGAAGGATAAATAGACATCTAATCATAATCCTGTATTGCGAGTGTATATACTACACTATAATGTTTTTGTGTGGAACTCAGGTAACAAGCAACACTCGAATCCTGAACCAGTTGAATGACGAATGGCGAATTGTATGTCGATCAATCGATGAATAAATCTTGGAAAGTTTAAAAAACGAAGAGAGTTGCTCGAGGCAGTTTATATTCATGGAAATTTAGTTATCAGTCTGGTGTTCTCGTGAATATGCGGAGAACTTGTGGGCCATAAAGATTAAATTAATGTTATCAAGACATATTATGTTTTTTCGGGTCTCTAACAGATCGGCGAGTTATCAATTATAAATTTCGCCGCCCATAAACTTTCCGACTGTGATCATTTCAGGCTCAGTTAATTGTGGTAGTTTTTATCGTAAAATATTCATTAAATAATAAACTTGTCTTTCCGTATCACTTCATAAGGTCATCGAAACTACATACTTGGCAATATCAAGCCGTCAATATGCTCACATTATTCAACTCCATAATGATTGAAAAAAGAAATTCTTCATTTCTGTGTTATATACGATGCATATTGCATAATATGATTCACGTCAGAGTAATATCATATACAATCTAATTAGCAACAAGATCTGATTCCAACACTTTTGCAGATAAAATAATGCATTTCTTTAGTTAGGAGAAAAATTATTGCATCTATTAGACAAATGCTTCTATAAAGTACACCTATAAAGTATTAGCTACTTTTTTTTTCTCCTTAGAAAGAATAGGTTCGGCTCACAGGGGAACATTTATTTGCAGTGCTTTATGGTTTAGGGCCGAGAAAGAAAAAATAAAAACTTTCAAATACGAAATTCTATTCAACTATAGTCCAGTATGATCAAAGTTAACGACGTTGATAGCTTCTAGTCCAGATATGACACAATCAAGGAACATGAAAGACATACAAGTTCTCTTGGGGTCAACAGTAGCGTGTCCGTATATAATCGACACGCCATGAATGTCACAAAAACGCTTCAAGACTGTCTATCTATATCTTTTATCCTCAAAATGTGAGCTACACGCGCATGAGGTATTAGTTATACTGGCAAAGCCAAGACGAAAGGGTCGATGCATTGTCTATTGCTTCTCATAGCGTTCTAATCGTGAGCTAAAACGGAGAGAAGTACAGAAGCTTCGGCGAGTTGTCACTCAATCACCCTCGATCGTGGCTAGATTTTGTGCCTATTGTACTTGAATCATACGTACCTGGGTATCTCAATCAACCTTTTATCTTCTTGGAACTCAATATGGGAAAAGTACCAACAGTGAAGTTCTACAATGGAGCAGAAGTCCCGATTTTTGGAATGGGAACCTGGAGGGTAAGTTTACTAATTCCCTGAAATTATATATAACAAAACCGCTTTAGGCCAGTAAATACTTCATTTCATCAGAAGACCAGTATTTTCACGAATAATTTCAATTCGTATAGCTTGTATAGGTGACTTTAATAACGATAGCCGAGACGAGAGCGCTGTCGTAGACTAAGCTAGTATTAGAAGGTACATCGTGGGGTTAATGACTCTATGAGTTGAGTATACGCCGGTGTGTGAAGTCTTATGAAGTATATATTTTGAAGTCCCGTAAAGTCGTATGAAATTTCGTGAAATATTACGGAACTCCACCAAAACTCATAAAAATATCCCGTGAAATCTTATGATGTATTTGAAGTTACGTAAAGTATTTGAAATCCAATCAAATCTGTAAATTCTTCAAGTCCGGATGCACACAATTTTTCGAACCCATGATACCCTTTCACCCCTAATAAAACTCAGTTATCTTGAAAGATGTAGATTATAAAATACGTATCCTATATTCATAGGCATGGGAGATAAGTCCGTTATGGTCAACCTCATCAAAGACGCTTTACATCGGCTCTAAGTTTATGTAACATAGATATGTGTTACTATCTGCCAGTCGGGAAATAAAAATTAAAGACTTGTAATAGATAATATGTGGATACCCTTTATGTGTTAATATTTTTTAATTACATGAAAATTTACACTCGTTCAGAGTCGTTAAAGTTCAGAATTGCACAAATCATAAACTCGGTTTCAAGATACAATCATAAACGAACCATGTACGAGTTTTTATAGACCATCGTAAGTTCGTGGATACGTAATCCTGTAGTTGTAATGGGTGAAATTAATGTCGTAGACTCCATTATTTATAATTCTCTTCATGATCGCATAAAATATATTCATCAAACTGATTCTATAGCGGTTTGCCATTATAGAGAGTATTTTGTATTTTTTAAAGATGAGTCTATCCCAAGAAAAAATTTTGATTCCGCAGACTTGATCACTTGGAAGAAGCTGGCACTCCGCCAGATTCATTTCAGTCGAATAATATCACTTTTTTTTTACTGAAGAGACTTTTGAAAGAATTGCAATATCTTGAGCACACAACATAACATAATGAAATCCTTAACTTATAATACTTAATTTCACGCGATCATACCTGCAGTGATTCTATGATAATTTTCCATCTTTTTTCGAAAAAAAATTTACTCATGATTATATCTTGATAATCTGATAATAGGCAAGGCCGGACGAAGTAAGGCAAGCTATAAAGGATGCAATTGATGTCGGGTACCGTCATATCGATGCGGCTCTTCTCTACGGCAACGAAAAAGAAATTGGCGAAGCTTTACAAGATAAGATTCGAGAAGGAGTTATCAAACGAGAAGAAATCTTCCTCACTGGCAAGCTTTGGAATTCTTTCCATAAACCAGAATCTGTTGAACCCTCATTGAGGACCACCTTGAAGGATTTAGGCGTAGACTATGTCGACCTGTATTTGATACATTGGCCGATTGCTTACAAAGGTTCTTGAACATTGAAGTACTGTAAAATAGTAGCATAATGCTTCTTTCGCGACTTATCTTTGCAGATATCTCAATAATTTGAAAAATACATCCCCCTGCATGAGGGTCAAAATCGATAACTTAATGAAAGTTTGGGGTATATTTGTTTAGAGGGAAGTGGATTGTTTCCTGTAGACGCTAATGGCAAAATAGAATTCGGCGACTATGACTATGTCGACACTTGGAAGGCCATGGAGAAGGTTTATGAAAAGGGATTAGCGAAAAATATTGGTGTCAGTAACTTCAACGAAGAGCAATTAGAAAGAGTGTTGAAAGAGGGAAAAATCAAGCCTGTTACTAATCAAGTCGAATGCCAACCGTACCTGACCCAGATTAAACTTTCTGAATATTGCAAATCTAAGGATATTACTATAACAGCTTATCGCCCGCTAGGAGGTTTCAACAACAAACTTACAGACGATCAGAACATCTCAAATATCGCTAAGAAATACAATAAAAGTGCTGCTCAAGTTCTTCTGCGTTATCAGGTAATATGCTTATTTGTGAGTTTTAAAAATAAAACAAAATTATATTTTGATTTTATGAAATGTTGAAGAAATGTTAAATTTCGATTCTGCAATTTTGGAATTTATCACAACCCGATGTTGTCCTATAACAAAATAAATATGCTGTCATAGATCCAACGAGGGCACATTGTCATTGCTAAGTCAGTGAGCAAATCTCGTATGCAAGAAAACTTGGATATCTTCGATTTTGAACTATCAAAAGAGGACATGGATCTTATCAACTCATTCGATTGCAATCGCAGGCATTGTCCGATGCTCGAGTAAGTCATATATTTATTGAAATCCGGTAATCAATTGAAGTAGTAATTATTTTGAATTTTGTGGTTCTAGGACGCCTATAATAATACACATATACGTGTTACAACACGCGTATTTCTGTTGCTGTAATAACTTGTGTAGTACGATAATAAATTATAACAATTCCCATTTTTCTCTGCATGATTCATTATTATCTAATTTCCATGATTCAAGTCCCGACAATTCAATTTTTTAGTGACATCGACAGCCCGTATTATCCCTTCGAGAAGTAACGTCGTCAATCGGATTAAACGCAGCGCCTGATTTTCTCACTAATATGGGTCATCTGTACCATATCTCGACGCTATGAAATATCAATTATCACTAGGCGACGAAATCAATATACGATTCACAAGGAAAGCGGTCTGTAACTATAAGACACACCAATGTAACATGAACAAATATATCATTGTACCCATGAATAAATGAACATTTTATTGTATATTTATTATATTTGTGGCAAACCTAAGAGTTAATGAACAGGTGTACAGACATACTACCTAATTTATTTATCCTAATTGCAGAACGAAATATACATGGTAGGTACTCAGTAGTACTTTTTGTATAATAGAGGATACCAGTGGTTATTTTAAAACCATAAGAAGAATATATATTCCTGAAAATACGTGTTCAAAGATGTTATAACAACATGTCTATGTATGATAATGAATCGGATGAACAATATAAACATCAAAGAATTGATTCATCACTATCGTTGCACCCACAGTCACAACAGTCACAAAAATCATCGTCGCTATCTTCTTCGAGCCAACATCCAGTAGCTCCTCCACAAGGAGGCTTTGGTAGTCCTTTCGGCTGGTAACCCCTATCAACGCTGTTTCTTGGTATAATACTACAATTACAGGGAACACTGGACTCCCCACGGGAGCACTTTCCCTTGCACGAACATCGACATCCGCCTGGTTCTGGCAATGGAAGACACTCCTTACACGGTGTTGGAGATTCGCACGTATGACAAAGCGACCCATTGTCACAAGGCGCAGGTGAACAAGCTGTAGGTGGTGAGCAAGAAGGAGTCTGGCCACAATGTGCGTACGGACATGCCAAAGGAGACTCGCAAGATTTACTTGGTCCACGAGATGCTGGGGACTCGAAACATTCCGGTGGCTGACAAAGCGAATTCTTTTGACAACATGATGACAAAGGCGGACGAATCGGTGGTTTGCATGGCTTGGGTGGACATTTCGATGATGGACAACAGACGGGCTTACATGATGGCGGAGGTGGACATGACGGTGGTTTACAACACGATGGAAGAGGACTGGGCAATTTTTTACGTGTTGCAGGTGAGCAAGGAGATGGTTTACATGGAAGAACAGGACAAGGTAAAGCTGGTGGTCCATTTGATGGTGGAATACAACACGATCTCGGCTTCAAGGAATCCGGTCTGCACGGTGGTTTGTCGTAGCATGGGACGGGAGCAGGAGTAGGACAAACGCATCTTTTGAGTTTTCCCTAAAAGATGAAAATTTGGAATACGTGCAGTTGTGATTATTTTTTAGGACTATGTTAGGATTTTCTGTCGGTATACATCGGCATCAGTCTTGACTTCCACCGCGCAGGAAAATATTTCGCCTGTATTTCTAGGGGAGTTACTGGAATCTGGAGCCATTGAACAGCTTGGAAGCATCCACTGCGGTAACCAGGAGCCCTTTTGTCTCGTACTCGGTTTGTCATCTTTTTTGCTTTTTTGATTATTCTTTAAACCCTTTATTTCACCATTTATTCCGAAGAACATTTCCATTTTAGTCTGAAAGAATACCTACGTGCCTTCACTCTTGCTCGTGTCAATAAATTCATAGTTTTTTTTTATATATATTAGGTGAATGCTTACTATTTCCTTTTCTTTTTGCATAAGTTTCTTCTTGAGTTGATGCATATTATACTTGTGAGTCTGAAGTGCACAATTCATTTTTTTCTCCGTGGCCTCCAGCTCCTGAATTCTCTTAACCATTTTTTTGCCCCCAGAATCCTTCTGGAATTCTCTAGAAGTCAAAAGTTCTTCCATTTGGATTCGGAAGTTGGCTTCCTTTTCTTCAAGTTCACGAATACAACATTTCAAATTGACTTCTTCACATCCCAGCTTTCGAATTTTCGAAAGACAAATGAGATCGTCTGAGTGGATGGAATGAAGACTCGGGACAGTGCTTTTCTCCACTTGGTGTTCCAATTCCAATACTTGCTTGGTGAGATCGCTGTTGGCTGATTCTAAGGAATCTAATTCCATTCCTGTTTCTTCTAGCTCTATATCTGCGTCAATTATTTTGCCCTGAGTTAAACGAAGAAGCAGAATTCATTTTCTCAGAAACGTTCGCAGAATGAAATGAAAATCAGGTATATAAGAATCGAATTTACTCATACGTGTAACTCTTCGGTTTCTGCATTCAATGAATTCACTGTATTCTTCAAGTCTTCTAGTAGCTTGTTTGCAGGGTCAGGTGTTGAAGAAAATGCAGCCATAATTTCTTTGACTTTACAAAGTGAAGCATCAGCACATTTCTTTCCTGATACCCACATGTTATAAGCCATAAGAGCTGGAATCGACCTTTCCATAGTGGTAATTTTATTCCTGAGCACTTGCTGACGTTGTACCATGTTGCCACGGCGTGCTTCAAACTTTGATACTGCATTTTCGAAATGTCTTGCTGCCGGTTCCCTGTTTATTCGTACGTCAGATTTACAGCCTACCAAATGAAACCCACTCGTATATAACCAAATTTTCAATTTGAACCCGATGAGTTCAATATAGGGTTGGGTTTGCAAAAGAAACTTTATCAATTTGAATCGAATTTTCGTTTATAGATAGCTCAATCAAGCCGCATATCTTTGCAGATTTTAATCCCCATTCGTAATTGATATTGAAGTATTTCAAAATCAGGGTTATGAAGCATTGCTATACACGTATTTGATAGATCAATCAAATAATAAAAGTTGATTAGTACGTACAATGGGAGCGTAGTGTTGCCATGATTGCTACCTTTTCGATAAAAAGTTTGAATTTGATTTATAGAATTTGAGTTTTGTGTAGTTTTGTTAATAACTCGTTCCTACGTAAAATTTGTTCATCCTGAATGCTTTTGCCGAATACTTTCATGTCAGTAAGCTTGTTAACACTTTCGAAATACCAAAGCCTGCTGTGCTCAACCATTCTTAGAAGAACAAGGAAACCGATTGTCATCCTCGATAGGTTGGTCGAGAAACACATCTTTTGACATTCATGTCCTCGTTGAAAAATAATAAGACTAATAAAATTAAAGATTTTTCGTAATGTCTGTAAATGTTTTCGGCCAATTCACAAAAAATGGCATAGGAATTTAATGCAGGCGTAAAATTGAAAGAGTTCAGAAATCTGGAGGAAACAAGGACGGAGGATGGACCTACGTACGAAATTAACCGCAAGTAAGAGCTTATGAGTGTAGCTTGTTAAAAATAATTTGATGAGAGCTAGGCTAATGATCCAATGGATCGATCATTTAAAAATATTTTATTTCATTAGACATCCAAATGAGGTAATGGTGACACCGCGCGACGGGGGTGGCGATGAAGACAAAATATCACTTATCACTGCAGCAAGCACCACACCTCAGGAAAGCATTGAAAGTGCACAGACAGGAATTTCAGTCACTGATGAACACAGGAAGCTGGAAGCTAAGTCTTACCAAAAATTAGGAGGTGGAAGGACATTTAGTTATCGTAAACGGAAACCCTCAGGCCCAAATAGCCTTTTTACTGCTCCGCTTGGTGTCAATCCCCATCACATGTCGTCCTCAAGTAGCCGACGAAATACAGGTGCTAATTTCATGGATTTAATTACATGCATTTTTTATACGAAAAAGTGTGTTCCTATATATAACTATGACCTCTCTCATTCAATAATCATTCTACATAGCTGAAATCTTTTCGATTTTTGATGCATTTATTTTTCAAACATTTAGTTTCGATTCTTTTACCGTTATGATTGAGCAAATTAAAGAAATATAGATATCAATGTTCCTTTTAGATGATGTAATGTTGCATTCTAATGACAGATAATTAGATATCATTTCAGTTTGTCGAGAATTATTAAATATGTTTTTTTATCGAACATCAAATAAATGTGAAGTGAAATTAAATCTTGCTATCGACTACATCTGTAATTCTTAGATCTTGAATTGGTCCGTCGTAGGAGGTTCGCGGTTAGTATTCATATGGCCACAGAAATCCCGCACCCGAGGTCGACTATTACGTGTCATGGTACCTTTGATGCATGGAGCTGTTATGGGTCTGTTATCTCTTAATGCTATACATCTTTGGCCTGGCGAGTTTCTTCCTAATTACCTCCCATCGTCATCTCTACCACCACAACCTCCGGTGCAGTGTAACATCATTGAACCTTTATGGCTTGACAATACTTGATCACCGGCTGAAGATCTGCGATATTCCTCAAAAATGTACCAGCTGAAGCTGTTCTTGTGATCACCAGAAGCGATCGAGCTGGGAATAAGCAGCTCGACTAATCATCAACCTATATAGTAATTGACCAATAGACTACGGACTTGATAATTATATTCGCGGTAGAAATTGATTACTCTCCTCACAATCAGCCTTTGAATTTTGATTGTACCTATGTATGCGAAATGTTTGATATCATGATTTGAAAAATATATTTGATGAACTGACTTTTGCGAAATATTGAAACTGCATTTATTAGATTTCATTAGGTTGAACGAGTTACCTGGAATATGCGAACACAAGGGAGGTAGTTCGTTCAAAAATCGGACAATTGCCGTATTATGAATGATATACCAATCACCTAATATAACTACTGCGCAATCTGTGTGGCCGTTGCCTTTTTCCGAATTCTCACGCTTCCAAACTTACCCGATTCCCATCTCTCACGTTTCGGAACTCCCCTGATTCTGAACTCTCGCACGCTTCCGAACTGCGCTGGAAATCGTATAGGTTTCGGAGATTTTTAGTCAAATTTTTTTTCTCATATCAGAAAAAACCTCTGAGCCTAGGAGGTGTGCTGAAAGTTGGGGGGGGCAGGGGCAGGAGTAGTGTATCGATAGAGGCATGCATTCGCTGCTTCATGCACGTCACTATACAGCTTATCTATACTAGCATGTTTAAGAGTCAGAATAATTTTAAGTCGAAATTTGCTCCTGGTATCAGGAAAACATCTGACCCGAGGAGGTGTTCTAAAATTTTTGGTCGCCTATCGACATCGGCATGCATACGCTGCTTCATGCAGTCGCTATAGAGCTTATCTATACTATCATTTTTAAGAAAATAGAGTGATTTTTCTGGCAGTTGAGACTTTTTTCGGAGTCATCTTTCTGGCAGTTGACACCTTAAACTTAACTCCAAAAATAAGGTGGCAACTGCCAGAAATACGACTCCGAAAAAGTCTCAACTGCCAGAAAAATCACGTCATTTTCTGGCAGTTGATACTTCCGTTCAGAGTCATATTTCTGGCAGTTGACACCTTATTTTTGGGAGTTAATTTTGAGGTGTCAACTGCCAGGCATACGACTCCGAAAAAGTCTCAACTGCCAGATAAATCACGTCATTTTCTGGCAGTTGATACTTCCGTTCAGAGTCATATTTCTGGCAGTTGACACCTTATTTTTGGGAGTTAATTTTGAGGTCTCAACTGCCAGGCATACGACTGAGAAAAAAGTCTCAACTGCCAGAAATATGACCCCGAAAAAAGTCTCAGCTGCCAGAAATATGACTCCGAAAAAAGTCTCAACTGGCAGAAAATTTACTCTGAAAATAATGCATCATCTGTCCGGCATACGCTGCTCCATGCACGTCGCTATATGATTAAGTAATCAGCAATTTTCAGAGTTAAAACTATTTTAAGTCGAAAAATGCTCCTCGTATCAGGAAAATTTTTGAGTCGCTGAAAAAGCATTAATTCTATTTACCTACTGTTTCTGAAATGAAGAGTCTGAGGCAGGGAAACGTGGGAAATCATAAAGCAAATGGTCATTAATATGTGTGGGAATTTATTGTAGCAGCATCAATACAATATTACTTATGATCAAAGTTACGTACAATTTGTAATTGTTTCCTAAAAATTAACATATATAGTACCTATCGTAACTGATCGAGTGTTTTTATTCGCTTTCTGTCATACAAGTTATTGAAACATAAATCAGATGCGTGTTACAAAAATATAATACCTAATATAACTAATTTTTTCATTGTCTATTTCGCTACAACTTCTCCGCGTTCGGAATATTTCTATTGAGACGCCAGCTGTCGCAGTCGTGATCGTTGACGCGACCCCTATTCATACTCTTTGACGCCACAAGGGCCTAAGGGCCACTGACTCCTTAACAGATCGCTCTTACCATAGCTCAGTGTTTGGCAGGCTAGCGTCGATAACGGGGCCTGAAATGGTATCGCCATCTCGCGATCGAATAAGCGAACTACTTTTGCGGGGAACATGTGTGCGCCCTGTGATATGCAACTTGCGTGACTATAATGGCAGGCGAATTGCGTACAATAAAATACATCGATTCTCGCCGCAATAGTGGTCCGTCAATTCATCCGCGAGATGGCAATACCGTTTCTCACACCGGGAGCTGAGTTTGTGTACGCCTCATAATATGCAACCCACATGCCATTTCCAGTCTTATAGCAGAATAAAACCGGGCTATTATGTCGAATTCGCACTTATTTATGAAATCGGGATTCCCCCGTGCTGCGTTAAATAATGGTATTGGACGCTACGTTTGCCAGCTACAAAGAATAACGATTAAATTTTGTAAGAATAATGGATCCAGTCGAGGTGTTAGGTAAATAATTCTAAATCCAGAAATGCCATAACCTATAATTTCACGTTATATACTTATCAGACTTGTATTATATTACCTAGGGATTTTCTGGAACATGATCTTGTAAATTTTGCGGAGGAAAACCCGGGAGTAGTTATTTACGTAAAACCCCGCAGGCACAAAACTGCTGCATTGAGTGCAGAATATCGTAAGTTCCATCATTGTTTAACCAACCTAACGTATTCATAACATTCGCCTATCCATATATGTACATGTCTGTGTTGACACATTTCACAGCAATCGTCTCGTTAACTACAGAGAAAAAGACTATAGAAATCTGAATTCAATAATGAGTTATTTTTGTATAATTTAAGGAACAGGCGCACCACATTTCATAATTCTATATATTTTCAGTAAATGGAAATAAGCAGGTGATATTCTGTAGAAATTACACACGAGAAGAGGTCAACAAATGGTTGGGACTGTTACGAACTCAAGCCGGTGACACTTCAGATATGAGACTTAGGAAGATGTGGCACACAGACAATCCATCGATTCAAGGTCCCTGGACTCCATTTACATTCCGAGACCCTGCTCTGAATCTGGTTAAATTCCCTGATGTATGTATACATTTTTTCTGTATTTAATATTCTGTGTAATAATACTTATGTATTATATCAATTAGTTATTTCAGGTGAAAAGAATTCGTTGTGGTGTTACCCAATAGATTATCAATAATGGTTTGTAAAAGGGGTTGAAAATAGTTGTTATTCCAAAGTTTTTGTTATTTCTCCTTAGGAGAATATTCTACTGACAATTGTAAGGATAAAAACTGTAAACAGTATTGATACACATGCTGTGATTGAGGAAAGGCAAATTTCTTGTCTTTAAATAATTGAATGATCAACAATAATCTAATGTAATTTGTTTTTTCTGTTCTTCAGATGAAATTGTTCAGAGCAATGCCGACAGAGCAGACAGCAACAGAAAAATTACTGGAAATTTTCAAGGCTCAACAAGCAGATGCAACACTGAATTCAAACCGAACAGGGTAGTTTGCTAATACGATAAGACAGAGCAGTGTATATTATACCATGTACAACTATTTTCCATGCTAGATTAAATAACATTAAAATTGTAGATACAAAAGATAAATAAATAACAAAAAAAGATCAATAGGAGACGGATTTTTCTATAGTTATGATGAGTAGGTAATATGATACCCAGAAGTTTGCAATTTTATACGATCGTAAATAGTGCATGTTCATTGAAAGAATTAAATTGCAGAATTTCTAAAAAAGATAGAGTCAATTTTATAAGATTTCAGTAATTTTGCTGCATTATAATCGTTCATTACTCAAATCGGATAGCTCTCGATTATGTCTCGCAATGTGTTTTGCAGTCATTCACCCAATTATGTTATACTACGTATGTAGTATAAGCTGAACATAGTTCTGAATATCTGCACAACCTAGAATCTTTCATTCATAATTGCGATTTTTTAAAATCCGAATGAACGATAGGAAGAGCGCCAACTTCAGATCAGAAGAGTGGCGTCATCGTCTATGAAGCGTCAAACTAGAATTATAGAATTCGAAATCCTGAAAAATCGTGAAGTGAATAATTACCGTCAAATTATTACATACATACTCGAACAAAATCAACTATCATAATGTTTCGAACTACAGATACAAGGCTGATTAAACAAGTAACAGATGAAATAAAGGAATTAAAGGAGCGATTAAACGAGCTAATAAAGCTCAGAAGTAAGATGCATTCATATTTCATGTCGAAATTTAAAAAATGGAATCTAAGTTTTCATAAAATTCACATATATGTAAATCCTACATTGTTTTCAGGTGATTCTTTGCAACTTAGCCGGGAATTGGCCGCTCAGAACCATTCCTTGTCTCTGGAAGTATTGATAACTCTGGATCACTTATTTGCAATGTATAATTAATTAAACGTAATTTCTTCGATATCTTATGGCAATGCACTATAACGTTAAATATTGTCAAACACATTGTATCCTGTTATTTATTATAATTACCCTGTTCCAGTTAAATCCTCGGAAATTAACAAATATTAAAATATAATGTCGGTATTAATAAAGGATAATTAAATATACCCAGTTTCTGTTTATTTTTCTGAAAAGATGAGTTCATAAAGGCCTGAAATCTCGACAAATTTTTCTCGATATGTATTCAAGAAAAATATGTTCATTCACAATCTAAAAAAAAAGTAATAATAATAACAGACAGATTTTTTGTATGTATAGCAAGATTTTACGACTAAAGAGAGAATTGATTTTGTCTAATTGTGCCTTCTGCACAAGCCCCTTGTAAAAGATAAGAATTCACTCGAGCAATAAATAATTGTAGCAATACACACATTCAGTGACGAAATTTGGTAGAGAATTTGAATTAAAAAAAAAAGGATTATTCATACTTAGTGGCCTGAGTCTTTACTTCCAACGTTAGACAGTATCTCTGATCCATGGAACCTGTCTCTAGTCTGTACTCGAAAATAATTGATTGTAAACAAAGAACTTTGTTTTTATTGTATAATAATAAATATATAAAATAATTGCATATCTTACAAGCAACATCATATGCAACTTTGCCTAGCTTCTTCTGGTTTCATTTTATTTCATAACATTGCATTCATTATCTCATACCTATAACTCTAAAAGCATTTGTTATATTGCTGACAATAATCTATAACGATGTTTCATAATACAACATATGACCAAAGGCAGAATGATAACTTTTTCGAAAACAAATCCTCTATGCGTGTATCGTAAACTGAATAATATCCGTTCAGGAAGTAGCAATGAGCCCAAAAGTTGGCAAATATTGAATTAAATACTGGGTTTACTGTTTGTTCAATTTCGAAAAAAGATTTCAATAAATTATCTAAAACACATGAGACTAAAAGAAATAAAAACTATTTATACCTCCTTTCTTTTTCTCTTTTAACGATATTTCTAGTTAGTTGATCTGAATTAGTTATACTTATATATCTCATAATCTTTGACATATAGTTTGATAAATAATAAACAGGTTTAACTATAACTGTGTGGAATACCACACAGTTTACATCACTTGGTTTTGGCATAACGATAAGCATTTTTCAAATTGCATACAAAACCTGTTTTATCACGTCTCCATAATTGATCATTATTAAAATATGTAGTATGAACAATATCTCTTGCATGTGAATATACTACACATCTATCACTATCATTAAATGGTAGAATTTAATGAAAAATAATAAGTAAAATACGCATGTCGGTCAGCTATACCAAACCAATTAGGCTCAGCCTACCTATACCTATAGTGTCACAAATCTCTGTCTGTATGACAGTATCTAGAACAGTAAATGAGTTAAATTAGGAAATATTCTCCCAGGATTCACCGCTTGAACTACTTGTGACTGAAGAATGTCTGCTTATCTGTGGTAAATCGAAATGCCATCGTTCTTTATCGACGTCGAGACCTCCAGATGGTTCTAAATTTGTCAACGGTGGTCGTGCCTTTATCCCCAATGTGGTTGGACGTTTCTGAGGATTCTGATCCAGCATCATCTTCAGTAAATCATACTGATATGCAATAAATAAAAATTATAATTCAGATTATTGTTTCAAGAATTTTATTTATAGCAGAAATAAAGTATACTGATAATTTGAGTGACTAATTTCTATTTTCTGAGTCTCAATATGCCAATTTCTTTAGAAGTTTAGTGTTTCAAGGAAGTCCATAATCATTTAAGATCACAATATGTTTAAAGAATAGAACATACCTCTGCTGGATATTTGAGAGAAAAGTCTGGTGGAAAAATTGATTGTCTCAAATCCCTAAGTGCAATGATTCTTTCCATCTCAGTTGAGAAGGGTACTAGTAGTTCGTAGAAAATTATCCCCAATGAATAAATATCCACTTTGTAGTCATATACTTGGCCAGCCATTTGTTCTGGAGACATATATAAATGAGTCCCAACTCTTGCGGTGTGCAAACTGTTTGGAAAATTGTTGCATTCCGATATTTCGTCGGGCGTACGCACTTCGTCACATCCTACAGTCATTGCTGTAACCAGTCCAAAGTCTCCAATTTTAACTTTCTCATCGAATGCAAAGAATATATTCGAGGGCTGTAACATTAGGAATTTCATATTAATTTTATTATTATCAAATTAGTTCTAAGAAAGTGATACCTTGCTATATTCAAGATCAATATATTGTTAATCATCTCACAAACCTTTAAGTCACGATGAATTAGGCCTTGGAGATGAACGTACTCAACAGCATCAACGATCTGTTGAAAAATTTTTACAATACGTTGTGTGTTTCTTGGTTCAGTTGATTGTTTTAACCATTCTCTAAGACTCAGTCTTTGGCACAACTGCATTTGTATGTAAAGAAACATCTTCATCGGTTTTAGTTTACTGGTTTTTGATTTACTACCTAAATTCAATGAAAGCGAACGCTTTCGTTCGCTTTTATTTGTATCAATCACGTCGTTTAGTTCACCATCTCGACTTTGGCGTGAAGCCAACTTGGAGGAGTTAGTATCGGAATGATTTGAAAAGTCAACTTTTATCTCTACATTGGAATGTGATCTCTGATGAGAATAATCACGCTCTGTGAGGTCGATCACGCTCTCGCTTTCTTCAATTTCCCCCGAATTTGATCTCTCAAATACAATAAAGGAATCACTATCATCGTTGTGATTATTCAGTTTATATGCTTCAAAAGCACTGTCTACAGACGACGGATTACTATAGGGTACATCAATGCAGACAGAGTTACTGGGCTTAGAAGTTACAGGAGATAATCCTGTGGAAAATTCAGAGGGCGGGAATTTCTGCTTGTCTATCCAGAACTGATCGTGTTCTTCTTGCCATCCGATGGGAGGACATTCCAGCCAAGCATTGAAGTAACGTACGATATTGTGGTGGTCAAGCTTTGCCAAAGCCTTCACTTCGCGCATAACTCGTTCTCTCGAATCTCGGCTGGAATTTAATGACAATGGTACAGAAAAAGTATATACAGAATTTGCTAGAGATTAATGATGTTGTAGTTATAAGATATCACCTGTTTTGGAGAGCGATGCGTTTAATAGCATAATTGCAGTCATCTATTTTGTTTTTTGCTTCAAATACCACGCCATATCCACCCTTGCCAAGACAATCGATAGGCTCAAAGTCGGCGAGATAACGAGACTTGAAATCTGCACCATTAACAGCATCGGTCTGCACTTTTGTTTCATCTTCTTTACTCTCAATGTGCCGCTCCACGATCAACGGCTATAGAAAACAATTGATAAGTAATGGTGTATTAAATGTACGATGTATAGAATTTTTCATTCGTGTTACAAATCAATGCAAAGCCTATTGATGTTATTCGAATGTATGTATAGTGTAATCCTATCTTTACGTATATAATAACAAGTATAAAAATGAACAAACCGGCATCATCGCATCTCTCGTGGCTGTTGTAGCATTGAGAAGCCGTTGAGTCAGCATAAAATTCAAGAGTATTGCAGTAGTGATAGATATTATCACCACCTCTTTCCTGGGGATAGAAAACATTCTCAATATCAGTTAAAACCGAATGTATTATGTATTCATTGGTCATCGGCTATAGAATAAAAAAGCCTTTGCATCTCTAAAACTTTTATAATGCACACTGTGTTCAAACTTCAGAAACAATACGGGGAATGATATTGCTTCAGAATTATACTCACCACCAATACCATAGCGAAACTATAATCACTCGTACGGGAGTATCATCTCCTTCATTTAAGTAATCGGTAAGAGTGGGCTCTTCGATATCTTCAATAACTATATCAGCACTTGCGCTAGTATTACATTGCTTGTTATCTTTTGAATGTAAATCATCATCTGTGTATAGGTAGAATCCGTTTCCTGATGTTAATGTGACATACATTAGTGGTTGGCAGATAATAATCCATCATTTGAAACACGATAGGCAGTGAAAATGCAAAAAAAACAATAATTGACTTATACCGTTTGCATATTCAGAGGCATATAAAACAGAGAGTGCTGTAGCCTGGGAATCAGTTTGTAATTCTGAAGTCTGATGTCCGATTTCTTCATCTCTTTTTTCTTTAATAGCCACTGCATTGCCTGAAATGAGCAATATTTCTTAGGGATATACAATTTATTAATAATTTGTGATTATAGAGTTTCTGTAAGAACAGTAGACTTCTACATGGCATTTTTACCTGACTGTAAAATACTAATCGTGATATAAATACATACGTATAGTGTGAGAAACTAATTTTTAAATACATATAAAACGTACTTATAGCAGGATAAGGCTGCCACGGGAACTTTGGTGTATGTACAACCCTTTTCGGTGATGACTCCAACAGTTTGTGAAGTGCTAGGCTTTCCTGGATGTATATTTGCTTCTCATGCATCCCCAAGTAGATACTGGGACTGAGTGAAGATTCACCACCCCAAACCCACTGAGAGCCGCTGAATAAATCTACTTGTTTAAGACCCTCAGAGTTCCTGGATTCGGAAGATAGATCCGCTTGCCATATGCTCACAATTGGAGAATCAAACTGTACAATAAAAATTTCGACCTTAGATCTCTTTCAAACTAGTTATATATAAATACATCAATTATCAGATAAATCGTGAGTTCGGACTCGGAATTCTAGAAAATCAAAAGTTTCAGCATTAATTAAAAGAATTAAATGTATAAAATGATTTTATCATCAATGTTAGGTATCGATGCCAACCTTATGTTGCCATAGTATAACATCAGGCTCGAGTTTATTAACTGCCCAAATACGTCCCTCTGGAACAATAACTTTAAGATCAAATTGAAGATCGATTTTTAAAGGTGGCCGTGCGTTGTCATGGCAGTCAAGATTCTCGTGTGGAACCAGGGAAAGAATGTGTTGTCCCACGCTGAAATTCCATCTATCGATAAAAACAAAATAACATGAAAATAAACGAGAATACCATTACATCTGATCAACAATGATGCTATAATTTTGTATCAGGGTAAATGGAGTGATAATTCAGAGATAAAGTACTCAATTAGAACCAGAAAGAGTTGACTGTTGCATGTTCATTCCCAACAAATGCGTTGGAGTAGAAAGATCATTTTCTCCAAATTCACTAACACTACTAGACTACCTTTCGTGACCAGTGCGTGGTTCGATGGCTCTAACGGTCTTCTGAAAACGTTGTACGATCAAAACTTCCTGATCAATTTGTTCATTGCCGTCAGTTTTATTGGTACAACCGCTGATGTTACATTCATATAATATTTTCCCAGTGTTAACAGATACACCTGTACAAATTATATCGCATGTTATTGTTATTCTGTGCTTTGACTATGAGAAAGCAAATATCCTCTTCTTAAAAAACAGAACTGTGACTATGTTGTTGACAATAAAAAAGTTATATCGGTAAATATAAATGGCCAATGAAACGGCTTACCGTAAGATTGAGTTTCCTTCCCACCAGAAAATACTAAATCATCTGTATATCGAAAAGAGGATTGTAAAAGATTGTCCGAATTAATTGGCACAGCTTCTACATTTTCCCCATCAAATTTATACAGTCCCCCATTAAGAGATGGTATCAATCTGACCCATTGGCCGTTATTGTTTAACTGAAAATAAAAATTTATTAAACCAATGCTCTCGTAATATGCTTCTATTGAAACAAAATTTTATAATCAATTCTCTCACTTCACGTCGATGAATATTTGACGACAACATCGGACTGTCCGTCAACTCCAAAGTCCATTTTGCTTCTCCTTGACTAGACGTATCTAATGCTGATATTTTTCCATCCAATGTGCTGACAAATACAAGGCTGTAAATGGGGTAAGATTATCGTTACGATAATTGAATTTGATGATTAAATTTGAGAATTTTAATTATCTCCGTAATCTACATAATGATATTGACGGCAGGGGGAAGAGGGGGATTTGTCATCGAACAATATTGTTACGTGTTGTAATTTTTTTTTTTTTAGGTTATTTTGTAATAATAATCGAAAAGAAAAAATTAAAGAAAGAAAATCAGAAGCTATGGTTTATGACGGATTATGATGATTAGAAGTTTACCTGGAGGAAGGTTTATCAGAAGATGCCTGTCCGCAGAATGTTAATTGTTCGATTTTCACATCGTTGGCAAAAGTGTTACAGGTTAAGATTAAAACAATAATAAATATAAATATACGTCCGGTTTGTAATAGAGGCAGCATATTACTATTTTACGTAATTAATAGATAATCATTTGTAAATAACATTATGCATATGTATTGAGTTTCTCCACAGATATATTTATCTTCACTTTTTGATAGACGAGTTTTGTTACTATGTCCGTAATCTGACAGTTTCAGTTTTCTAAAGATAATAAACGTCGAAAACCAGTCGAAAACCCAACAGAGTAGAAGATACACGTATGTTTCCTACTCGGATTTACGTATTAGTGTTTTCTGTCTTATCGACATATTTCATCAGCACATCTATTACGTATAACGACACAACACTGCTGACTGCACTAAACACGACTAAACTTTTTCAAGAAAGAGACATCTACATACAAACGGGTTAAGCTAATTAAAGTAAAACGAATTTATCTTACGAGATCGGGCAGTTTGTTCTGGGGCGCTGTTAGCTGTACGTGGCTTTTACCTATCTGTGTCTCTCTGGTGCGAGAAATTTTGTTATATTTAAAAGTCGAATTTTGCAAGTGATTTGCAAGGTGTGATTGTTATAATAAATCCTTAAATTAATATCGCGTTATAGATAACACTAGAAATAGTTAGGCTTCAGTTATTACGGTAACACTAGTGATTAGACTCCTATTGCTTTGTATCTTTTCTTCCAGCCATACTTGAGGACAATAATAGATTTGGCTGGAACCTACTGGCTGATTAAATAAATAGGATTGTCCTCTGTCTGTCTATGTATAACGACGTGTATATATAACTATCCGACTAACACACAATAGCTACTGTCCTACATGCCTTAAATTCTTCATTTATATATATTGTGATGAAATAACAGACATAACCTCATAACAATACATCGATCTTATTATGCATTACAATTACTCATTATTCTTGAATAATTATAAACCGTATAATTGTTTTTTTTTTTCAATACTCCTTTTTCCTTATTTCTTATTTTCTAAATTCAAATTACTCACGTAACTATTCGTTTTTTGTTCAAACAGCTATCAAACCATGGAGAGTCAACAGCAATTTTGCTTGCGTTGGCACAATTTTCAAAACACGCTACTCAGCTCGTTGCCAAAACTCCTCGACGGAGGGTATCTAACAGACGTTACTCTAAGCGCGGGAGGAAGGCAGATTCGAGCTCACAAAATCATACTTTCAGCTTGCAGTTACTATTTCAAAGAATTATTTAAGGTATTACTCAAAGCCAGTTGGTCTGGTATTGTGAAAACCACTAATGGCAATACAGATCAATGAAAAAAAGCAAAATAAAATGAACTTCTTCTAAACTTTAAACACGGACGAATATAACTTTTCAAATTAATTCTAGGACTTCAGCGTGCAACAACATCCTGTCATAGTACTCCCAGGTACAGAGTACGCGGATCTATGCGCATTGGTAACATTTATGTATAACGGGGAAGTGAACATCTACCAAGAACAACTACCTGCTATCTTAGCTATGGCAGATACTCTGCATATACGAGGTTTAGCTGATATTGCTGGGGTAATAATTAAATTCTTGATATTCTTAAACTTTCAAAGTTATTCATAATTTTTAACATTATTTAAGATTCTTACCTCACTTACAGCGTTGCACTGTATGAAGGTATTGCATATGTAGACTGCTGATTTGTACTTGTGTCTAAAAGGGAATAATCATTTATCACAGTTATATTAATGCAGGTTCTTGGTAAATCTGGGTCTGGTTAATGTCATAAAACAAATATATCACCAAATCTTTGATAATACTATTAATTATGTACTACATATGTACTCAGGCGGTTGATTTTATCAGACTAAAATTACTCCCAACCCTGCATGTTAGACCTACACCTGGTGGCCTATTGGAATAAACTCATAACTTTATCACTAACAATGATTAACACATTATTTACTTGACCGAAGGAAGAGTTATCTACTAGAAAATAATATTGAATATTGAACAAACAATTTTACGCTTTTAGTATTAATAATATAGTATATAAATTATTAATCGACTTGAAATAGAAGTTTAATAATTATCGTATACAGTAAATTTCTTAAGGAATGTCTAGATCAATTTTTCTATGATAATAAAATTTCTCTCCACTTGCCAATCCCTTGCAATATATTACAACAATTAAAACACAATAATACGCTAAAAAAAGAAAAGAAAAAAAAAGAAGTTACACGCTTGCTTCCATCTAATATAATTATTATCCTATAATTGTGTTGTTTTATTCAGGTCACTTAAACACATTCACTGTCGTTCCTCGAGAACTACTTGACGAAGGATTAATCTGGTACATAACATACATACATGCATCAAAGGAACGATAATGAATAACAAACGATATCCACGAGATCAAGGTCGTTGTGTGTTTGCCACTAAATGCAAGTGGATGCATCCCATGGAACTTTACCCCATAGAATGAATTTCCAGGTATAGCTAAAATGGCTTATTTCATAGATTTCTATCACATTTTAGAAGCTGTACTATCGGAGAGTAGCTTTCCTATTTATTATTAGTATCGGGACAGATAATTATTCCAGCAACAAGGATTGGCTTTGGAGGAGAAAAATGCTGAATATCATTATTATTTGTTGTTTATATGACTCCAGAATTTCATTAGGGCCAACAGTTTTCAGGAATATTTAATATGCTTTGTATACAATCAATGTAAGAAAGCTTTATAGTTGTTATAAGATGTATTGGCGTTGCACAGTAAACTTATCTGTTTCAACGTTAATATTTTCCCTGTAATATAATCTTTATCTGACAATCAGAATAACAAGTCAGAAATTTTATGTTATCTTACACTTAAATACTGCTATTCCATTTTGAATGCTTACTGGGGTTTTACTTATCTTTTTTCTCAAATACATTTACAATTCTTCCATGCATGCGCAATTCGTTTTTTACAGCCTAGTTAATAACCATACCTTCCCACTACTGCTGCCAACTAGTTAACATTTTTAAATGTTTCAAAGCATCGGAAACGAGCATTGTTTCTATGTAAAAAAAAAAACCTTCGCTTGTTCGCTTTTAATACTCAAGAGTTATACATTATTTTGAGTAAATAGAGAAAAAAATTTAAGATATTATCGTTTGATCACTAGATACATTGACAATTTTACTGTGAAACGCCAATGCTATTAAAATGTATCGTGCAAACAACTTTATAATTTTTCCATCTAAAATGAGATCCCTTACTTCGTACTTCCGTTACAGAAAGAACAAAAACAAGATAATGGTGGTCACATTCAGTCACCACTTCTGGATCAAGAGAAGGATTCATCAGAGCCAATGGCAACAGCAGATTCAAAGGACGATTTATTGTATCCAACAAAAGTAGAGGCGATATCTGCGGTGGAGTTGCCTAATAATCTGGAAGAAGAATCGTCAAACGAGCAACAGGACACACCGTATAGCCTTAAAATCAAACCATATTATTCCATAAATGCTAAATTGAATCAAAGAGAGAAGAAACCTTTTGCTAGTAGTATTCAAACTTCTAAGAATATTGATAAGAGCGTAAGCATCGATGGATCTTTGAACGAATGCATACCTCAGGTAGAGAGAGAGGAACATAATACTTTGCTAGATGATTTGAAACCCCGTTCTTCGGTCTTAGAATCCGATAATTCCAGTTTTGGATTTCTCACTGCGTCTATAATAAATAGAAGTGGTTCTCAGGGATGTAACAAAACCAGTGTTACTTGTCTTATTTGTGGAAAGCAATTGAGTAACCAATATAATTTACGTGTCCATATGGAGACGCACAGTAACAGTTCTTACAGCTGTACTGCATGTCCACATGTATCTCGTTCGCGCGATGCTCTTAGGAAACACGTTTCCTATAGACACCCTGTTGCCTCTCCTCAAAAGCGTCCTCGATGCAGTTCAACTAAACCGTAGAAAACACTGGGGTCTTTTTTTCTTTTTATTTATGGAGTCGAGATTGCCCCAATTCTCTCCCTCGCCTACAGTTCCTCCAAGCCTTTAGTGTTCAAATTGTTATCGTTTTCTTGTTACTGTTGAATCATTTTAATAAAGACAATTTAGAAGTACAATTATTTATTGCCTTATATAATCAAAGTTATTTGTCATGTTGTTAGATTCAAATTGATAAATTTAATATCATAATTTTCGTACAAATACTTGCACTCATTGTCAGTATTATAAATCAACTCGTTTACTCGCGTTGAATTATAAACATCATAATATGCATGAGATATAACATTTTCGTTAAAGAATGATTGGATTTTGAACTAACAAATTGTTCTATACACGTGAAATTTCAACTGATGAATTGTTTGTACTACAGTCGAATGAAATAAACTCTTCAGACTCTTTGAAACTCACTAATATTTTGCACGAATAGTTATATTCAAATTTTATGTTTGCAATGACGAAAATTGTCATATCAATCGGTAAAATCCGATTTGTGTATCTCTATAAAGATCTTGCGTTTGTGATGAGGCAAAATTTGAATACTCTTCCAAATTTTTGTTTACAAGTTAATTTACATGACCGTTGATTGTAAATACAAATGTCCTATAATGTACATAATATTAGTCAGATTGAATGGCAATTATTACAGACTGTTGTGAGATTGTAAACCATATAATAGAATTTATTGCTGTTAGAAATAAATAGAAATATATAAAATCAAAAATCGTTCATAGACAAAGTTATTTCCTTTTCTTTTTGTATAATAAGAAGAATGCTTAAAATGTTAGCAATTGTAATAGTGTTTGGTATGATATAGGATCGCTCATTAAATATATTTTCTTTCTTTTCGACAAGTAGATTTAGGTATAATTTATTGTATATCAAGAATTGTATTCAAAAATAATATACAATATCTGTAAGTTACGAATTAAATAAATAAAATGCATCTAAAACCCATCAGAAGGACGCGCATTCTGGTTTAAGTTAATCAAACTACCTCGAAAAGGAGATAGCATTAATTGACAGTTACTTATATCTTCTCCACACGCCATACTTTAGTATTGCAATCCTGACCAACAGATATCAATGTTTCATCATCAAGCCATACTAAACGAGTAATTTGACTTTGGGGATGGGCATCTGGAACGAAAAATCGCATAATTCATTGAATAGTCATTTAAGAAATCCTCCTCAAAGTCAATGATCAAAGAATACACGAAAACTGAATAAATTTATTGCCACAAGTAGCTTGACAATAAATCATTATACTTACTTTTGATGATGGTGTGCTTGGCCGGATTTGTAACACTCCATATAATAATAGTAGTGTCAAGACTGCCGCTCGCTACAAGTAGAGAATCAGGTGACCAGGCTACAGAATTGACTCTCGCGTTATGAAAGCCCCACTCCTTGTTGTGAGCCAGCTGTATAATTCAAATGAATTTATCTTTATTTACAAAACTCGTTACATATCGCATGAGCAAAAGGAAGACAAATTCATTCATGCAGCGTTAGGGATATAATACCCAATATCACATTTCTCTGGATTATTATTTCATCTCAAATATCGAATAGCAGATTTCTTTTCCTCTTCAGACTTATTTAGAATGATAGAAATTGGAAAAATATTTATTTCTCTGTAGAATACGACGTTACAATAAAACATGTATTTCAAGCATGCAAGGATGTATCAGAGGATCAGAGACTCGGTAAGTGGAAGACATCTGCATTTCGTAGATCTTGAAATTTCAACTAATAGCTCATTTTTATTCCAAACAAAAAGCTGATGGATTAGGAGATATATCTTGAGAAAGTACCGAAGCAAAGTCAGAACTATACATGTAACATAGAGAAATTGATATCTCATGCAAATAAAAAGATGATTATGTGACCACAATTGAACATTACCTTCTAATGATCCGGTGTAATATTGCAAAATGGGAATAAGATTTTTCAAGTATCAACAGTGTGCGAACAATGTTTACAGTGATTAAAGTAATTGTACATTAAATAGCTGATCTACATGATTTTTTAGCAGAGAAGAAACGCTTCGCTTATGTTGGTTTCGAGCATTAAATTTATCCGTGAAGTAATGATTTCATGAAACGATAATAAAACTATAAAAGTATTGTAATACTAAACATCAAGGGAATGATATAACTACCAAGATGAGCTAAAATATGATTTCCTTGAAATTGTTCTAAAATAACAGTGTATAGTAGGGTATTGATTAAAAAATTTTCATTACCTTATATTCTGGTAGCGCATAGAGAATCACCTTTCTATTGGCATCACAAACAACGAGATATTTATTGTCAGGGCTGTAGGCAGCATCGGTAACTGGACCAAGATGTTGTAATTCAGTTTTTTCAGAAAGGGTTGTTCCAGATAATTCGTATATATGAGCCTAGATTGATATGAATCCCATAATTAATCAAAGATATAGATAAATTCCATTAAATATAATAGAGTTTCAACTTCCAGATCTAAAAATTAACCTTATTATCAGTTGTTCCACCAACTGCTACTTCCCCATTCTCCTGGTTTATTGTAACACAGGATGGTTCAAAATCGACTGATAGACTCGACACCGTTTTACCATCTTGAACGATTGTTATCTGTTTCAGATTGGATTAAAATCATTGTTGAATGGGCACAATTTCCAGAGTTTATATACATATCTGTGAATATCATTTGGGGCGATGCTACCAAGAGAAGTTCTAACTTATAACAAAACACTACAAACCTGTTTGAGGGTAACAGTTACAACAATATCTTCGAATATATCAAGTCCTTGTGGCTGTGAATCAAGTTTTATCGATGCCCCAGTATAACTATTTGAGGATGCATCAATGATCTTCAAACTATCATCAATACCACATGTGTAAACGGTATCTCCAGATGCTTTCATTCCATTCATCTGATTCCCGTGTCCCTGTCCTTGAACACGATCATTTTCACCTGATCCAGCATTCCAATTAGTAATGTAACCATCATGCGATCCTGTGTAGATAGTACTTCTGTCTGTGCTCAATGTTAAAACAGTTATCGGTTTGTTGTGGCCCTGAAATGAAATCAGTCAAATTAGTAATAATAACGAAATGAAATTCACTATATTATTGTTACACTAAAAATTATTGAACTACATGTAAAAATATTGTTTAGTAGTAATTGATAACTGATCTTACTTTGATTATTCTTAGAGGTTTATCCGGGTTGTTTATATCTAGATAATTAATAAATCCGCTGAGTGATACGCTCAACAAATGTTCCCCTTGCCACAAACAGCTGACCTGTATAATAAAAAAAATTTAATCTGAATGAAAGACTTGATGAAAATATATTTGATTTCATCTGACAATGAAAAACTGCGTTTACCTGTTGATCGTCAACGTTGGATCCCAAGTTGAACTCAGTAATGAGTGTCCTTGTTTCGACATCCCATAGTTTACATGTTTTATCCCCAGATGCAGTCAGGAGTTGTGTACCATCAGGCTTCCAGGCTACCTATTAAAGCATAAGAGAACTTTGTTTTTATTATATTTTAGATAGATATATTTGAGTTTAATGAATATGTGCACAGAGATATGGATATTCTGAAATATTGAATTGCTTTATTCGTGTGAAATAAAAAGACATGTTCTATAATTTAAATAAACGTAGAAAACAATATTTAAATTCTTACCCCATAAACACCTCCCTGATGAGCTGGAGATCCAACTTCACCTACAAGATCGGATGACGTGCCATCATAGATGAAAACTTTTCCATCAAATCCTGCAGATGCGAATAAATTTCCAGACGGAGAATAGCGCACCGCTTGAACGAATCTAGCGTGATCCTGTTTCGTCATCCTGAGAAAAGACAAAAAGTTTTTCACTGTTATAAAAAAATGAGTAATATTCGACTTCATTACAGTCTGCTTTCTGCTTTTCAATTTCTCTAAATTTTTTAGATTTGAAGATGAATAATTTGCTTTTCCAATACCAATTTAAAAGTAAAAAATGTATCGATAAAATATTATGAATATTATGCTTCTGTCAAAATTTCCGGATATTATTAAATCATTTTAAAAGTTATGAAGAACCAGTAAAACTCACTTGAACTTGAACGGAGGGCCTTCAAATATAGCGATAGTGTTGTCTTCACTTCCGGTAATTAGTCTGAACGGTCTTGCTGGTCTAAAGTCGCAGGAATTGATGGATTTACTTTGTCCAGATATTTCTCCCACCGAAGTTCCAGTCTCAGCCATGAATACATGACCAAATCTATGAGCATTTGTGAAGAGTAAAATAAGTAGGAATATACAGTAACGAGAATGATTGATAATCTCGTCTGAAATTATGAAATATTTTCAAACCCTCATCACTTGATTCACCTTTCTCTACCTTCACCGACGACCACCATACGTTGACTGTCCGGAGACCAAGCTATGTCTTTAATGGGTCCTCCGATTGGATGAAATTCATTTTTAAGGATATGCTCTTTATTTACAGTATCCCAAATACGAACCTTGCCAGATTGATCTTGAAAATGAAAAGACACGGAGAAGTTAATTGAAATTCACATCCAGAATGATATTATATTGATCGTTGTTGAAAGGTAATGAGTAACCTACCACCAGATGCTATGTAAAACCCACTTGGTGAATATTTGGCAACATTTACAGGGCAAGAATGTTCGGTATAAACATCAGCAATTGCTGGATTCTGGAATAATATTATTCAATGAAATTCAAGGTCGGTGCATAACGTTAGAGATAATGACTGAGATTCAAGATCTATGACTCTTCGAGATTGTTTAAAAACGGGATTCAATTCTCATTGCAAGATTTTCACCTAAAACTGCCTTCTGGAAACATTGAATGTACTCTTTTCGTATTACTGGATTTAGAATCAATAAAATATGATAGAATGTCACAGAATTAGATTCAGAAATATGACTCATTGATATACAATGAGTCAAAATAGTTGCTTTTCTCTCGTCTCTGGTTCATATTCTGTAACATTCCGCAACATCTTAGCCACTTTTATAATCATGGATGTTTTTGAGATAAAAATGAGTCGTCTGAGAAAATCTGCTGGAATTTTTAGTCTCTATAGTGACTCTGTGAGATATAACATATTGAAAAAGATATTTCATTTATTATTCCTAATATCTATCATCGTTTGGTGATACTTACATCAATGTTTCTGATAATAACACTGTTTCCATTGGTGTAAAGAAAATTTTTTCCTTTCGGATCCCCGCCGAGTACCAATGGTTGACCTCTTTGCGTGCGTGGCAAAGTCGCAAATATATACTCTGGAAGACAATGAAAATAATGATAAATTCCAATCCTTATAACTGGCTGATAATACCAATTGTAAATTACCCAATTAAATAAATAATGGCGTAGAACTGGAAACGGAGTTTTATTTCATGCTCATATTTGAGAGTCTATATACTCATGAGACATTGGAGTGAGAAGTGAGAGGACTGTTGTACGAGACTCTTTCTTGTAATCTAATTAACTTGATATAATTACTACAATAGGTACCATTGGGCCGTTATCTCTATTTAAAAATCTTGAGATAACTTACGAATGTTCTGGACGATTTCTTAGGCTCAATTCAGTCAATTGTATAAGAAAAAAGAATGGTATGTGATAACAATTTGATTAATAATATATTAAATGAAACTGAAGAACGGGATGCGAACGTTTTTTTTTTTTTCTAAGAATAGAAGATTTGTTTAATACAGTTTTAGAAAGTTATGAATAAATAACACGCTCCAGGTGCATATATAACGTTTCTTACATTAAATCAAGATCGGAGATCTTCTGGTTTAGTATTTTTAACTTGGCACAGCTTCCAGTTTTTCATATATAACTATAATATGTTCCAAGAAACTAGATATATCCGTTTACCCGAATTTGTATTTTTTTTTCCTTCTCTCTTCGATACGGTCAGCATAATTCGATTTACTTCCCGTAAATTGACTCATACTAGATAAATTATCACTCGGAAATGAGTTATCACTCGCTCTGCAGCGATGTGTATACAATAAATATGAGGAAAACTGTACATTTATGATTCTGTTTTTCTTAAAACTATTCAACAATTAAGCACATATTGTTATTCGAAATTGTCGGGCTAATTGGAATTCGCATAAACATGTGAGTAGCGTGAAAAGATATGAGATACATATCAAACGGTAAAATATCATAAACCCGAGGGATCTGATGAGGCGGTGAACGTAAATAGCGCACAGTTGTGTAGCAATTTTGCAGAATTTATTAAAATAATACTTACTTGTTTCATATGACATTTCTACCCTTTTATCACTTCTAACCGGTCTCTAATTAGTTATAAAAAATATTTAGACCCGGTGAATATTATTTACACACGGGCTTGATTTGTCACCTAAGTCACGTATCAATCCCGTATCACCACAAGGACCTCTCTCTCCCCCACTTTAGCAGACTAGTATATTTGTCCCGCCCTTCGCCTTATTTGGTTGGAACATGAACTATACGAATACGTATCAGCAGAGCTGTCGGACTCTTGCGGCAGCTCGTAATACTACAATGAGCACTTTTTCAATTTTCGAAATATTAGAGTTATATTTTTGAAAACTTTTGTCTATAATTATTATAAGAAAATAAATGGTCTACAAATGAATGGATTCGCTTTTTGAATTTTTGCAACATTTTTAGAATTTTCGTTATGTTAATCAATATTTACAATTTGTATCAGACAAGAATAAGGAATAGTATTAATTTTAGGGATGAATAATCGCGTCATGAATAAATTTAAAACTTGAATAAGTTTTCAAAAAATAACATTTTTTATTTATTTATGTTTAGGGACTTTCCTATTCCTATTTCTATTCTTTACATTAGTAACTTCGTAGAAATCGCTTCCTATTTTCTTCCTCTTAATTGATCTCTCTTTAGCTCTTCTTTGTTTACTCGTTAATTTCTTTTCATTTGGATCAATCTTTTCTTTCTTCTTTGGCTCCTTAGAAATGCTGAACGTTCCACTGCTAGATGTTGTCTTCAATTCAGCCATTTCGCTATCACTCGAATCGTATTCCGCCTCAACATCATCATATACATTTTGCATTAAGTTATCTTTCTCAGGCACAGAAGGCATCTCATCATCCTGCATCTCATCATCCCCATTTTCCTCAGTTTGTACTGCGTTTACTTTTTCAATTCCACTAGACACAGTATTTACATTTTCTGATTCATCTTTTTCTTCCTCTACTGAACTCTCTTCTTCTTCATCTTCTTCAGATTCAGTAGGAGGCTGTGATTCGCTAGTAGAAATCAAGCTTACATCATTATCATTATCAGCAGAACTACCGTCCTCTTGCTCAGCGAAGGCATCTTTATTATCCTCACTTGAGAAGGACAAGCCAATTCTAATTTTTCGAAAATCTTGCACGACGTTGAGTCCGACTGTGTAAGATTCCTTCCCTTTCTTATCCTGTGATTTATCATTGTTATCAGAAGGAGCATCTTCATTCTTCTCGGTTGGTTCCTCGACTGTAGTCGCATCTTCGGTCACCTGCTTTGGCAATGGATTCTCAAATCCTACAGGTGCAACAAAGAAGGGAAGCTTTCCGCGTTGCCAGTCATTTAAAACCATTCTTGCTACTATTGCTATATCCGGTTCACCTCCTTTGAGTAGTTTTCCACTTCGATGAGCCAGTTTTTCTAAAAAGTCTACATGGTCGCTCCATCCCTCCAGTTTGTAAGTCTTGCGCATATACTCTGGTTTTACTCGTTCTAATACATATGATATATAGTCCTCAGGATTGGTGATAAGTTCCACCCTGACAACACCCTTCAAAACTTTTTCGGTGTCAGTTTCGGCGGAAGGATAAACGACGCCAGGACAATCGATGAGATATATACGTCGCATCAAAGTTATATATTGCCATACTTTTGTTTCTCCAGCAATGGGCGCAACTTTGCATACCTTTTTAGATCTGAGTGTGTTTATGATTGAACTTTTACCGGTGTTTGGGTAACCAATGAAACCTACGCTTATCTGTTTCTTATCAACATGAAGTTTAGCAAACTGGCGCAACAGGTTTATCAGAGAACCTTTTCCAAAGGGGTGTGTTAAAGAGGCGTGAAATGCAAGGGTAGGATATTCGGCGCTCAATATTGCGACCCATCGCTGTGTCACCCACGTTGGTACCAAGTCAACTTTGTTTAATACAAAGATTAAATGTTTATGAGTTTTTTCGGTCTTCAAATACTTCTCTACATGTGGAGACCGAGTTCCTATCGGATCTCTGGCGTCTAATACTTGAATAACAACATCCGATGAGTCAATTACTTTGTATAATTCATTCCATATTCGTCTACTTTGACCCGCCGCCATGACCCAGTCTCTTTGAGCAACTCTTGTCCCGTCGTCTGGTCTGATTAAATCATAATCTTTAGTGTCCTTCTCAGTGTTGTATTTCTCTTCTTTCTCTGTTGCGTATGTCTGCAACGTGTCGTACGATGTGACTGATAAGTTTGGTCTTTTTCTGATCTTCTTAGGCCCAAATACATTCTTGAAACTCTCCGTTTCTAACAAATGAACTCTTGCGTTGGCAGCCTTTTGCTGTAACAAAGTGACAGGCAATTGAGTCTGTTTCATGACGACTTGATACGGATCTTTGATTGCTGATCCCAATTCGCTCTGAAACTTCTGCAAAGCATTTTGCGAAATGACTCTTGAATTGCCAAACCATTTTTGGCTAGGTTCAACACGAGATACTGTCCCAGATGCGTGCCAACCTTGGAAAGGAGCTGGACTTATGATTTTACCAACTCTGTTACGTTTCGGTTTTGAATTACGGTACATCTGTAGTCGTTTTATTGTCGATTTTGTACGAGCTTTGGCTACGCCTTTCAGACCTTCTACCGAACGTTCGGGATTCATGCTGTGCCCAGATCTGTTGAATCCCTCCTTCCGTGGAGCCTTGCTCGCAGAATGTGATTTTGCCATTTTGTCTGAAGAGAAATAAAACAAACTAGATAAAAATATGTATGAAATCTGAAGTTGTATGAGTTTGACATTCTTTCTTATAAATAAATTTATATGATATTTTTTTAGGTTAGGTTATAACACAGCATTTAGAACATTATTGGTTTTTCTAGATTTTATTATCGTGGATTGTTCGTATTTAAGAATTTTCAGTTTTCAATCATATGCTTTGATAATTTTAATAAACATCTTTTCTAACGTCTTAGAATATATGGAAATGAAAACTGGAATGGTACGGAAACTTAACCTTAAAATTTGATAAGCTTCGTATGCACTACGATTTGGAAATGATAGTTACTAGCTTTTTCATGTCATTATAGAAGCTCACTAATACCTGATTTGTGCCTGACACTCTTCGGGTTTAAGTGACACAAATTGAAGGATGAAAAACTTGAAATTTACACAAGACAATTATTCTCGTCTGGCCACCTGCAAATGCACGTGTCGAATGTCGACCAAGGCGTACCGATGTCGAGATAAAAGTAGTTCGTTAATTTCCCCGCAAGATGGCAATACCATTTTTCCCCGTAGCATGATTGGCGGAGTGAAAGCAAGGCCGAGCAACGACCTTGACCTTAAGTAGAGGCCCCTGCCTTGAAGTCAGTGGCCCTCGTGGCGTCAAAGGGTTCACATGGGAGATGTGTTAACGAGGAACTGTATCGAAATACTCCGAACTTACTGTACTGTATACCAGGAAGTAAATGGAGAAATTCGATCATTGATGCTACAGCAATAAATTTTCAGATTTATATATCAATAATAAGTTGTTTTTTTCCCTCCACTTTCACCTCCCTGCGACATTTTATTTCATTTGAATTCAATCTTCATTCACAGAACCCTGGACTCAATAATAATTAATAAGAGTTTAATTATTAATTATTATTGATTTAATTTACTTATTAATCAATTAATAAGAATTTCTGGAATTGGGGAGACAAGGAAGGCTGTGAATATATTCGTTTTCAGCAGCATATTTGCTAATCGGAAATAGCGTGATATAAATTTTTGAATAATCCATATAGTCATTTATTGAATCTGGATATAGGCATATCCAAAAATTGTAGACTTCAGTGGTTTACTGATATTTTATCTTCAGTCTGGTAATCAATTCTCCATTTTAAAAACTGGTGTTTTGTCTGATCCAGTTACGGAAGTAAGAAACTCTAGCATAGATACCAGGGAATCCGCGAGACGCACGCTGACAACCCCACGACACGATACCTTGGAGTTTTCCATTAACAGCAAATGGGCCACGAGAGTCTCCCTATAATGTAAAGTTATTGATATTTATGTATTGTTGATGATATAAATTCGAATATGAGATACGAGGGTATCAGCAGAATAAGTCGAAAACCAGCGGTGGGAAAATCTGAATTTTCCTCAGATTAGAGGTATTAAATTTTCCCCATATCTAGACTTCGAGTATATATAAACTGGCAGAATATTAGCTAATACCAAACCTGGCAGGCGTTGATGCCACCTTTCATGTACCCAGTACACAACATATCATCAGTGATGGCGTTTACGGTAGAATAAGCGTTGCGGCACACTCCCTGGTCGATAATGGGAACTTGGCCAAGTTGAAGGACGGTGGCGGTCGGGCCCCAGGCTCACTGAAAAGATAATAAAAATTGAAAAATCGTTCGAAACTATACATGAACGATGTTAAAAGCAGTGAATTATCATGACTTACGTTGCGCATATATGTGAATAAATAAATTTCAAAATCATCAAAGCAAAAAGTTTTCTCACCTTCTAAGTATAGGCTTAAGATATCTTTAAAGAAACTTATTTCCGGTATTATATTTTATAATTTAATCAATTGAACTTTACGATGTATAGTATACCTGGTAAGGGACTTCTCCGATGTCTGCATTTCAATCGCCTACAATTTGTTGATCAACATAAGTGGGCGAAGCTTCAGAGAAACGGAATAGTTATTCGACCAATAAATAGTTTGAATAGCATGTCGTTAAGAGTAGCTTACAAATACATGTGGATAAACGATAGAGTAACAATAGAGTGGTTGAGCAAGACGACGCCCCTATTTTTTCTCCATGCTAAAAATTCTTGAGTATTGACGTCCTCGTACAGTTGAATAATTGAGCCGGTATTCAAATTTGAGAAAAAATCCATTTATTTTTGAATAATTTCCCCTGCCAAAAATGCCGAGTGACAAAAAACTGTACAGCAATTACATACCCAATGCAGTGGCGAGGCCGACCAAAAAGAAAATGAAGGAGTGCATTATTGTTGTAGCTCCAAATCAAACTGAATATCTTTCAACCTGGTTTCAAAGTTTTTGTGCTCTCGGGTCACAGACTTCTCATTAATCATCATGATATCAGACCTCCGTATCTGAAAGTTATGATAAACCGTTTTGATTTGCCAATTTGATATTTTTCAATTGTCAATATCCCATCCCTAGATCTCAAAGTTTGTGCATAATCTTGACAGTCGTATCTTGCACCAGATCCATATCGCACATATGTGATGGATTGAAATTTCCCATCGGCAGAGTATTCATATCGCATTTGTTACTGAAAAAACTGTCCCAGTGGGCGATACGAAACTAATCATTAATAGACACTTTCGAGTTGTTTCACAAAAATTTAGATTTCAATTACGATTTAATATTGATCACTTGGACATTTGACTTAAATTTTTGCAGAAATTCAGATTTTCATAAGATTATTGGAATCGAAATTATGATTATGATTATCTACTTGGAAAAATTTCCCCGGTCAATGGCGATCAAGTTATGAAAGTAGGGACAAGCTACAAGTACGAATCTCAATGGCGTCGTTGAGTAGATAAGACTGGTTGTTTACTATACCGTTGGAACGAACGCCATTTTTTTTCTTGGAAGCTATCTGACGCTTACCAATGCAGGATGTAAGACCATCCGGCAAGCGAATGGATTCAGATAAACTAAAAATGTTTCAAAGATAAAACAATTTATTGATGGTAGATACATGTACGTGTATATTGTTCGAGGCGACGGATTGTGGCATTCAGCGTATAGTGTCTTTGGTAGTATTTCTATAACTCAGCGATCACTTGTCCATCTTACAAATCGGTGTTTTCTCTTATCCAGTCGGCGTAATACGAAACCCTGGCATAGACACCAGGGCGTCCAGCCACCGCGCAACGAAAGCCCCATGACACAGCACCGTGAAGTACTCCATTGATGGCTAAAGGTCCACCAGAATCACCCTGTAATTAAAAATGGATAATGCTATGACCTCTGGTATTAACTCAGGAAAATCAAGGAAAATAAACGAGATGATAGGAAAATTTTATTCTTAATCAATCGACTGTCGATTGAGGGGAAATAATAGTGTCGCGAAGAATGTAATGAATTCTAAAAGGGTATGGTGGAAGAAACCGATTCGTCACATTCACCTAATCAGAATACTTCATCGAACTTTTCTGATAGCATTTCGCATAATCACGTCGATATATACGGATGATAGTTTGTACCGTCACTCAAAACTCCTTGAAAATTGTAGCACGTCGTTTAGTGAGACTCGAGTATAACTAAAATTGTTAATATACGGTGACATTTACTGACCTGGCAAGCGTCAACGCCACCTTCTTCTAAGAAACCAGCACATAACATATCATCGGTGATTGAGCTCTGGCCATAGGCAAGGCGACAATCTGCTATTGGCACTATTGGGACTTCAGCAATTTGGAGAACGGTAGCTGCAGGACCCACGGACCACTGCACAAAGATAGCCGAGAATTAAAATTTAAAAGCTCTGTTTGAAAAATGAATATGCGTGGCTTCTCGGCTACGTGCTAAATTGTAATCTGCGAGATAACGCACTGCAAGGGTTAGTGCATTTCGACTTACGTTGAGCGTGCCAAATCCGGAAATTACACTGAAGGTATCGGCGGAAAATTGTTGTAATTGTGTCGGTACACTGATCGGCTGAATCTGCGCCGAAAAAAGGAATGGCTCTACTACCTGAAATGGTAAAATTTTAGGCTCAGAAACTAATGAAATTTCTATGAGTTTCCACCACATTGTTTCTTCGTATTATGTAACCTTTTGGAGAGAGATGTCATTAGAGTAAGAGGCGGGAGATCCATAAGCTGGGTGATTGATGAAAGTTTCCAGTGCATGAATAACCCCACCTGAGTTTTTCAATGAACTGCCAGCACGGATGGAGTATCGTTCGAGCGCTCTGAAAAGACCAGATGGACTTTAATGATCTCACTTAAAATTTATAAATATTTTTTTTTGTCAATTGCTTGCAACAGTATAGTATGCGATTTTTCTATGCACCCGTAATTCCTCGATCGTGATTTGAGTATTCGAAAGAAATCCAACAGCTGCTCGATTAAAAACAGTATCATCTTTATACGAACCTGGTAAAGCAGTGAGCAGCCGAAACAACCCAGAATTCTGTGATGATGGAACCACCACAGTTATGCCTTCCATCAAGCAACACTGAAACCTATAAAAAATAATATTTCGTAAAAGCATAGGTAATATAAAAATCTGCGTCTATAATTATCAATGTCAGAGTATATTGAAAGACACGTAGATGGAAATGATATTCGAAATATTGAGACCAAGTAGTAACAGTTTTTCTACATTGCTTTCATCGAGACCTTTCCCTATTCTGCTTACTTATTTTCTCATTGACAAATCAACCCCATATTCATTATCAAATCAATGGAATTTTATTGCTCATCAAGTACCTGGTAAGGGACTTCTTCAATATCTCCATCTCTGCCACCCACGATTCTGTCTCCTATGGCTCGCTGGTCAGAGAGAACCGGGGAAGCTGGACAAGGATTAAGTAATTAAATAGGTGAAAAACGATGGAAGTATTGCACGATGTAGATACTTAAGTCAATTTTTTAAACACGCAGGTTTAACCCAAGGAATGAATTTCTTAAATAGTATCTATACAGTTATTTCCTATATGCTAATTGACAGACGAGAATTGCTTACCAAAGGTAGCGGAGAGGCCAACTAACAGAAAAAAGAAACCGAACATGTTTGTGCTTCTTGTTCAAACTAGCAGTATTTGATTTTCATCGGTTGATTTTATATACTGACGATCCTATTGTTATCGAAATTATCGCGTGTCTGAGAGGGTATCAACGGTCATGATAAAGTCAATCTGCATTTGATGATCTTCGGACTAAGAGAGAAAAAAGATTTTAATTACGGATAAATAATTTATCAAAGTAGAATTTATTTACCGGGGATTTTAAATTCTATAACGAAGGTCACCCAGTTCGGTATGAAATTGAACAACAATTTTATGCCTTGGAACAAGTCCGAAGCTTCACCGAATCAATATTGAATTCATTCGTACTAACACCAAGAAATTTCCAACGAGGCATCCACTGCAAATCAGTGACGGCACTTCAAGATAAATATCTCGGTTTTGATAAATTTATAGATAGCGTTCACCAATACCATAAACTTGAGACTAAGTGTGCAACAAATTCACATTCGCGATTAAAGTTCTGTGGTTTTTCAAATCAGTATCAGGCGTAACAGTTAATGAATTACGTTGGTATCAGGTAGTTGTGCTGTTGATTATAATCTGGCGATCGAGGCTTCATTTCCGTTCAAATTCTGGATCAGTTTCGAGCTATTTTCGATTTTCGTTAGCCGTGAAAGAAACTGAAATTCTGCAGTATTTTATCGGAAACTGCAGAGAAATGTCTGCAAATAATTGGATGAATTAGCTTTTCGGTAAATAGCTCTATGGCTCCGAGGCCAGAAATTGTGTTGAACGGAATTTTAATGCAGTAAGCTGTAGAGAATTTTTTGGTATCACCATAAAACCGCTGTCCACTCTCATCGTAAGATTCACTTTCATTTCCGGTTCTAAAATCGTGTTAGAATGATCCCGAATCACTATAGGAATATTCTAAAAGTGAACTTAAAATTACGCTTTTCCCCAAAGTGTACGGCGTTCATATGTCCCCGGCAAAATCGATGCGGAAATGCATTACAGCGATCTAGGTTTGAAGATATTCCGGTTTTTTTTTTTTTTTTCTTGAATTATATTCTAACAATACGGAATATCTGAAACGTGGGAGAGAAGCTGCATTTGCAACAGGACATTTATCGCATGGGAGTACAGCACCTTTATAAGATATAGAGCAATTTGTTTATAGTCAATACATATTATATTGTCGTTGCCTCATCGATTTCTTGTTCATCTTAAACCCCGGAGTTTTCTGCGATCCAGTCTCGGAAATAAGAAACTCTGGCGTAGACACTAGGATACGAAGAGCTCGCGCATCGACGACCCCAGGACACAACACCCTGGAGTACACCATCGATGGCTAGGGAAAAACGGTGAAAGCATTACACTAACGTAGATGATTCAAAATATTTGTAGAAATATTCCCTGAACTTTAATCGATGGAATTGAAACTGATGACTTACTAAAGGAAGCGGCGAGGCCGACCAGCAGCAGAAAGAAAGTGAACATGTTTCTCTTTCTGATTCGAACTATAAAGGTGGTTGCTTTTATTCCTATGTGTTTGTATATACTGACGGTATTATTCTCACCGATATTATCGCGTTTCAAAAGGCATCATTCATTACTTATGATGAAGTGAATCTATACTTCAATATCTGTAAATGTCTACTGATTGACTGATTCTGATTGGATGTGAGCCAATCAAGATGTGGAAAATACCGGGCGAGTGGCGAGGAAAAAATCATTTAAAGGATTAGTTAACGATCTTGACCAGAATTGATAGATAATTAATGGAATTCACATCATTGAATGTATACAACCAACTGTGAGTGATGTATAAAACATTATCAAAGCTCGATCCATCGTGCTCTATCAATCATCACCGATGGTGCTCGAAATACTTATTGCCAGAAATCGCGTACAGATAGTGTTCATAGATACCATTCCCTATACCTAAATATTCATGCAACAAATTTACATTCACGATTAAAGTTCTCTGGAATTCTCAATCTAGAGATACTACACAGCTTATGAATGTTGGGCATACCAGCGTGGTATTAAAGGATAACTCAATTTTTTCGAAAAAAGAAAATTGTGAAATATTTCGTAAATAATACAAAGGAATGTATAATCAATGGATAGTGGGGAGAAGAAGTACGATATCTTATTACCCAGTGGATAAATATTCTCATAATCATTTTTCATATACTATAAGAAAAAGTATCACTCTCTTAGTTATTGAGACAATACTACATAGATTTTTTGTAAGATTAACAGATTCGGTCTAATTAAACGTGAGCGTCTTTAATTAAGTTTCGTACGATATACGCTGTCTATGGATTTACAATGATAAGGAAATTGTAGTTGAAATAATAAATAATAATGATTCCAGGATACAATTCATTCAAAATATTATTCGTCCAAACGTTCAGATCTTTTTTTCTTTGTATAGATCTTAAAAATAGGATATAGTATTCTGAGTGAAAGGAGTAGAGTATTATAATTAAATGTTAATTTAGATTTTGACTATCATTGACGAATAGTTGATTATTATTTTTTTTTTTTTAAATTTAATCATCAACTATTATTGGCCCCATATCACCAGTTCACTCATTATCACAAAATAAGGGTGGAGTTAATTTCTGTCATGCTTAAGCTTTTCGAGTGAGCATGATAATGAGTGAAAGTAGTAAATCTTAATACTGTTGTAATTATTTTTAATAACAATAAGTGAATAATAAATAAGGCACATAGCACAGCTCTACGGGTAACTAACAATTTTGATTAGTTCAAAATCCTACTTACGATATAACTTAATCAATATTGAGATCGAGAAAATACAGAAATGTATTGCGCTCAATGGAGAGGAGGTAGTCCATTCAGTCGACTACCCGAATTACCGGGTTAGAACTACACGTAAGTTATTTGAGTCAATAATTAAGCTGCTGGCTTTTCAAATATTTTAATCTTGAATTCTATATTCTTCTCCATCTCTTTTTTGCTGTTTCTAAAACACAACCGTTGGTAATTGATCGACAATATTCAGAGTTAGTAAGACCAACTGGGTTTGTCAAAGACAACAAATGATAAAGACAATAGTAGTGTGATAATACCGATAAAAAATAATTATGATGTAGATATATACGGATCACAGGGTGTCTGAAAATTCGTTCAAAATCTGCACACCAGTGGATTCCTTGCGAAAAATTGAGACGAAATTTAAGTTACGTATGAGAAAAAAAATCTGCGAGGGTTTAGTTTGTTCTTTTTTTTTTTTGTAAAAACAGTTTGTAACAAACCAATCAGCGTTTGCCTATAGGAAAGACCGCCTTGTTCTCAATATCGGGGTAGATGGCTATGCAGAGTTCGTGATGACCGCGATTGAACGTTACAGTTCATAATTAAACAAATGATTAACAGAATTTTGTCTATTGATGACAAAATGTGATAATTATGTAATGAGCGACTGTCTTCGAGTTGTTGATGTACACGAAGATAAATTCAAACAAACCGGAGATAGATTGGCAAAAATGGTATAGAGTCTGAATTTCCGTCTGCGTTTCCGGTCCTGTTGTTGTATCCGAATTCTCCTGAGGTACCTGCAGATGAATCATTATTCTGTCTGTTTTCGTGGTCTTCATGGCTAGTAGAGATCGAATGAGATGCAATTCGAATCAGCTTGGCAGAGTTTGACGAATTATCTTGTACCTATTCAGTGAAGGCACCGGAGGGTTGTTAGAGAACAAGGCTATCCGACGGTGGACTATAATAACGGATCAAATTTTTGAACCAGTAATAAATCTAGTAGGATAAAAAAAAAATAAAGGAAATAAAATCGTTGAAGTGTTTACCCACTGGGGTTTTATTCCTTGTCGACGATGTCGGTCAGCGGGTATGTCAGCTGGTTATCTGGGTCGTAGTTATCGTCTACCCTGACGTAGTCTGGAGGGTGAAAAGCACGAGCGTGTCCCGGGCCGCCTATGTCGACCGAGAAAGAAACCTGTCTTCCAATCGTTAGGCCAAGATTGGTTTCCACGTCGTTATATTCACCTGGAATATATGTGAATCGTAAAGAATGCGTAGAACACAGAACCCTCACAGTTGGCCATTATAATTATAAATAAATTAGGTAAGCCAACTCACGAACTATATTTCGTAGTAAAACGTAAAGATTTAACTCACGTTTATTCATTTTCGAAATTAAAGATGATGTGGGGGATGCACTTGCTGTACGGATCCTGTCTTCGACCATTGCCAGATCTGGATTGTTGCCTCGAGTAGCAGTCCTGCCCGTGCGGCAGAGATCTGAAACACACAAAGATAATTATGAAAAATTAAACAATTTTCGGCAACAAGTTTATTGATGTGAAAATGATTTCAAACAAAGTGATAAACTCACCCATCGCCCTGTAGATAACAATCGAAATAAGAATGATTGAGGAAACAAGCATGATTAGAATCTTCCACTGTGGCTTGTCTAAAAAATAAACTAACATATAGTGAATGTGATAGATAACTTGGAGAAGAATAATGTGAAAAGCTGTGGCCTTGGGTAATTGGTATTGAAAGTACCAGAAAAAAAAGATATAAGTTACAGAATCGGAGATTTCGGGATAACTACAGTTGGGGGTGTTTGAAGTATGGACATTTCCAAAACTGCAGTTATCTCAGAATCTCAAATTTTTCATTAATAGCCTTTTCATTCTGATCCCTCATATTGGTTTTTCATGCATTATCTGGATAGTATATGAATCCCATAGCTCACCTCTTTCGCATCCATAAACTGCTGGAAATGACTTGGTTCGGAATTCAGAATAACTGTAACAAAAATTATGCAATTGAATGTATCTATATTACTTTCTGGGACAATCCCTAAAGATCATTATTCATTAATAAAGTGATTTTTGAAACTGCGTGTAACACTAGCAAGAAACACTATTCGATTCAGAAGGCTTACCCTTCAAGGCAACTTCCACACGTGCTCGGTGCACGCGACGGTTCTGAAGATTCTTTCCTATTGTATGAACGGCATATGGTATCGTTTGTACACGTCAGGGACGATGTGTTGCAAAATTGACTGCTCATACAATCAGCATCAACTGAACACTTTTCCTGAGCCATTGTCATGGCTGGCTGTAAAATGACGAAAGATATTTACTATGTAGAAACGCATATCGTAGGTAAAATTTCTCATGCATATATGTATAGTATTCAGAGCGATTCTGGGCAGAGTTGTTTCCCTAATGGTAAGTAGGCAATTTGATAAACGCCTGCATACAGGCAACTCAAACATCGAGTGATTAGGTTTTATTTTCCATATCGCGTGCCCGGTTACTACGAGGGAAATAAAGCCTAATCACTTGATGTTTAAGTTGCCTGTATACCCAGAAAAAAAAGTTTCTTAATTCATATCAGGAATATCGACTTGACATGAGTCGGGATGAGTAAAGTCGGGAATCGACACGATTCAAGCCGCTGTAGACAGCTTGGATAGCGCATGTTTCAAAAATGTCAAATCGAAATACCGACTTAAACCAAGTCGGGTTCGGCTTGATTCAAACCTCTTCTCTCTACTTGATCCGAAGATGCTTTTCCGGTTTGATCCAAGTATTTGGTTCCACCAAATTCAAGTCACAACCTCGGCCTGATGCAAGTATTATTTTTCAGCTTGATTCATGTATGAAATGACTTTGACATTAAAGTCTAAACCCCTTTCTAAGAAAACAGTCCGATTCTATACAGAATTCGCATTATCGGCGCGTGCCAATATGATAAGATAATACACGTTGCGTAAATATTTTCAAGAACAGGGTAACCTGTAATGAATTATCTGATCGCATGTATGTATGTATGTATGTGTTCATTTCATACACGCATATGTTTATGAAAGTAATCAAAATGCTCCCTTCCTCACACAGTCTCAATAATAATCGATTAATTATCCCATCATTAATTATAAGTTCGGATATCGCTTCTGATGCGACACTGCAGCAGCTTTCCGAGTAATAAGACGTTATTTATAACTGTATAATTACTATTAGACAGTGTTACGTCGATTCTTATAAAGCTAATTAGACGCTGAACCGATGACTTCATCATATACGTGTATGAAATTTGTTTTACCTTCCTTTCGCATGTATTGACGACAAGTTATCTACCTGCTCTGCATCTACCTGTATTGCCAAAGAGAAAAAATGATCGCGGGAGGAAAGAAAAAATAAGCAAAGCTTATCATGAGATAGATAAAATATCCATTCATGAGTCGTTTCACAACTGAATTAACCCATCTAAACTCCGCCATTGTTATTTTCATATTGGTATTATTTTTATCTCCACTATCGCTATTCTCACTACCTCGGAGTGGCTAGCTTTCAACTGAAAGTTTCAGTCAGTTGATTATGACACAAATAGATATGAATAATTCTTATTTCATTTTCATCTGACTTTTCGAAAATGTGCAGGGATTAAATTGAAAATCAGCTGCCACACAGTCTCTTCAAAGACCTCAAAACAATAAACTGTCTTATCGTCATCCGTGTCATGAATTTATCTTTTCTCTCGCACTCCCATATCGTATTGTACTCTGTCACTTCATTTTTCCATTTACACAGTCTCTGTCATTTCCTTTGGGATAGCGCCAACTTTACAGCCATACGCATATCTCGCGGCCTTGATAATACGGTGGCGAATTGCACACCTTTTGCGAGCCTAATTGAACAATATTCATATCGATACACGTCTGTTATTATACAGTTTAATCATTTTGTCTGGGTATACTATATCATAAAATAATTGGTTAAATCGAAAAATAATTATATATACACATCATAATCAAGCTTTCGGGTACGCGGACAGAACGCGCATGCTCCCAACGCTGCGGTCAGGCATACCTATGTATGGAGCATTCCGCTTTACTTTATTCTATAATTAATAGTTGATAACGAAGTGTAAAACTAGCGATATTCACTTTTAATTATCACACCGTCGTATCATATCTACATTTGGGTAAAGTGTACTGTCTACTTACCCACAAGCTCATTATCATCATTATGATGCACGAGTATTGAGAGCATATACGCACGAGTACTGTGCGGGTGATCTGAAACAGAATATCCGATGCTTTTATATGAAAATTGTTTTCTGCAATGATCTATATTTTATAGAAATCGTAATGCGAGTATTTTCAATCGGTTAAAATGTTATATTGATTGAGGGAAGACTTCGGTGAAATTTTTGTCAAAAATGATCAAAAATTTGATATTTTTACTCTCACGGAAAAATGTTTTTTGTACGGCCATATATACGCGAAACGAACTTGACATACGCGTATCCATATCGAACAACATATACCTGCATATGAAGACTGAGCGAGGAGCATTCGAATGTAATTAAAACTCAGCGCAAAAGATCACTCGATAAATTAGTCGAGTTTAGAACGCGAAATTGGACAAAAATGGACTTGCAGATTGCGTTTCTTGAGAGATTTCGTCTTATAAAACGGAGTTCAATTAGGTTTTATAAATCGATTAAAAATCGAAATTAAATTATTGAATTATATGCGATATACGAAAAGGGGGTCGAGATGGGGATGGAAACTATTGCGACGTGGCGCGTAGCTTCACGCAATGAGAGGATTTTTTTAACCGGAAATTTAATGTCCCCCTGTGGCTTCCATATGTCAATTCATTCATACATTATGGCCGAGATCAGTCCAGTTGGATTCGACTCGAGTTCTATTCTTTCGGAGTAGAGTAATGACCAACAAGAACCGAATTTTGCGTGATAATTAAATAGTTGGAGCATTGTTTGGAAAAATTAAACGGAAATACACTTGTTTCATTCATTTGCGGTTCATTATCAATGTTAATGTATAGAAGCATTGAAAGAAGAAGAAAAAGTATCAATGTTAATAATTTTAAGACTTGAAAAAAATACCGTACCGCGTCAATACCTCAAGGACCAACCGTGAATTTTTTCATTGAGATTCGAGCTTCAGTTTCGTCGAAATTAATTATTGAATTGAAGCAAACGCGAGGAGTCCTATTCCAGCGGCGACGTGATGGAAGGAATACGTGAACGCGTAGTCGAACGTTAGTCTTAAGTTTATGAATATCTCCTAACCATTGAGAAATAAGAAAAAAAAAAAAACATATTTCCATTAAAAGTTATCGTAGAAGAATTAATTTTTTTTTTAATTCAATTATTTTTTGCTCGATAATCGGAATATGATTTCAGTTTTTTATTTTGATCAATACTTCATGGTTTTGTTATGATTACACATCTATTTATTTCAATACATCCATTCTATTAACAAAAATAAATCCCTCTACGGTAATTTTTAGCTCGGCTTATCTCTCTCACGAACGTCACCGCGCTGCCATGAAGCCGCTGGAACGCGACTCCTCCTATCTGCTTCAATTCGATAATTAATTTTGACGAAACTGAAGCTCAAATCTCAATGAAGAAAATTCACGGTTGATCCTGGAGGTATGGACAAGGTACGGTATTTTTTCAAGTCTTATTATTATCAACATTGATAATAAATCGCAAATAAAAAAAGCATAGTGTATCTCTGGTTCTAGTAAAGATAAGGAGGATTTTTTCCGTTACATTTTTTTCTTTAAACAATGTTCCAACTATTTAATCAACACGTAAAATCAGGCTTTCGTTTGTCGAGGTCAAATCTACTTATAAAAAAATCGGCATTACTGTACTCCGAAAGAATAGGAGTCTGTGAGTCTGTTTTATGTCGAATGCGACTGGACTATATCTGGTCAAGATGTATGATAACCACATGTAGATTCATATCTCTCGATCGATGAATTAACATTATTTCAACAGTCCTCAAGATAATTAGAATGAAAATTCATGTATAGTAAATAGTATACCTTTTTTGAAGTAACTTTCGGTGGGTCTTGGTCACTACACATTATTATCAAGTCATTAATTGAAAATTGAGTTAAATCGATATTTCCTTGTATCTCTTCGCGTATGAACTCCACCAACGACGACACCCGGCAAACAACTGAAAGCGCGCGTAGATCACCGGATTGATAGAGGGGAATAGCTTGGCGGGAATCGCTTGGTCGGGGGGGGGAATCGCTTGGCGCATAGCCGGCAAGTAATGTGTGCGGTTGTGACTTAATGTGGTGGAGTCGTGGAGATGACCATACATACTCGAAATCTTTCGTATATGGTTTTACCACACACGAAATTCGATCGGCACCAACCAAAATTCTCCGACCCACACTACAAATTTGACTACAAATGAAATCGCGAGTCGATGAAAGTTCAATTTTCATTCATCAGACTTGAAAGGTCCTGGGGCACCACGTGCACCATCAACTTGTAGCGCCTCTCTCTCTCTCTCTCTCTCTCTCTCTTTCCCTCCCTCTTTCACGCCGGTCAGGACTGTCATCGCTCAGCTGTGTTGCGGCTCGTGCAGTATACGGCGCTTACGTATACACCGTATCCCTTATCGTATATCATTGCTATTCTATGAGTTCACCAGGAGATGACCGAAAGTCTAAACGCAAACGAGCTAGTTAATGATTTCATAAGTAGACTGCTTTGAGGAGGGTGACTTTTGCAACGACCCAACGAAAAGTCGGAAAAGATTAAAATTCTATGCAGTCAACTTTATTATAATACTGTAGCAACACTCAGCGACTATTCGGAACCGCGATACCTTATCATCACTACTTGGTCTTTTCCACAATCCTTATAGTATAACGTGGATTGAGATTGCGAATATAGGGGAATGTGGCGGGGGAAAAACGGGCTTCGGGCGTATACCAACGACGAACAACATCCATGTGTAGATTTATGTATACCTCGCAGGGGGGTTGGGATAGTAAATGCTTACGTAAGATGGAGGAGGGGGGGGGGGGGGGGGGGGACTCAAAATTGAGCAAAAAATTGTTTACGCAATACTTGAATAGTCCCTTATGTTAATTTCTGGAAAAGGTGCACCTAGTAGTGCCCATTACTGCTGCATTTATTCGCCAGCGTTTCGCTAGCTTTAATAGAACCTTTGCATACCGGGAGTATTCGTGGAAACGCTTCATAGGGAAGTGAAAACGCCTGCATACAGGCAACTCTGAAGTCGAACGATTAGGTTTTATTTCGCATATTGCATGCCCATTGGCTACGTAGGAACAAAAGCTAATCGGTGGATGATTGATTTGCCTGTATGCAGGCGTCCTATGAAGTGTTTAGTATACAGAGAGATTAACGCTATGGTTTACACTCAGTTAAAGCCAACTCGACACACTCCAGGTTTTTCGTCTGTTTATTGCAGGCCGGTCATCTGCATTTTTTCTCTGGTTGAATTGATTTGCCTTCGGAAGACATCGATTTGAAAAAAAAAAGAAAAGTGGATGGCCAGCCTGCAATAAACAGACGAAAAACCTGGAGTGTGCGGAGTTGGCTTCGACTGAGGCATAGCGTTAATCTCTCTGTATAGGGCTCTATCGTGAAGATTCGTGGATGCGGAACACTTTTTGATGCTTGACAATGAATTCACAATGAATTGAACACAGATGCATTCAACAAGTGTTCCGCATCCACGAATCTTCACGGTATACGCGAGTCAGCATTAACATACAATAATGATATAAGAATAATTGCCCTCGTCATTGACCTACCTAATTATCTACGTATGTTACTTATGACCGTTAATATAAAATACTTTCAAATATTTACAACAATTTTTGGGATGGCCCTGACATTCCAAGCCTGACGTTCCCCCACGTCTGATCCTCACTCAAACATATGAGAATGAATTATACATTTTATATGAATAACACAAGTGACTGTGAATTGAAAAACAATCAGGATAAAATTAGTTGAGATATTTTTCTGATTGTTAGAAAGTTCATTTTCATCAATTTTCTAAATGACTTATTTATCTATCTTATTTTTACGATTACTGACCCCGAAATTTCGATTAAATAAACTACTCCACTCTTCGTTAAAGTTATCAGAGAAATCGAGTAAATCGGTTATCGGAAGAACCACCTTATAAAGATCAAGTACTGCCTAAGTAAGCAGCTCGATATGGCATTGCGTTAAAATTCACTTAATCATTTTATCAACGCACTTAAATCATACGTACCATTTTATTTCCGATTGCTGCACTTGCGAGACATCTCGCTATCTGCGAGAAATTTAATAGATGAATACAATATTGGATAGTAAATGGATGAGGGAGATAAAAGTACGAAATATTGTTACCGAGTAGATAATTATTTTAATAATTATTTCTTATATACATGAAAAGTGTTGCTCTCTGAGGTATTCACAAAATACATATAGATTTCCGCAAGTTTAATAGACTTGGCTCAATTGAGAGGCACATGAGAGCCAAGCTTCGGATTATCGTAACAACATCGAATACATGAATTATTCATAAATCGATGAAATGAGGTTCTCTTTTTCTATACTTTGTAAAAAAAATGATATTCTATACACGTCTTCATTACACCTCATCACATCATTACGAATACTTGATCTTCATCTTGTGCTTTAAAATCTTGGTCAACCTTCTTGGATCAATTTCGCCTGTCGTATATAATCGATGTTACTTATTTAAACGTTTACGAAAATTTCTGTACCGTATAATACGCTTTCTATCAAATTTTAAAACTAAATGGCACTATATCACCAATGACTCATTATCGCGCAATAATCTCGTCAATTGAGTTCAAAGTTTGAATTGACCATTGATCATTGATCGAAGCTTGTCTGTAAATATCCCTTTTTCGTCTGGCCATGAAACAGTGATTCTAGAGCAAAAAAGTAAAAAATTGTGTCGCGCGAATAATTATGAAAATTGATTCTCCATATAGAACGCTCAATGATCGATAAAGTAGTATAAATATTATTGTAGAAAAGACTTCGGGTCATAAAAGACGTAATGAATTAATTTATTTCATTTTGAGGATTGGCTATAAGATTCTGAAACGATAATTGACGATTTCTTGTAATACAGACGAGGTTTGAGCTGGTTTAACGTTATAGAGTGGGAAAAGTCGACCGCTTATACTCCTTTTCCTACTCAAACGTTTTGAGCAAATATGATAATGAGTCAAAGTAGTACACCTTCATACTGGAATTAATATTATTTAAAAATAATTCATGAAAGACATAAGGCACTTTCAACATTTGGTCACAAATATACAATTTTGATTAGTTCAGTCTGTGCGGTAGGGTATAATAATGCTAATTTTCTCTAATCGTTAAATTAGAGACATTGGAGAAGAGAGGGTACAAAATTGTGTCGATAAATTGATTCTAATTGTGCTAAACAAAGAGAGAAAACGTCTATTCAGTCAAGTACCCAAATTACCGCGATAGAACTATGTGAGTAGTTTGAGCAATTAATCAAACCGTGATATATTTTTTTTTTTTTTTTCTTATGCAAAATCTAATTACATGGTGGATTTTATTTTCCATTTTATGAGAAATAATTTCCATAAAATGGAATGAGTTCACCACCAGGCTTCATGCTATTATATGAATAAATCAAGCTTTCACATCGCAGTTGTAATAATATTATCAATAAATAACATCAAAATAGTGTAAAGAAAATAAAATGCGTTGAAACTATGTGATTCAAATAATTATACGTAGATTAGGGTGGTCCTTAATTCGACCATATTCGAATTGGCCAGAACGTCTCCAAATATGTACGACGTCTGTATCATATGAAAGCTTTGGAATGGTACTTAGAATTGAGATAGGAACCTGAGGTCTTTGCTACATTTTTTTGTACACCCGTATATAGAGATGTCCTGGCCCATGGGGGCATTGGAATTCGAAGATAATGTAATCGGAGATTAAGAAGATATTATACAATATACCTTATACGAAAAATTAAAAAGTCAATTTACTTTCTCATTTCACGTGAGAATATCCGCTCACCACCATTCTATAATATCGATTGTCTATGTTCAGGTAAGTAAAAAGATAAATGATCAATCGAGTCAGAATTAGACTTGTAATAAAACAGATCAAACCCCGAAATCGATGAACGTAACAATTTTTTTTTTTGCTAATTTTCAATTTTTTCTGTTTCTTTTTTTTTTTTTTTTCTTTTATCAATGCCAATAAAAACTAGGAATGAATCATAAACTCTTAATATTTAAGAATGTGTCCTTATGAACTATAAAACAGCTGACATGCAACACAGATATGTCTTGCGATTAGCTACAAATGTTATTATTATTATTATTTTTTTTAGTAAAAAAAAAAAAAAATACTGTCTGGACGACGAAGGGTGATAATTTGATGAAATTATGCAGTGTTGAGTAAACATTAACAATTCTTTGTTATCAATGGGTTAATGTTACTTACATATACGTTGATAGATATAATGGTATAGTGGATGATCTGAAAGTGCCAGAAATAACATGTGAGCTTTCATTATCAAATAAAGACTGCAGACAATATGAAATTGTACACACAAGCTGTGAACTGATATAATTATTATAAGTAGATATTAAACGCTGTCATAAAAGTTGCGCTATGCCAGTGATGATGAAAACAATAATCGTAATTAGTAATCGTCTTGAAGACGTGTTACTACGTGAAGATAACTCCAAATTTAAACAATCTGGTAATTCGAAGTGATCTTCGTTCATAGAAATTCCAGATAACAGTCCAAGGTCATACCCAGGAAAAGATGTCAACGAAAGAAAAAAAAAAAAAAATCAAAAAGGAAAAAGGAGGGGGGGAGGGGGGAATGTCAGTCATTTTATCTACCGTTGCTCCCGTGGTGGAAAATGTTCACAATTTGTTGCACTTGCACTAATGAGGGTGAGTTCGGATTACCACGTGTGTTTCCGTTCGTATTGCTGTAACTAAATCCTCGCGAATCCCCAGGTGAATTATTATTTTCTCTGTTCTCGTGGCCTTCCTGGCTGGTCGAGGGCGAAGGACATGCGAGTCTCTGTAAGGCAGTATTTGTCGTATTATCTTGTACCTCCTCGGTGATGGCAGCGAAGGATTGTACGGGTAAAGTGCCTCCCGAAGCAGATGGACTGCAAAATATCCTAAATTTATTTCTCATTTTATGAATGTAAAGCGAAACTAGAATAACGGGATTTAATGTAATCGCTCGTAGCATTATCCAATGTGTGCCAAAGAAGGTGAATTTCGTTTTTGTACAAATTTTTAGACCAATAATCACGAAAAAGTTGATTCTTTGTGCTAGCGGTTGATTTCCTTAGAAATAGAATTCGAAAGTTATTCGGAAGGCCATTGAAAATTGCGCGAAAAATAAGCCCGATGACGTCAGACGGTATTCTGCGCGTGCGCATCACGCCATAAACAATGGCCGACAACTTGCGCGCGACGTCAAACCAATAGCGTTTCTTCTCCGTTCGAAAGACCGGATGAATGACTTTGTTATCTTGTTTCATACGGTCATTGTAAGGACAGGGTCTTTTTTTTTCTAATAATTATTGATGGGGAAATTGACGTTGAAGAATTTACCAATTTTTCTTCATTCAATTAGTATTTAACGAAATGTAACGGAAAAAAAAAAGAAGAAAACTGTACTTAAGATCATGTCCTGTCCTACCTTTACCGACCGGAAAAAAACACAAAAATTGGTAAAAACTCAGAAACGATGGTCAAAAAAGATATATAATGGATTTATTCAATGATTAGGGACGCATAGGTTCGATACAGTACGCGAGATTATTCGAAATCGAGGAATATGAATTTTTTATGTTCGTCAAGTGCGACCGTGTCACTTATTTTCGTTAATATCCGTCGATTTCGGACAGCTGAGACACGGGACGGTCCTCGGCTAACGAAGCCCGATAGATGGTTCTACGCGTGATTCATCGTCCGGGTAAAGATATATCGTAGTAGCTGTCGACAATTTTACACTATTTACACTTTTACTACCGCTCTACTTTCGATCCCTTCGCCCCATTGTTGCATGAAACAAGACAATTTTTAGACAAAAATGTTTGGCATTGCATACAATTTTCGTTTTTTTTTCCGGTCGGTAAAGGTAGGACTAGGACATGCTCTTAACATCGTGTGTCGCTATAGAGAAACCCTTATCACGATCGCGACAGATATAATAGTAGAAAAATGCGAAATGAATTGCAGAAATTCTTACCCAGGTGTCCAATCGCTGGGAATAGTTTCCTCGTCGATATCAGGGGGTGAAAACATGGGTTGAACCGCCTGAGCATCTCCTGGATTGTAGCTAGGATCCTGGCGGACGTAATCTGGGGGGTGAAATCCTTGAGCCTTCACAGGACGGCAATCGACCATGCATCTGCGATAATCTTGCGCGGATGATAAAGGATTGGTTTCCTCCGCGTCATCGTACTTGTCTGAAACAACAAATAAAATCATTCAATTAACACCTGGATTTTTGCTTTTTCTTTACAGCAATGAATTAGTTTAGGTATAGAGAAAATCTGTGGAAGGGTGATCCTTTTTTAAACCAGCATATACTCGTGGATTTAAAGTAACTTCGGAATTTAGCCGCATATGATTTAAGCGAGATAAAGAGAGAGCGGGAGAGAGAAGGAGACAGCGATAAGGATAAGGCTACGTCACGAGTACGTCCCATACGATCCTCTTATCAAGAGAAAAAATAAATAAACGTCAAATCTTGGACCAGCTGTTGATTGGGAGCGTGTTGTATAGTATACAGAGTAATCAGTATACAGGCGGATGAAATATGGCGTTATATGAGACCGCAGGACTTAGTAAATTGACTGAGGATACTACGGTTTACAAGATAATATATGTGGCACTTACCAGCGTAATGTCAAACATGACGAAAGTGTCGTAATAATACGAGTTTTCATAAACGACGATGCGACCCCCAAAGAATGCAGAAAAGAAAGAAACCTTTGTCAGCCATAATTTGTCAAGAATATTTTTTTACATGTCGACTTATTAGCAACGGAATTTTTTTATCGTAGCAGAAATATCAAACTCACTGTTATTGCGATTCTGGGTTGGTGAAGGCGGGGGTGGTGCGCTTGCATAAATGCCATTTTCGACCATCAGTAAACCGGGCTTTTCAGGTTCACGATCAGCTGCAGATCTTTCCACACAAGGAGACTTACAACGTGCTAAAAGAAACGAAGGTGGTTAATGAAATATTGAAATTGCAATTCTAGCATCGGGAATGAATAGACGAATAACAACAAATTGATAAACTCACAGAATACGTATACCGCGTACACAAAACCAAATGCGGACAGAATGGCCAGAAATACACTACCATAGATCACCAAGTTCCTGGTTGTGGTATTTCCTTGCTCCTTGTCATCATGACCTAAAAAAAGATATTAATAATGACAATGGTGTGCAAAGCTGCAACGTAATATTATTGATAATTATTTCGTTGTGCACTTACTTTTCCTGCAGCTATCAGCTTCTGCAGATGATTCAATTAGTAATTCAGGCGAATAACTGTAAAAAAAAAAAATGATGCATTTAAATGTGTCCATATTATATCCTGGAGCGATCCTCAAGGATCGGTGAGATAGAATGGTTTCTAAAGCTGCGTGTAACACGGGCAAGAAACACCATTAAATTTAGAAGACTTACCCTTTTAGGCAATTTCCACATTGACTCGCATCACGCGAGCGTTTTGAAGACTCTTCCCGATTGTACCAAGCGCATACGGTGTAATTTACGCATGTCATAGAAGAATCATAGCAAAATTGATTGCTCATACAATCGGCATCAATTGAACATTCTTTTTGAGCCGTTGCTACGGCTATCTGTAAAGCAACGAAATATGTTGTACATTTAGTAGCGTAGGTATAAAATGTCTCTTGCGCGTATCTACCCTTCAATCAAGAGTGTAAATTATAATAATGTTATTGGTATATGATACGTCTTCATGTGATCATAAAATTTATAAACACATATAGCAGATTCTTCCGAAGGATAGTACCTATATAGCTCTCGAAATAATCTAAGGCTATATTACATATGCAACCTTGAACTCAATTTCTTCGGATCGGGTGAATCAGAGAAAGGAGTGAGACAATATTCGACATATCTTCATTGACACATATTAATACCTATGCTTGAAATGTATGCTATTACACCAGGTGCCGGTCTATATGCTCATATACGTATGTATATAGGGTACATTTATAGCGCGTAGCGCCTAGTCATATTCTCCAACGCAGTGCGCATATATGTGCGATGTCCCCATCGGCCTGACTAGTAACTACACACATTTTATTGTCATTATTCTTGCACTTCTCTTTCTTTTTTCTACACAATCAGATTTGATTATTATTGAGCTGGATGCACGCTCGAAGTATATGTATAGTTATAGAAAATCAAAGAAATGTGATTCGAGTTAACAGCAGTACCTACTGCGAATAGCGAATTAAGATTTAATACGAGATAAGAAAAGTGAGTTTCCCTCATCGAGAATTTCTAGTTTCACTCAAATGAAGAAGAAAAAAAGTAAGATATTTTATTTGCAAAAATATTTAGCAGATCGAAGAAATTTATCTTTTTCATCTATATTATTTCCAACGGAAATGACTTCCAAGACCACGCGATGGTTTGAATTTGATAAAAGATCTGCTGTTTGCATACTACGTCGCCGTATACCTATCGGATGTTTCTGACCGCTCTGACGACACTGATAACCATAACCACACATACAATATACGGAAAACGTAATAATTTACGCCTAAGCTGCAGAAGTACGCGACATCACGCAATTGATTAGAAAATCGCTCTGTGACTCGATATCGATTTCGTTTCATCGTCATATGTCGATAAGGTATCGCAAAGGCCATTCAAAAATGTGCAGACGTACGTGCAGTCAATTATATGATCGCACATGTGGATCATACTTTTTGAAACTCTTTTGGGATTGAAAAATAATCTGATAATCTCGCAGCTTTTCGATGTGATAAGAAGTTGTTTATATTTATACTTGTGCTATATTATAGGTAGTGACATCGATTCTTATCGATAATTAGGTATAAACACTGTAATGATGTTTTCTTTACTTCCAATTTGATAACGATATAACTTATACCTGTGTATAATTCGCAGTCCGAATACTTGACGGAGAAAAAGAGAAGACATTAGCGTGAGGTAGGGAGAAACAGTAAATAAAAATAATAGTCAAATTGAAGAGCGAAATTAATACGTGATACTTTTTGAAACAGTAATTTGACCACGTATACTTTGAAATGGTGATTTCAAATTATGTGATTTGTATTAATCTCATCCATATTATTCCTGTTGTGTTGCTACCCGAGAGTATAGCCTATAGCTCTTCGCACTTTCATTGTAACGCGTAGATATAATTAGTTCAGCTGCCCAATGAAAAATATGAAAATTTTTATAATTTGTGAATAAAATTGATGTATTATGTACTGTTTTCAAAAAATAACTTTATCCAATGCCCCTATAGCCGTGAGATTGAATAATACAGATGATATAAAATCTCAACTAAACTCATAATCGTTATACTATTAAATTGATTAAATATTAATTATAAAATATATCCGAGCTACACATATTAAGATTCCATTGCTGCAATATTCCGTTATATAATTTTTCTGAATATCGCTCCCTTGTTATGATCCCCAGTTTGATTATATTATCTCCATTCACAATTTATCAAAATTGTATTGAAATTTCTCGCCAATTACTGCGACCACTTTCGGTTTCGTCGGTATTAAACACGTAGAGATAAAAAAAAAAAGAAAAAAAAGAAAAAAGACGCAGGCGTAGATAAACGTACAACAGTTTCATATATTTATTATAAAGACGCCATCTTGGGCTTTCGTTATGCCGACTCATGCAGAATATATATATTTCCCTTATATGCCTCCACGCACACATGCGCGGTTATACGATAGTGTAGCTATATAAATTTCTTTAATTGTACGCTAATATAGGGGATACTGGGGGCAGAGTGAACAGCTCAGCTGAAAATTGATAAAATTTCTTTCTAGTTGGCCCTCAAAAATCTTTTGTAAAGAAAAAAATTTTTAGGTAAAAATCAATTTTCAGCTCACTCCCGATCTTCCATATGAATATATTATCGTCATTTTATGTACGAATGTGGGAAAAAAAACCACACGTAAATCTGTACAGATTACGAATGTAGGTGTCGTATGTATATATGAAGATTTTCCAACGGAACGAGATTACGATTAAAAATTAGTTATAATCATTTCCTTCGTGACCGCGCTGATTATTATACATATGTCGCGTGTAATATCTCTGCAGCCTTGAGAATACGGTAGATGATTCGAAACCCTTTGTCATTAAGTTAGTTGAATAATAATTATATCGACGTAAGTTATTATTACAGCTTCTTTATCGGTTTGATTATAACAATTATAAGTATAGTATTTCATTTGTCGTATAGGATAATAATTGGTTGAATAAAATGATAATACTAATTACTGATTACAATAAATTTAGTCCCTGTATACTCAACATAAGTATAGTATATGCGTGCGTTCACACGTATATGAACACCCGCACACGTATGCAACTAGCATGCGCTGTAGCTACATATATATACGATGTCCGCTCGTCCCATATTCCTTCGAGAAACTTCCCGTGAGTTATTATAATTTCCACAATGATAACCGTATGTAATCATTGTCTCGCCAAGCGGTTTTAGCCGATCTTTATTTTACTTTTTTATAATTAAACCGCGATAAAATATCAAGTTGACTGATAATATCGAGTGCATAAATCAATTACCAAACCATTATTATATTATAGCAATATATTTATTATTCATAATGTAAACTTACCAACAGACTCAAAACTATTGCGACCCGCATGACTGACCGCATAGCAACGGTCATCTGTAAAAAAAAAAAGAAATATTTCATATTTTGTTGTAAAAACTCATCGACTGATCAACGATTAGAAATTAATCAATATTTTAAATAAAGTGGCGTTGGTAAACCCCACTATGCATGTTAACAATGAATCGTGATCTGCACCCTAATGTTATACGATTGCATTGATTAATTTTTTTTTTAGTTCTCAAGGTATATTGCGATTTGCAAAACAACCATCGAGCCGAATCAGCTAATGGATTTTTCGTAAAATCTGAACCCAAAAATAGCTCGGAAAAAACTTGGAAATTTTGAATTATTCAACAATAGAAGCTTTCCTCAGAGTCTTACGAATGAATAACGAAAAAAAAAAAAAATATGTATAATTGTCGTTATGAGTTCCATATGTACGCATGAAATCGAAAAAAAAAATTTTTACAGTTAAATAAAATGACAATTAGTTATTGTACACGATTGGTTTAGATCTTTTCTATATTTGTACCCTAATCGTTGTTTAATTTAGATGTATTGTGTTCTGTTATCTGTTTACACGTCTACCTCTACCGGACTACACTGAAGGATAGAAGTTCAGTGGGTATTCCGTGTAATATGAGTCATCGAGCTCTCTGCCCGAAGCGTTTAAATTCATTAGCTTGTACCATACCACTGTGCTTTACTTTCTATATAACAAGCATGCTTGTAGTTTAAACTGTAGGATTTTGTGAATGTATATCGATGCAAGATGCTAATATTACGTCCGGAATTGATGACGATAATAATAAAATTGCGGTCGAGTATATACGAGGAAAATATTTATAATATTAGTAAATCCGCGTGAATCTTTGCGCAACATGATTAAATTTGAGCCGTAAGAACTGGAAGAAAGTGTAAGTGAACGCGTTGGAGGATCGTAGATTTTAAATCTGCGTATCAAAGACAATGAAATTTCACGAAGATATTGCGTCATAATTTTTATCAGATAAATCAGAGCCCCTTCAGGTTTTATATTATTATATATGAAAATAAAATTGATTAATTATCGACGAAATGAAGTTCAAATAATTGATCCAATAAACGAAAAGGGGTTGAGAAGTGGAGAATGAACTATTACGACGTTAGGTTTTAACATGGCTTCGCCTAGTAACGGAATCTGTTATCCCCCAAGAAGGTCACTGTCTCCCTGGCTTTCCTTGTTGATATATTTATGCGGCTGTATTATAGCACGTGCGTGACTCAGGATACGTAATACCGCGTGCCGTAGGGTTGTCAAAAGTTTACATAATTAAATACGTAAACGTCATTCCGTAACTTTGTTACACTATATCGGATAGGGCGAATAAAACGAGAGGGCTTAAGTTACATTTCGGCGTCTTGGTCCCTAGTTTTCCTGTCAAGACCTGTCGTGAGATGTGAGAATGAACTTTCCTAGATATACGAAACGACGCGACGTATCGAAAACGTTTCAACAATACTTATAACAATTACAATACAAAACTAATACGTTACCTTCTCCGAAGATGACCACAATCTTTCGCAACACTTCTATCACCTTACTTATTCAATTCTTAATACTCAAACTTATCTTCTTCAAAAACACTTGACCCTATACACTTGTTTTACACTAAGACGTCGATTTATTACTGATGTATAACTGCAGAAACCGCGTGCGCTGTGCAGCCATGCAGTGAGTCACTTTTCGGGGGGGAAGCGCGAACTTGCTGAGACTTGCTCAGATGGCAGGTGCGGTGGGGGCGTCGGACGGCATTCTTTGACCAATCAGAGACCAGCAGACAGAGGATCGACCGTAAGATTTCGATCAACAAGGCCGAGAGATCTCGACAAATATTATGCAACTTTTCCCATTTTTCGGACTGTCTCTATGCAGTTGATTGTTATGTTATAATACGTCATCTTCTTTTTCCGTATTGGGAAAGGGTGGAGAGAGATTCAAGGTTACCGAAATCTTTTGTATTATTAAAACAAAATGACTGATTCTTACTTTTTTTTTTTTAATATCTAGATCGGAACATCAATCCATAAATATTGTTGTTGCGCAGGATATAATAGCTTACATATTTTTTTAATAATTTTTTAGAAAAATTTCAAGGACGCGTGAGATGAGGTGTAATAAGATTTTACCTCAGATGGTAAATATTTAGATAATATAGTTTAACACCTTGTTGCGACATCTAGAAAATGAGGTGAGATGAAAAAACTACATTATCGATGAAATTTTGGAGAGATTTCATCTGTAAATAAGCGTGGCATCTATGGTATACTCCTCTATTATACCTATCTGGATGGGATAACAGATGCACTTACCATCTTTCGAGCAGACATACTATTTTATCGACTATCTTGGTTCTCTCACTGTTTCATACAAAGTGCATCTAGATGGCGGCATCGGCGACTGTGACGAGTAGAAGAACGCGCGAAATCCAAATAACAAAATATCCGGAACTTGTATATTAGCGAATTTCATAATGACAACAACAATTGACGAAGCATGTGATCCTTCAACCAATAAGTTCTTCTTGTACGACATAAGTTCATATAACTTGATCTGCAACATGTGCAATATGGTGTATTTATGTAGAATATGATAGACGAATATCTCGTTTTTATTTTGATCCGTAAAGTTTGAACCATCGCGAAGTAACACAAGTATTATTGATCGTTTGATTCGCAGCCTCGAACCGCGTAGCTTTCAGACAGGATAAAAAAAAGGCTCCAAAATGTATAGTTCAAACGTGCGATTGGGAAATTGGATGGAGGATATTGCTCTTTCGGAGGTAATACGTTTGTAAGATTTATTACATAATCAATAGGTGAAACGTATCTGTTTTCGCTACGTGAAACGCAAACACTAATTCTAATGCTCATCGCTACTGCAGGAGCCCCATTTCTGCTCACCATTCGCTATAATAACACAAAACATATTTTTACTCTAATAATTGAATCTTGAACTTATCATCATTAGTCGTATCTAAAAGTCCCTAATAAAAATCTAATCGCCAATTTACCTGTAGGATAAATTAAAACTATACATAGCAAAGAGAGACCGAGAAGAGCTGTTGGTTCAACACATGAGAAAACTGTTCGCCAATGTTTTCCGCGAAGTAAAACTCGCCAGATCTGGTGACTTCATTACTTTCGGTAGCTCTATTCAACTCCAGGCACCAGATATGCCAGGTTTTCGACCCCGAAGCAAGTACAAAAATTACGGTGTAGTTCTCGCCGGTACTATGAACGAATGCGACATCGACAAAGCTCACCATTTCCTTGATGGATGCTGCCTGGTTTGCTCGCCAGTCCTTATACCTTGTGTTAGAAATACATTTGTCATAAAATCCACCGATTGCCATAACAGAGATGGCCACAATCTTAAATTTGGCCAAGAATTTCTGCTCCAGGTAATCAGTCATGTAGATCCTACATCCCTCATTCACAGACATATGACATATGATGAATTGACGAGCTCGTATTTTTCATGGAATAAAGTTAATCGAGTCTGGTCAAGAACCTCTTTACGTTAGGGCAGAGACTCCTTTGGTTGATGCAGCCCATGGCCCTATGGAACATAATCCAGTTATACTGAGCAACAAATCGGACTGTTATTCCAGGTGGAAGGTTCTCTACTGGGACCCTAATATGAGGTTTGAGACAACGGGTGCACCGTTTCCACCCTCGACCAGGTTAATTCATGAATAATAAATGTTATACTCATACAGAATTGCAGTAAGTTGTTTAATGCTTGCCGAATTGCACACAGGGTGGTCATCTGTCATGTAATGACTGGGCTGTGCTTAGCTGTGGAATATTCCGAGTGGTACTTAACAATTTTTGGTACTGATTGCGGTATTTCGGTACATACATACGCTGATGTTCATAGAAGAGAAACAGCGGAGTGTTTATGGATGTTCGTGACAGATAAGATTTCATCAGAAAACGCGGACTGCTCTGTTTAAGATCGGATGATGTCTTAAGCGAAATGTTCAAGGAGTTGAAATTTTATTTAAAGATCTAAATTTACTAGTTTAATAAACGTCCATATGAAACTTGTTATTGACAATGATTTTTCAACCCTTGGAATGCTGTGCCTCTATGCCTATATTATTCCTTCCATCTTAAGCAGCCACAGCTCGCAGGATGTGGGTAATTAGCCAGCCCATAAGGCTCAAGCTATAATAAGTATGTAATAAATGGTTTATTGGTACCATATAAACATACAATTAAAAAAAAAAAAGAGTAAAAGGATAGACGGAAAGGGAGGAAAAGAAAAGAAAAGAAAATAGGAGTCAAAGCTCGCGCGTGTCCCGCAGTCAACGACGCGGTATTATTATATTAACGAGCTTACACTTTGAAATTTATGACCATCCAATCGATAACTTACAATTTCACGTAATCAGTAAAGGTTTTATCTTCTCTAGAGGAAACCATAACAATTATAATATATCGTATCACGAATCTCTGTAATACATTGATGCACCCTTATAGTCTATTCGGCTTTATTCGTATACGTAAATATGTTGTTAAAAAATAATCGCGGTGCACCAATCTCGAGGAGTAGATCTTATCGCCAATGTAGTTTTGTTGCTCGACGGTAACAATAAACGCATAAATAACTCGCTCTAGAAACAAGTCAGAAGCCGGTGCAGGTGGCGTAGTCAGCCCTTAATTACTTGCTGCAGCCAGCACCCTGCTACACTTAAGTTTTGTCCTTCTCAAGGTTGATTGCTCGTTCAGGTTTATCGCTGGTAACAACAGCCGCACCTCATAGTCATCGAGGGAAGCTAACTACACTCAACGGTAATTAGTTAGGTGACTATATGGGGTGAGGTTTTCAACTCTGAGTTTTACCCCGTTGTATAAGTCTCAACGCTACATATTTCTCGAGTCGAATTATCTGCAGCTTGACTCGGCAGTAAAATTGTGATTTCTCGATTCACATGCTACACCTCCTACATTTGATTTCCAGAATGTTGTACATTTGGTCAAATATCTCGGTGCCCTCAGAAGTACTAATTGAAAAAAATCCATCGAAATCGCACGGACGATTGCCGAGATATTAATACGTCTTCCAAAACTCGATTTTCCTACCCGTTCCCATTTTTTTAACGTACGTATTGCAGCTCTGAGGCTGGATTCTTGAGATATTCGCATACATATTTTGTCGTCATAACTGCATTGGTAAGCTTCGAATCGATACCTCGAAGCAGGATACCAAAGCTGTGTTTATTTGCAGGTCCTTGACACATAAGAATGCGAGGAATAAATTTCAAGAATCTTTATACAACGAGGCCGAGATTTTAATATCAGATTACACGATACCCTCATTCCTACGGGAGGGGTACGAAATTTTTAAATGATCGCTGCTCCGCCGAAGAACCGGCATGGGGATCGACAGTTCCGCGTTGGATATACCTCGCTGAGAGACAATATACATATACATAGAAGGGAGAAAGACGGAGACCGAGGCGAGGACGCCGGGCGTCGTCACTCGTCCATCTTACTTATCAACTCTTCAGCCTTTAGCCACCACCATCCTCCCAAGTCACCCCTTACCACCTTAGTGCTACCATCTTCAACGAAAATCTCGGGAAGCAGGCGTCGACCAGCCGTACGTCCAACCAGCCAACCACTTTACATATTTAAATCCGGTCGTTTATATTGTCTGTCAAGCTTACGAGCAAATTGGATAGCCTTAATTTAACTTTTAAATCTAACCCCGCGTCACTAGATTTCTCGGATTGGCTACATTTGTTACATTTGTTAGGGGGTTCCCCAGGGTACGAGCCGAGTACGCCGATCTTTCGCTCCGGTAAATACGTACGCTGTGGGTAAACGTGCTGCTGTGTTCCAGACCCTCGTAAAAGGCGCGAGATATCATCTCTGCACTCGTCTCCCTTATATACGTACAGGAAAGTCCACCTCCACGTGCTTTACTTTAAACTTTTTATCTCCGCCGTTGCGGATATGTGCAAAAACAGGGGTCCGGGGATCAGAGTTCCCGTTCCTGTATTATATATATATATGCGGCTACATCTGAAGAATAAAAGATTCATGAAAATTAGGAACCCTTTTCTGCACTAGTAACTATTTCGCACTTCATCGGACCCACGGAGATACGGCGAGTAGCTGAGTGCAGCGGGCGAAGTGCCAACTATAATTCGGCGACTTTCTATGCCCGAAAATGAGAATCAGAAAGGCATGAGTAGCACGGTTTTGGTTCGTAGCTGTTGGAACTCTGAAGAAATACTGCAAAGCACTAGCGTACTAATCTAATAAGCGTTGAAAGGCACATTAGCCAAAATTTACTTTGAGAATACTGCACGGCCAAGAGTGGTCCATCGTCGACTCTCCTGCGGCTTGGAAGGATCAGGGGTGTGGGCGACACTCGGTCGCGGCGTCCTGACGAAAGTAGTACGGTAATTCACAGTCGACCTCGACGTTAACACGACGTTAGGGAAACTTTATCGTACCAATTTGCAAAATTGTAAACCACAAGGCTATACCCAACACCGAAATACATTAAATCGAGAAACTCGGAAGAAGTTGGTCACATTATGAATATGATGCGTGCATTCTAGACCGTAAGAAGCAAATCTTACGGCATTTTGTGCATCCGCCAAATTTTTACATTTCAATTAAAGGTGTGAAAAAATTCGCCTTCAACCCATTCAGAAATAATCGCAGAGTCTGATCCCGAAGATATGGTACATCGTAAAAAGTACACCATCCCAAAATTTATTTAAAAAAATGTTCAATCGCAAAGTGGTTTCTTTTTTTTTATTTTCTGAAGCTAGGGAATACTGGGATTTTTTTTTCTTTTTTTTTTTCTTCTTATACTTGGTGGTTCATCTTCGCAGACTTTAGCCAACATATATTATTTATATAAGTATAAAATGCTCACCGTTCTAAGTGGGCACTCCTTGAAATAAGGTGAATGCTGCTTCTGGTTGTGACTCGAGCTCCGTTGGAGAAGATCCTAAGTAGAAGAAGTATGGAAGTAGCATCCTGTCGTTTGTTAACTCTCATCTGATAATTAATCACAGGATTTTGAGCGACAGCAAAGACCGCTCCAAATCCGCTTGACCCGAAGAAGAAATAAGACTAGAGAGAATCTCTTCCTCGAAACTTGTTCTGTAACACCAGCTGCGAGGTCTTGATGATATTTTTACTTCGGGAACGAAGACATTTCACTAAAATTTGAACAGCACAATATAATAGATACAAAAGTGGAAGAAAAGAAACTTCTAATTTCAAGGTGAAAAAACAAAAATAAGATTCGAAAATGACGAAAGCGTACTGGATTTCGGACGACAATCATGGGCCACGATCCTCTCCAGGAACATCCAGGAATGAATCCATAGCAGGCGCCACAGGAGTATGATTTAATGGCCACCCGCATGTGTCGAATAGCGTTTTCCCTAAAGCATCCAATTTTATATTCTGAAAACGGACGAACGGGCTGATCCCATAAGCCCTCCCGAGTCCCGGGCGTACGGTACGGAAGCGTTGGAAGTGGTCTGTCCGACGATCTAAAGCCGAGGGTGAAGAGGCTGCGGTGTTCACGCTGGCCTTCGAGAACCGCGTGGTCATCGATATCACTGATACATCGGCGATACGTCGTCAGAAACATCGGGAGCAGCATCCGTCGGTGATTGATCACCGGTTACGTCGCCCTACCGACGTCGTTGCCGTCGCTACTTGCACCTCCTATCATACCCATATGTACCTTGTATTGTACATACAGAACAGACGTACACCTGCATCAATAACAATTTCCTAACGATAATTTCTCTGCCTATTATAGTCGTGGAGGTGACGATGCAGCCGCTTAATCATTCGTTGACTACCGCCAGACATCTCTTGCAAGAAAGGAATAAAGGATTGATATGGAATCGGTTTCGATGACCGTTACCAGTGATCTTCGTTACGAAATAAATTCATATCCCTCATAGCGCGGGTTTGGAAAATTGAAAGGTAAGAAGAGGCAAAGATGAAGAAGAAGGAGAAGAATCGGACAAGTCGTTCAGTTATAGTGTAATAAAAATGACCGAGGTCCTTTGAGTGTGGGAGAAAAAGGAGCCAATTATATCGTACGGTCGTAATTACCGCGGGTACACACAGAGACATAGATATATCCGAAAGTTATTGTGAAAAAGTATTTTTTTTTTTTTTTCTCTCTTTTTCTTACGGGAAATCTTTATAGGTCCATATAACTCGCTACAAAAGTTCTATTATTGGTCAAGACGTGGGTACGTACGTCCTGTTGTCGTATATGCGAGGTAGGATGAGGATGACGCGTACATGATCCTGTAGAGCTGGGAAAGGCCTCGCGTATAAATGTCTGTAGAAACTGTGAAAAATATCAAGACGACCGTAGTGTCCGTCGTATATTATCCAGGGCAAGGAGTAAGGCGGGGTTTGAGGGAGTGTAGCCGAGCTTCATTGAAGCTGACAGACGTTGTAAAACATTGGGAACGGTAAGCTGACCATTACTCTTAAACCATTGAAAAAAAAGCCTTACAGTCCTATGCTGACTGTATACGTCTGTATTATACATATCTATGTATAGTTTTATATGGCAGCTATACGTCATTCAAATCACAGCGGGAGCAGTTCTCAAATTACGATATCGTATATTGGTAATAGGTGCAGAGCAGGTATGCGACTGGTGGCCATAAAACTCTATACATACTACCAGCCACATGATTATAATATTACAAACAATTATAAAAAACGGTCAGAATCGTATAAATCCCATGGTATTTACCTACACCCACACATATAGGTATACACATATATAAATATATACCCAATATATGAGAAGGAAGCAATTTTGTATTCAGAAAGGTGCAAAACGCTGGCGATTTTTTGCGAATAAAGGAATTATGTGTAGAGACAATTTTACTTACCGCAATATTGACAATATCCTGTAGAGGATAAAAGAAAAAATAGTAATAAAAAAAAAAAGCATAAAGGACGAAAGAAAAAAACTGTTATATTTTAATATTGACTTTATAGAGGAGAAGATATTGCCGCATGTGTTACCTACCCAGAGTCGCGCGGTAGAGTGATACGTTATAGCTATATACATACTTATATATAAATATATATACATATAAATATATCCCGGAGAAATGTATATAATATAAAACGGGAGAAGATACACGGTGGAATAATTTCCAGCATTTATTTCCGCAGTATAATACGCGCGCGCGAAAAGAAATTGGAATATGAAATCAAAAAATAAGACACCTTTCGCATGCGATTTTTATAAAACTCTTTTTCGGCGATACAATTTGCAGTAAAATGGACCTCGATGAGTTTAAGGTTCGAAAATCGAATCGCGAAAGTATGAAAGTCGAATCTCGCTGAAAGAGGGTTAAGCTAAGCTAAGGTAAGCTGCCAGGGGTTGTTGAGGAAAAACGTGTGGACGGGAAACTGTAGAGAAGGAGTTGCGGAGACGCTGGGGGCGTCGGAGACGACGGTGGCAACTGGCTTGTGTCCGGTCCACGACTTGTCCCGGCATTACCATATCATTGAAACTTGTAAGAATTCAATTTGTATGGCACACGTGGCCTCGGTCGGGATGGGTCGAGATGAAGGGATATTTGCAGATGGTGCCTTCCCTCGGGGCGAGGATGGGAATCCAGCCAGGACATACCGGGGTAAAAGCGTACAATGCGATCGGTACCTACATCGACGATCAGGATTCCGATTTGTCAGGGTCATCCCTTAGGTGGAAATACTTAGTCGAGAGAGGAAGTCATACGAAGGAAACTCGATCAACCAAAGAAATAATATATCTTTAAGATATTTAGTGATAAAATGTAAGAGATATTAAATATATAATTTGAAAACCGGAATCAGTTTTCTGTTGTTCACGTGAGTTGGATCAATTTTTTTAATCGACGAAGCCTGTATTTCAAACGAATATAATAATTTATAATTGGAATCTCGTTGATATTCTTCCCTCCTGAGTCTCTGCAGTACCATAGTTTGATTTTTTTTTATCTTCTTCTCGTGTTTGAAACGGGATGGTTAATGCAGCTGTAAAAATTAAAGAACCCTTTAACGATTTTATGCCCGATCATTAGGCGACGCTCATAAGTGTAATGCATGTACACTACACCACTCGTATAATACGTATGCGTGTTTGTCTGCGATGAATGCTGGCCAATAACAGGTTGTCAAAAAAAAGGATCCCAGGTATTCCTAAAGGCAAACGTACTTGACTTGCTGAGGAGTAGCTATATCAAACTCATTATAATTTTTTCAAATTTACTCATCGTGCATAAATTTTATTGAAATTTTACTTTCCATCGACTCGATGATACAAGAAGAGTATTCTTCTTGGTCAAAAATGACTTTTGCTAATTCCAACGTTTTCGGGCTTTCAGCATCTGAATATCGGTTTCTCCGAAAACCTCGACGAAAGAACCCTGAAATTTACAAGATTTTGCTAGGAGATGATAGGCATGCGAAATTCCCACATCTCGTTTAATTTGAACGGCTGCTTCTAGGCGAAAAAAATTATACTTTTCATTTTTTAATGTCAATCCATGTACTCTTAATATACTCGATAGTAATTTCAATAATCACATGGGTTTGTGTGATGATAAAAAGTACCGGGAGAAAACCGTCTTTCCCGTCTTGTATTATAATGGAAACAGATTTGCGGAGAGTCGATGAAGAAATATGGTGTATATTTTCGTATGTTGGTAAAGAAGTTAATAATAAGTATAAATTTTTCGCTTTATTTATTACTCGGTACGTAAGCTGAACTGGAACCGAAATGAAAATACAAGATATTCGGCGACAGGTGCAACCACCATAAAATGGTTCTATATCCGTGCCACGGGATAATAGAAAGCACTATAAAGCAGTATAAATCCGGTTGGATATTGAATGGTTGCTATTCCGTGGCCTCGGTGTACTATATCTACGTATCCGTCACACATATACGTCTATATATGTAAATGCGCACACGGACGTGTGTATCTTGTATATATATATTACACATGTATATGTACGTATAGCTAAAATTGGTTTAGACTACGGACAGCGTATAGGTATGTATGCCCTATCGACCCCATTATTATAATCTCTAACGGAGCCTGCAGGATCTATACAATGGCGATCCACTTTCTGCCACAGAAAACCACCTTGTGCACCGAATGGTTTCGCGTCTGGCTTTACGGTTTAAAGATATTGAGCCACGTATGGTTTTCATTCTTACGTCATGCTAATATTAACTCATTTCTGTGGGACCATATATCCACATCCCGTATCTATTTAAGAAAATTCATCCGGATTTAAAAAAAATTTCAATCCTCCTGGTATATTTGATGCAGGTATCTATGGCGAGAAATTCTGAAGAATATTGTAAGCCAGTTAATGAAGAAAAATCTATTGAATGAATGGTACGTGATTCCTAATTTTTTTTCAAATTTTTTTGTTCATATTTTTCAATAGGCTTTATAATTCTGTAATTATTATTGGAGTAATAACTGATATTAGTCGGTATACCCGACTGGTTTAAGGTAGCTATAAGATATACCAAGTAAAAGATACCAGCATAACAAGGCTGCATTTATATGGATAACAAGGCTTAGGCATCTCAAGATCTCATTAGGAAACGCAAATCCGTGCGATTGCGAGAGGAGCCGGGTAGCCGGGTTCCCAAGCTGCCCCCGCTAAGCATTTAGCATATTTAACCCTGTAATTCAAGCAATCCAACTCTGGATCCAGATTCTGATTAAGCGAGGGCGTCGACACGCGACCTGATTTATAAAGCGAGTATAACTTCGAGCGTTCTGCACTATTGAAATTATTTTTACTTTCCATCCTAAAACGGTGCAATAAATTATTACAATAAAATAAAAATCTGTTGCCAATCCGAGCAACTGTAACTAAAAACCATAATATCATATAGCTCGCCCTGCAAGTTCGCGATCAAGCGAAACAACGCTATATTTTTCGGCATACGCGTACTGGCGGAAGCTCATAAACTGGTAAAAATGAAAATTCCTGTTCCTGGAGTAGGTACAGAGGGTAGGAAAGTACCAAGGTGGTTGGGCACGCCCGCTGTGTCTATAAAGTAGATCTATACATGTGTGTATTACGTATAGGTATATATATGTGCAGCCATAAGTCAAGCATAAAACGTAATATTTATAGGGCGGTTGGACGAGTAGAAAGATACGTTTTCTTCCCAATATAACGAGCTATTCTAGTTATAAAATAAAGCAATTAAAATCGCGTTATGACGACTGGTGTAATTCCCTGCTTGGAGTATCTTTGAATTTGAAAAATAAATACTCGATCCGTAGCCGCCATCACGTTATAAAAATTTCTGAATACGAAATGCTCTTTGGGTTTGTAAAAAAGAAAATAAATTAAAAAAAAAACACGTGTTTTTGCCGAAAACTTTTATGCCAAAGTGACAACAAACTGCAGCAGGATCTGCTCCTGTTTTATTGTTTAAAATGATACTGCGTTGTTTACTTGTTTTCATCTCGGTTCTCGTTTACCAGCAAACTCGTAACGATGAATTGGTCCATAAAACCAATTACGAAACTACGATATTTTCATCTCAATTTTAACAACACATATCACTGTACTCTGTAGATATAGGATAAAGCATACATATGTAGAATAAGGTTTCTAATGATTTAATAAAAGGTCCTATAAAATAAATTATCTTTATTGATTATTGCTGCGTTATTCCATATTATACGAGATAACTGAATCGGAATGAGTTTTGTGGGAGTTGAAAAAATACTTGTAGAATGATCCTCTCGTATTTTTATATCTGTACATTATCTACCGCTGTATGTTACTTTTCGTCTCGATTCCCCAACCCCTGAACCAACCTATTAACCTTACCGATAATTTACTACCCATTTACAGAGGCGCCTGTTGAGTTTCATAAGTTTATTTATGATAAGGGTCAAGTAAACTTGTGACATTAAGATTTGTCCGCTTTTGTCATACACGGCTGTTAAAACCGTCCTATAATACGACTAACAATAATAGCTACAAATCGCACGCTGGGGTCATCTTAAAATTTCAAAGATCCCAGTGCAATATATCAAAACAACTTCAACCCCCGACCCCCCGACCCCTTTATCTCTTTTTCTCTTTTCTGGCTAACGCTTTATGGCGCTTGACCATGCGTCTGTAAATATTAAAAATAAATTTCTTGCACGAATCGAATTTTACCATCAATTAAATTCTCAGTTTTCTGCCTTCTTGTTTAGTGGGAAGAACTCCTCAATACTTAAATGATGATAGGTGTAGGATGATATGGGGAATGAACGGGTGGGCGAAAGAGGAGACGATATATAAAGCGGGCGGATGACGGGCAATCTCCCTGGATAGCCGGAGCACGTTTTGCGCATACAATTTGTTTCGTGGTTGGAATATGCGAATATCACGTTTCCACCCTCATAGTCTTCTTGACTTGTTTCTTTGCCTCTTCCCGCCTCCACGTGGCTATAGACAAAGCAATCCGATACCTCGTCACTCGCCAACATATATCTCACCCTCTGCGAACTGATGTAGTACCTACCTACCCGCATATCTATGTGTAAAAAAAAAGCAACAAATATTGAAAATATTTTTATCAAATTTACGTTATTAAATTTCTTCCAAAAAATTGGAATCGAACGTCCAATTCTTTGGCCGATTAGTCCTCTTCTTTCTCTACCGTTAACCCTTTGCTCTGAATATGGAGAAGAGGAGAGGGAAAAACGGTCGAATATAGCTGAGAGAGTGGAAATAATGTACAAAGTAATTAAGGACAAGCGATGGTCGGAGGCTAACGTATAGATACATCGTAGACCCTCCACGCCCGCGGCCGTTGTCCGGGGTGCGACATTTACATAGTTATTAAATCGCGCGACCACCGGGTGGGGTAGATACGGTTCCGGGTCCGTAGGGGGTTCACCCTGCAGGCACTCCGGCAGTACGATTTCGTCCAGGGCAAGGAAGAGGGAGAAAAAGGGAGAAAGGGGGTTATAGGGTGGTAGGAGGCAGCCATTAGATGCGCGTTAGATGCTGGATAAGCACTTGTTTATGGCCAGAGTCGGTCCATTGGTCCATTGGTCCATTAGTCCCTTTGCGAAACAGCCAAACAACCCCTGAGCAGATTCTCTTTGCTGCCGTTTAACCGGACGCAATCTGATCGTCCATCTAACTTTCTGTCTAACACTCTTTGGCGCGAGTCAAAGTAATTATCACAAACCTGATCACCTCCACACACTAGTTTTATAGAGGGTCATTATTCGGAGGATCTCTTCGGGAAGTACTGTGAATACGGAATCCGAGTTTAAGAGAGTCCAATCGGTGGAAAGGGAAACAGTTTTTTAATTTTCATAAGGGTAGCGAGAAGAATATTATGATATCATACTCGATATGAAATTTATTTAAGGCTTTTGAAACCGCCTCTGAAATGATTACCATCGACAAAGTCGATTGATTTGATTTATAGTGTTTTGAAAACTGTCAAAAATATTATATGGGGACGTCTTTTGATATGTAATTGAAATAAATTTCATGTACTTTTTCCAAATTTACTCCTCTGGATATTTTAGATTATTATTTTTTATTTTAAACCCGTTGTACGCAATTTCGTCCGAGTTGAACTACAGGGGGTGGTATGCAGGCACCCTATGTCACCTACGACCTCCCCGTGTAGATATATTAATCCATAAGCTGGCGACCACGCTGGAAATCCAGGACCCTGTACTGATTGGTTAATCTGATAAAATCTCTCGGTGAAATTTATGTGGAAAACAAAACAATGTCTGGATTCGACTGAGTACGCACAAAACATGATATGACGACCGTTATGCTATACTATATTGCCGAGCTTTCCATACAACTCGATTTACTATAGATCGAAGTAAACCACTACCGGCTATGACATCGCGTTTTTCTTCCTTATCTCATATTTCGTCATTCCTATGCGGATATTTTTGGTCCTGCAATGCTCGCATACTCTTCTACATTTCGTATAATACGAACTCAGAAATTACTCATACGTCCATACTTTACACTCAAAAACTTGAATTATTCATCCCTGCACCTAAGGGTATGCAGATATTGAAAAAATCACTTGTTCAGGAATATCATTTGATCAGACTTCGAATGTGAAGAACTTTAGTCATAACTTCAGGGAAGTTTATAGCGTTTTTAGAAAAATTTTGAAAAAAAATTATTTTATGTGATAGGATTATTTTTTTTTTTTTCAAATTTTTTTTCTCGACTGCAGGCGAGGCGAACGAGCAGATATATCCATCATTTATAGATTATAAATAATTGTTATTATCCAAAATATGATCGGGTTCGTAGCGCCAGTCGTATGCTGCTGTTGCTCGTACAGTCGAATTTTATCCAGTGTGTCGGACTTTGATTGGCCAATCCGATAGAATCCAGTATGTATGAATTTATGACTAAAGTACACCAGTAGCGCTCGTGGACTACGTTCACCTACGTTTACGCTTTCGGTATCGTTTTCAAGGGATAAAAAATAGATAGATTAATAAATGCAGTGTATACGTTCGAATAGATCAACAGATTGAACACGGATTTTGAAAAAAAAAACCCTCGTTTTTTTATCCTGAATTATTAAAAACGGGACATAAATCAGCGTTTAAATAGTATCTTTGATTACCTGAAAATTGGTGAGCCATGATAGAAATTCAACAATCATAGTGGCTAGGCTGGGTTGAAATTCCGCATTTTCAAAATTCCGAACCGTAAAAATTCGGAATTTATTTCAAACGATTTAGAATGTTCACAAGCGTTGAAGTTTAGAACATTAAAATTCCGAAAGTCGAAAATCGCCCCGAAGGATCAAAAATCTCGAAATTTTGGTCTGTTTTTCAGAATGTAAAAACAAAAAATAGTTCAGTTTAATCCAGATCCTCTTTACAAAAACTCATTTTATCCACTTCACTCGACAACTTCATGATGTAATATAAGTAATTGATAGAATTTTGAAACTTTCTTTCCAAAAAGTGGATCGATCAGTATACAGCCCGATTTATTAAACACTGAATGAAAAAATGCGCGAGTTTCAAGTGCCTTTCGGATCTTCTGCTCCCGGAATTTTGAACCTTCGGTATTCTTCGTTACAAAGTTTTTGAAATCGGCTGTGTGGACTTTCGGGGACATACTGTTACTCTCGTAATTATTCATTTGGTAATCGAATGTGTTTATTTTCTTTCCCATATATTTATTGAGAGAGGATTAATGATCCCACTTACATGGAATCTATTTGCCCTAAAGCTATTCTGGGTGGATCGAGTAAGGACAATACCGGTACGAGAGCATTTCTCGTATACTAAAATGGCTGTTGCGTTAATTAAGCAATGCGAATTTATCTCACTTATTAAGTCCGGAAGCCGCACACTCCCTCCCGCACACTACCTTTTCCTCTTCACCCCAGCACCCAGCCCTTGGCCCCACGTCGTAAATCTCTCGTTGCCCCCGCAACACAGGGACAAGCCAACAACGCGCCAACAAAGCCCCGTCTCTCGCTTGGTATTTTCACTGAACGCGAAAACCGCCGTGACTGTGCCTGTATTCGTAATTAATATGGGGCTTAAAACGTCAAGATACTCTGCCGGTTATAATGCCCCGAGTATATACACAGCCTCTGTGTATGTAGTACACGCCGACTCCACTCCACCCCCGTCGTTGCTACTCGCCTTCATAAAGTAATAATTGTTTGTCGCAGGAGTTTCCGAAACGACGTCTTCTTCTGCTTATGGGGCTCCGCATGTTTATCGAAGGTTCGTAACTTGCATTTCTTCACTTTCCCCAAGTACACTATATCATAATTCCTCGTATGTAGTTAAACGCATTTCCTCGACATATTTCATATGATTAGCCTTTCGCAAAATAAAAATTTTTCGACTGTTAGTTTTTGACCAAGCCAGCCTAAATGTCATAAATTTACAAATCTACCGAATTTCCGCGACCATAATTAGCTACTCTTAACAGCACTGGAAATGACAGAACACGTAAATGCACCTGCGAGTGACCAAGCTTATCGTCTGACGCTTGCATGCATATACATGAACCGAGCTGTTAATAGTACGCTCTGACGTAGCATCGGGACATAATGCTCTGCATATCTGATTAGGCTGTTGTACCGTATATTTGATAAGGAATTAGTTAATGTTGTGATCTTTTTTTTAGAGAATAGAACTTCGAGTATGAAATAAGTGTAATGATAAATTACTGCATACCGACAAGTTGATTTTTGGTAAAAAAAAATGAAATATAAATTTTCGCAATTAAGAAATTTGGTGGATATAATTATTTATCCATGATATGGCGTCGTGGATGAGTCTAGGGAAAATAGAAAAAATAATAATAAAACATATCTGGATCCTTGACTACCGCGTTACGCCGTACGCGACCGCCTCCGAAGTGGGTCTCATCGGTCATCATTAGCGTACCCTGCGCAGAGCCGCATCTTCGCCGCCAGGTGCAGTTCGACCTGGTCCTGATGGTACAGTGGGCTCCTCGCATTCATAAAGGATTATTAAACCTGGCGCGTGAAAAAGAGTAGAGAGAAGAGCGGGTAGTCAGTATTCGGAGGAAAAGAACGACGGGACTGGTGGATCGCTTTTGTCCCAGGATTATCGCGATGATGACCTGCGGGTCTTTTACACGGTAATGCGATTTTAATGTTTATTAAATTTACGAGCTTTGTGCGCCCTTTGTCCATGCCTACCGCTTTAACCAAAACGATCACTGACTCAGTCTATTTTCGTGGTTAAATTATAAAATATGGCAAAGAACGTCTGACCTTGAACCCAACTTCTTCATCTGACCGCGCTCAACGACCCTTGGGTATTCGCGTACGCATAAGTCTATAAAAATATCTCCTCTGTCGAAATTCGCCATCATATTCGTACAAAAATGACCAGAAGACACTTGGAGTCGCGGATAATTCAGCAGAGGTGTTTTTCTATTGGACAAATGAATCGATAAATACTTCATCCCCTTTTAATCAAGTATGGAAATAAAGAAGAAGAAAAAAAAAATTACACGAAAAACTCATCTGCCTAAGTTTTCCGATTCTCGATTGGCGAATGAATCTTAACTCTACCGTTAGTGATCATTATTTTAAGGGATGATTCTGACCCCGGGGGTATATATTCAAGCGTGAAATACGACTGGGCGTGTCTCTCGCTCCCGCTGATAACAGAAACTAAAGCGAACAACAGTTTAATCTCAATTTGACGCAATGAAAACACCCGCGGTCGGTCCTTTATGCGCAATCGGATATAGCTACCCCGCAATCGCGGGGAATCTTTAGCGATAACACATGCAGGGTGGGTGGTCGCCGCCTAGTACTAGGGTGCAGAGCGTCGCGACGCTTGCCACGAGCCACGTGGCCAATGACACTATCAATTTGGTATCAAGGGATGGCGAGTATATGTACCTAACTCGTCGAAGTGTTCGCTGTTCGCTGTTCGACGCACTCGACTGGGTGCCTTTATGTAATATGTATCGTGAACAAGGGCGAGAGCAAACAAGGGTTGTGAGGGCGTACAAAGTCACGCCTAGAGCTTCAAGTCGCGTGGCGCTTGCACGCGTCCTTTTTCTTTTTACGATTAGTTTAGAGTTAGATAGGTTTATACTGCACGACCTTTTCACTGCAATCTTCCGACGCACATTCATATATGCATATTATATTATACAGCTAACAGATAAAATACAATACTTAAACTTGATTGCGTATCATCAGTCGTGGGAAAATTAGACTCTGTATTCCAAGAGCTGAAACTTATATTTATTATACGAGATTGCGGTTATTGGCAGAATGAATTTCACCATGTCATAAACCGAATGTTAAATTTATATGTGATTCAGCTACGAATCTATACTCAAAATGTGACGAAAGATATAACCAGTACATCATCTTCGATCTTTAGGTCGGAATCTCTTGATCACAGTCACTTGCGAACAGTTAGATATTTCAAGATTACCATAACAAATGTCTAGCCATATAAAGATGAAAGCTGTACGTGGCTTAAGTTCGGAGAACGTCTTAATCCAACGAACTGTACGTCTGTCTATGCCTGCAGTATATACGATATAGCTACTCGTTGGATGCCGTATAAGACCGTTGGTACTCTCTCGAAGTATCTGGTAGTGTGAGGTGGGATCGAATTGCTCTAGAAGAAGAGAAATTGGTTGGTTTTTGCCAGTCATCGCGCAGATGACTCCACGTCTTCGCGAGATGGTACTGCTGGGGGTGCATTAGCGCGCCTTGCCAGAACGCGATCGCTTGGCTAATGGAGTGTCGCTCCGCGTTATCCTTATCCTTATCGCTTTAGTCGTCACAGTCATCGTCAGAGACAGCGACAGAGTCAGAGTCAGAGTCACAGTGACGACGGTTAAATCCCTGCTGAAACATTTTTCATGCAGATCAGAAAGTGGGAACGAAATCCTAAAGCCTGGAAACTTCGCGACATTCTGCGGTAAATGCAACCTTTGAATATAGCCTGAAGATTACCTCTCTTTATCTTGCGCTGAGAGACGGTAACCATAATTGGCGATTAGAGGCAATGACGCTTCGCAGAAATGAAAGAATCTCATAAAACTAGTAAAAATTTGAAGCCATATATCGGCTTCTCGGTGGCGCTAGCCGCTACAATGAAACATGCGTTTCATGCAGCAGAGTCATTGCGCTAACATGTCCCAAACTCGAGTTTAATGCTTTTCCTAAACGATTTAACAATCATTAGCAGTCGCTAGCAGCTCGCCTTGCACGAGGAATAAGAGGCTTGAGTCCTGGCGCTTGGTAACCGGCAAAAGGAGTCCTCGGCGATAGATATACTGGCAAAGTACGACGACCGGCATGGCAAGGCTCAACTTGAGACCAGCTGGTGCTGCTTCTGGTACGAACTTATATATGCTCACGAATAGTTGATGACATGGCGGCAGTTGTTCGACAAGTGTCTGCATACGAGTTATTGAATATCTCGTACTAAGATTGAATATAGATTTAGGCTTATCGAACAACTCCCAACAACCAGCCGAACCTCAAGTCATTTTTTTCGTCCTATACAGATTCAGAACTTATTAGGTTGAATTCTCATGGGGTTTTGGGGACTCGATGATAAGCTTATGAATGATGTTTTTATCATTTATCACAGATTATACAATGCTTCATGATCGTAGCCACATATCAATTGATATAGAGAAATATATCCGTCGATATATGTGGCAGCAGCTGTAGGTGGCTACTGCAATTCGTTGTATATGATAGCAAAGCAGTGCATCAGCCTATCCGATTATGATAATTTCATTATTATCGCAGGACGTATTATGAAGATTGAGCTAATTGAATCTACCGAAGTGATGTTTTGACATCAACCACCAGATATTTTGCGAATAATAATAGCCACGCATATACCCACGCATACAATGCACAGCAACTGGCTGTTTAACATATGGGTTAGTATATATATTCACGTATGTATATAACGTGCAGTATGACACTCTAAACCCGTTATGCATCGTTGGTGGCCCATAATATTAGCATTTGAAATTCTGCTCACGCGGTATTCAACCGAAATAGTATTGCTGCTTTCTGTGTAACAGTTACAGAACAATCCTAAATATACATCTGCTATAGGAGAAGCTTGTGGAAGATTTTCCCAACTTGTATATACAGAAAATATAGTAAAGTTATAGATAAAACTTCGAATTGAGCAGATCAGCATGTTTTCTTAAACACACGTGAAGATAGGATGAGATAATAAGGAGCAAATCGGATTCGATAAATGTTATAGATTTCAGATTCTAACTCGCGGATAAAGTATAAGTTTTCGAAATTTAGGAAACACTGAAATTCTCAATTCTTTTTAACGCAGAGATTGAAGGAACGTTTAGTCGCGAATTGGAGAGTCGAGTTATCGTATAAGCTGACTGAAATCGATGGGTTAGAGCTGTTTATAGTATAAAACTGTAAAGTGTAGACTGTATAGGAGCCATTACTTCCGATGAGATTTTTATTTCGCTAGTAAAAATGTATAGATCTATGTACATCTAGTTATTACGATATTGTATGTATAGGGTGTTTGATACATGTGTTGTAGTTCGTTCGTAAAGCTAGATGGCGATCGTTTGCACTTTGTAGAAAACTCAATATCCGATCATATATTTTAATGGAAAAGTTTTTCTCATTTCTCTTGTCAAAGTCTCGCTAAGATAATTTAATTTCTGGCCCTTTATATATGTACGGGAGCTGAAGTTCCCCGGGGCATGGGGACGCCTTCGTTCCTGTGCAAGACTTTACCCCCGAGTTATTCGAGTCCGTAACGGAGCCGCGTTTTGCCAACTTTTTTCATACCTATTCCAATTAGAATATTTTCCATTGATTTAAAGCCTGCGCGAGTAGGTATTAACGGTTTAATCTGACGATAAATTCAGGGCGTCGATGCCTACGCCGCTTTACTCACCCTACCCTTAAAACTCACTCTCCATTCTCTCCACTTTCAACGTCTCCACTTATTCCGCCTCCGCCTTTCTTGGCGACACTCCCTGCACCAGGAAAACCCGGGTAACACGCGACGGACGCCAACTTTACGAGCGTGTCGCAAAGTATTAATCACGGCACTCATCTTAAATCGCTCGAAGGTATATCGCTCGTAAAAATGGCGCGCGCCTATTTACGGATTCTTGCCAGCTTATATTCAGGAATGTATAACTTTCGCGAAGGGTGGAGGGTGGAGTCGGCGCCCGTGGTACCCCCGACGTCCTCGCGAAACGCCTTTTCTGCACCCTAACGTTCCCTACGTCGTCTATAATTTTCGGTTACGAATTAACTTCAAAAAACATACCTACCAGCTACAATTTATACAACCCGCAATATACCTACGAGGCGAACGGTGTATTATGAATTATTCAAGTAATTTGCAAACGCTGCAACTTAATTATGCCATCATTTTACACGCAGAACCTTAAATACTGTGTACACAATAATTTTGGTAGGTTTTTCAAAGACCCGAAAGCCTCGAACAAACGTTCAAATTTTAGTAAACAATTGACGAAAAAAAAAAAAAATTATTACACGGTTAGCTTGTTAGGATTTTATATCCTTTTCGTACTTTCAGCTGTAAAAACTACCCCCGCAATGGTCGAGATCCTCTTGATATAATACGAGGAGATTTTCAACAGCGCGTGTATTCGCACTGTATAGCAGTAGCGCGAGAGCAAAACAAATGAAAGAACATCGCTGATCATAATAAAAGCGGCAAAGGAACTGGGGCTGGGGGTTGCGATGGGAGGGTTTGGAAAAGTTGTCCGTATAGGGGTGAAAGGCAAAGAACGGGGAAAAGTGTGGTATGAGAATGAGGATGAGGACGCGGATGAGAAGGGGAAACCGAAATGGGGGTAAAAGATAAAAATGAATGAGAATGATATTACGGACGGCCAAGGGAGGGGTGGTATGGTAGCTAAAGAATAGAACTGGGATTGGCGGAAGAGTCGACGAGGTATATACACGGATGTATCTAGGTAGAATAAATACATGTACCTATATATACATTGATATTATACATTACATATATACCTATGGATACATAGATATATATAGATATGTAAAAGCTGGTTCCCGCCGCCTAGGACGGGGAAGAAATTTCGCGAGATTTTCTTCGGGGTTTTTGGTTGCCGTATACAACCAGAGGTATAGCTGTGGGTATAGAATACGGGGTTGAAGCGCGGGGGCGAGGAACGAAGATAAACATGCCGGGATAGCAAATGTAGGAGCGATAAAACGATATGAAAATCCTGCAGCCGGATATAAAAGTGTTGTTCCTCGGCTCGAGCATCTCTCTTTTCTTTTCCCTCTACCCTCTTACCTCTTTCCGGTTTTCCTCTATTCGCAATCGTCCTCAACCAGCTCCTCCGGACGGCTTCTGGTGCCGTTATTGCCAGCCCGGAAACCCACTCATCTTCATATTCCTTGGTTCGTTTCGCATCTTTTTTCGAATACCGTCTACCACAGAGGCAAGAGGGAAGAGGGAAAAGAGAAGAGGGTGAGTCTTGTTTGCTTCAGAATAATTCCACCTATACAGTCATACCTCGCTACATGATACATATGAATTCAATATTTAAGCCTCGCTTCACACCTTCCGAAGTCATTAGCGGTATAGCCGATGATCGATACTGAGTTATTCGATAATTTACTCTGCAGAAGAAATTGATATGCTTTACGATATATATATATACATATAGCGTTTTCCTATCAATAAGAATTACACACAAACTCTACGGATAAAATTTTTTCCTGTATATTTAGGTCGGAGATGGGCATACGCGGCGTGTGATTTTCCTACCATCCATCCATCCATCCATTCATCCATCAGGTTTTATCGGTTTTACAATAAAAAGTATAATAATGCAGAATGTTTTCCGATCTGCCCCGTATGATATACCCACTCATACCGCCATGTTGGAATCACCCAACCTCCTCATCTCCTCTTCGGCGGTCCTCCTTGCTCTGCATGCCCCGTAACCAGCAGTAAATCTTTCGGGTATTCCCCCTTGCTGCTCTACTCCGACCTCAACCGACACATAAAAATGTCGCATACCGATTTCGGACAGATAGGATCACCGCGATCGCGTTGGTAGATTGTCCTCGCTACCCGCGAGTATCCCTGAAAATATTAAATTTTATTCAATTCCAAATTTTCTACCGAATTACCTGTACACCATATTCCGAAGGATCTCGTGAAAAAACGCCATCGTATTTTCTCCGGTTTATCAGTTCTGTAGATTTCTGTAGAGTTACATGTAGGTAGTGGTGTATAGAATTGCAATCGACCCGATGAACCCATGTTATTCCTATCTGTTCCTTTTCTCGTTAATTCTCATGGCAATAGTATTACGTTTCGACTAATTTAAGGATCTCACAAACGCGTAAATTTTTTTCACAAGAGTCTGTTGGGTAAGAAAAGAGGGAAAAAGGAATGTGGAAAAGATGAGACATGGAGAAACAGCGAAGTAGCTATAGGGTAGATTGTAGAAAAAAAAAACCTGCTTTGCTCAGCTGTATATTTCCTTTATTCCTCTTAGCTCGAGGAGCTCTGGAAATATATTGATACAGATATCTGTATGTACATACCAAACGTACATTTATACACATAGAAATACGCGTGTGTATAGGGACGATATAGCGTCCCTGCTCTACCACCTTTCTTTTCATGATACCCCATAGCCTATTCTATATACCCTTCGATCGAAGAATGGGTTTAATATAAAGAATCCTGCGTGAGTTCATTGGGCGCCGAACTGATTGCTGTGAGAATATAAAATTGGCTATTCGAAATATTTTCCATCATCTACAAGCGAGTATATCTATACTTCGGATTCTCTATTCGTCGGAGTACCTATACTCGGCTGCATTGTGTGCGTAATTGTGAAACACGCGAGGTATATGGGTACAGAATAAACGTATAGGTAAATATTTTTGGGTAGTAAAATTCAATAATGACTCATCAGGCGCTAGGATGTAATCATTTTAAATAATGCGACTCAACAAACGAAATCAAAAATTGGAGATAATTGAATTTGTATTCAATTATTACAGGCACTATTACTTTCATGTAGCCGCCAGGAATTAATAACTAGTTAACAGTAACTATGGAGAGAGTCTAACAACTCGTAGAATTTAACACGCGAGTTAGTTAAACGGAATAGATTTCGCCCACTTTCAAACTCTGTCAAACTTTCAATACTTATACAATATATAATTCCCCGAATCGCCTTAGGTTAATTGAAAATAATTATTAACGAGAGCCTGCGGTCGGACTTCCTAGAAGGTTTAATTGACACGTTCACATTACGTATGAGTAATATAACGATCCTAAATAATTGAGGTAAGTCATCGGTCCTACAGCTGATCTTCCGTTCTGATAAGATGGCACAGTTCCATAAAAAAATGAAAAAAAAAAAAAAAAAAATACAAATCGCGACTTTTAATCCGCGTCACCTTTCTCGCGGGGGTGCAATGCATGATATTATGAATATACCAGATCGCTTTGAGTGTCACGGTGTGATACATTTTTACTGCAAAACTGCACCAAAGTTGGGTTTTGTTGGGTCGTAAATATCGGTGCCTAAGTAGTTTCGGCAACAGTTGCAATACCATAAAGTAACTTCCTATACTGACTGAAAGCTAGTGAGATTTCCGCAATGGTGCAGACCAATGGTTGCGGATGGTTTTGCTACGGTGACACATCGCTATGCTAAGAGATGCACGTCGAATATAAAAATACAATATCACTTAGCCCTAAAATCTCCCCGCCTAGACCCTTCTGTTACACATGTTCACCCGCCTGACTATACACTACAGTATTTCACGCAGGACATGCCTTTCCACAATGGTATACACAGTCACACATCACCCATACTTACGATTACTCCTAAAATAGTAGGCGGTAAGAAAGCAGGCGTGTGTTAACCGTTATGATTTGATATGATACGATATTTATCAAATGACCTGAGAGTAACACCCTGGTTCCATCAGGTCACTTTGCGTCCCTCCTAGAGCTGATCTCAATCAACGAAATGTTCCAAACTTTGAAAAATGGCAGAGCGAAGAGGTCGAATCATAAGAATTACACGTGTGATACGGATGAACGAGTCCTTATACGCAAATTAATTAAGGATTCATGAATAAGTACCACCTTCTGATGAATACCGATAAATCGATGTCAGAATTTGGTTTCATAAAATGTCTGAAAATGTTGTTCGGTATCTGTGACGTGATCTTATGATGTTTTTGGTCGAAAAATTTCATAGCCAAAAATACATGCGAAGCGGAAGCCAAATATCGAGTTATGTTGTGTATAGGAATATGAGTCAGAGTCACACGGAGAGTTTATCTAGGATTTTCTCGATTTCTGATCAACTGACCGAAGTCCAATTACGGCTTGGCACGGTTTTATTTGGCAAAGTAACATCTGATGGTAGTGTAAACGGGCGTCAGACTCGTTACCAATGTTTTCTTACCATGTTAGAATCGTATGGAGGTGTACGTGTACATATACCTATACATGGAGCTATATAGGCTAAGTGAAGTTAGAAAACGATGAACGAACGCCACGCCAAGTATACACAATATATCTATACGTATATATGTAATGTATACCTACTTGACACAAAATGACAATGAACATCGTATTGACAACTACCCTTGACGCCGACTCTTCCCTAAACCATTCAAGGAAATGAAACGCCACTAAAGAGAATCGAGCCTCGTATTTAGGGTGACACGTAGATATCTGTATATATGTATGTATGTATGTCCGTCTGTCCGTCTGTCTGTCTGTCATAGTAGAACTACGCGCGTGGATGAGTATTCGTGATGGTTGTTCCAGGACGCAAGGGAGGATATATCCCCTCGCGCAAACTTAATCATAACAGCCTGTTAGCTAAATGAATAGCTGCTACATCCCTGTAGCAGTTCTGTTCTCTCTTCATCTCGTCTATTTCTCTTAGTCGTTTCTCTCTCTTTCTCTCTCTTTTGGTGAATATCTCCCTCGGTTGAGGACCACCGTACCACTGACTAGGGCGAGAACCTAGTTTCTAACTATTGCTCGAATGACTTCACCCTTCGTTACGCTTCAGAGAACTCCCCGTTCTCGTTATTAAATTAATCTATCGTTTAGTAAATTGATTCCAAGTATCGTTCGGGTATTTATCACTTGTTCTATAATACTCGTTCTTGCTCGGGTTGATGAGCGCCGTTCACTCTTCACTAATCTCATTGCTATTCGAAAATTAATTAATCGAGAGAACATTTTTTATTTTTATTTTTTCTTCTCTTTCTCTTGTGGGAGATCTGCACTCTTTCATGTTTCGAATGAAAGCATTTTAGATGACTGCAGCTTCGAAATACAAGTCTTGAAATTCTTCTGAACCCCAGAGCGCGTCTTTGTTCCGGGCAATCGGCAGTGATCAATCTTTCTGGGACTCAGTGATTCGCCAAGACCCTCGTAAACCAAATCTTTTATCCCTCTTATCCGGGACTTATTGAAAGCCTTTCCCCTACTTCTGCCCGATTCCTCAAGATTTCTTACGATTCTGTGCACGATTCTTCGCTCCGTAGTACCTATATGTCTTACTCTTTTTTCCTTTATTTCCTTCGCGTTATTCTGCCTCTTCTTTCACACCTATCCGCAATTCAACGTTACGATTTGATTGTTTCGTTGGAGAAGGCGCCCATTCGTATATATATATATATATATATACATATAATCCGGCAAATTTGAAGGGCGGGTTAACTTTTACTATTCCTTGACAAAGAAAGTCGAACATTTCATCGTTAGTGGCCGACCATCCCTTCTTTCAATTTAATCAGCCGCCTCCGTTTCTTCTATATGGCTGATGGTTTGCCCCAACGGATGAACACGGTCTTCGACACAGTATATCGATGCGTGATACTCACCAGTGCAATTAACTCTAGCATGGTTTTGTATCTTCTGTGAATGGGAGCCTTCCAAAACGCTAACGTCTTTAGGAATTTAGATTTTTTCCAATTTTTCGATAATTTTGCTTCGTTCAATCGATTGTGAATAGACTCGAAAGAAACTGAATAAAATCGAACTATTTGTGTGTAAAGTTGATGCAGTTTTAATTGACAAAAAAAAAAAAAAAGAAATTGACGAACCATGTCAATTATTATATAGATACAATATTGTATTGGCCATTTATTAAATCAGAGATATGATACACAAGCAATAATATATTTATAATTTATACAATGCTTTATACAAGTCGGTCTAAACTTATTTCATTAATTTACCTAATACTGTACAGTGATTATAAATACTCGTGTATTAATTTATGTTTACTTTAATTAATACGTAATTAACTTTAACTCTAATAATTACCTATTGGTGTACGTTTCGTATAATTTTTTTTTTTCTTCCTTAGTGTGTATATTCGCGTGTGATTGCATGTGCGTGTGCGTGTGTGTATGCGTATGTGTATGTTTGTATTCGTGTGTTACCTTACGAGATCATTATAATTTTTTAATAGATATAGGTACACGTATATGCATACCTATCAACTCCGCATTTAAAACGCCAAATATCACATTCACGTTAATTATATCTACATAATATACAAAATCTTTCATCAGATCGTTCCGACTTTAGTCACTAGTTGGTATATTCTACCAATTTCCTCGACACGCACGCGGGCATTGCAGACAATTATCATTCGCACTTTCCTATAAACAGGTGGGTAGGTATATTTAACAGTCATTACGTAACGCGAACTACGAGTCTGGTTTATCCACAATTATAATCAATCGAAATACTTTCTCTTCTTACTAACATTAATTAATTGTTATAAGTAGGTACTGTATTCGCATTCAGGACGTTTTTAGTCATTATTTATGCAGGATGTGCGATAAAGCCAACGAACTTCCCTTCCCTTCCCATCACATCGCTCATCTCAATACCGGAAACTGTATAAAGTCTGCTTATAGTAAATCGCGGGAAAAGAAACCCCATGGATTTGTATAATTATTTTCAGCAATTACACTTTTCTTCTTCGCCTATGGAATACGGAAATAATTTGAAATCTTCGAATTTCGGTTTAGAGTTAAAGCCGGAAGATGAATGAATGAAGCAGCCCCTTAGTTCGCTGTAATTTTTCACCCCGATGAACCCATATATCGAGTTATGTTACGGTGGATTATTCCTGTGACGATTAAGTCGCTTTTTTGCTGCACTAGCTGCCAATGGTTTCTTATTTTTTTTTAAGATTTGAAGATGTTCGTGTCGTAGATTAAAATAAGGATCGGATTCAGGGCCCATACTGTTGCTCAAGTTCCCTTCTGAGTCTTTTTGCAGCCGTATCTCCGTTACCGTCACCTTCAGCGTCGCTGCATCCGTCATCGCCCTCGGCTACGACGCCTTCAACTTCCTCTTGGCGTCTTTTAGCGGTTGCCATTTCAGCGGCATGTTTCTTCCGCCATTTTGTCCGTCTGTTTTGAAACCAGACCTGAAACATAATGAATAAATATCGGGTTTAGTCGAAATTAGCCAAAATTTGAATGAAAATTCATCGGAATTGCACCCTATTTAATGGTTTAAGAAAACCACGAAACTCACAGTTGATTTAATTTTATTCTATTTCTAAGACGTATAGCGAATTAATTTTGTTCATAAACTTGTGCCTGGGACTCGGTTCAATAGCTTCCTAAAAACTGGGGCCATTTAAGCTGACGATGGCCCCTCTACGCCTATAAAGCTCCCGTAGAACATCACCTGGAGGTTTTGCCGCGGTCGTAGTTCGCTGAGTCTGTGTCCCCGCAACAATGTATTTAATTAACGTAACTACCGTCAAGGGAGAGCACGGCGCCACCGTAGTGATTGCAACCCTACGCCACCGCGACGCCTCGACGCCTCAACCCCGATCCCAGGTTAAGCGCTGCAGCAGCAGCAAAGAGCGTCGAAAAGGTTCTGAGGCCGGTAAACGTGGGTTAAATTAAAAAAATATCCATAACTAAGGAGATATCGTATAGCTGTAAAGTAAATTAAAAGGGAAACATCCCCTCGGTAAAAAGTTTACCGACAGTTGGATGAAAATTAAAACTGTGCAAGGGAATAAATGGGACGAGCGATATACGCCCGAAATTCAGGGGCTGCGATAAAATAAACTAAACTAATAATACAGAATGTGTCTCTGTTTCGTTCTGAAAAGATTTCCTACTAAGAGATTGTCCCTTATTTGCGCAGCATATTCAATATTTGGCGACAACGCCGCGGAATCTGTATTCTAGAATCTGGGAGGGTTAAGCCGTTTCCATCCCCCCCTGTGGTATCTTAGATTTGGCTCACCGCTGAAATTGAACAAACGATACGCGAGTGTCTATTTGTTCGTGGGTTTCGCGTTATAGTTATACTTTTAGCGAGGCGCATTTTTGAGTATAAATTTTTTGTTGAATATTTTTACATGTTCAATATTTTTACATCGCGAATAGACGTATACCATGAGGAACTTTCGGTTGCTTAATTTGTACGGCGAGAAATAAAAGGGAAAGAAATAAAGACGTAAATTTGCTGCAAGGTGCAGCGAGTCATTATAGCTATACTCCAATTATCGGTAACGGCGCTCTTAACCGAGCCAGAAAACCGTTTGATTACGACGCCGGTGTAATTGCTGAGTCGATATATACCTATATAAGAAGGTCGGTTAGTTCCACGGGGAACTCGAGGTTATATACTATACCCTACGTACATAAATATATGTGTAAATACGATTTCGGTTCTTGCTTTCGGGGGACCACAAATCGTTGAGTTACGAGAACCGCCTTATTGGATATCAACGCCATTCTCGTAGGGAGATAAAAAAATGTTATTCCCTATAATACTTACTATGTGGCCACTGCAAGTGGCCAAATTTCACCCTAAAACTTTCATTGTACGTATACTACACGGTTTTACAGTAGCTGATATAATAGCGTGAGAAAAACGATTACAGAATTTGAGTTAACGAAACATCACGAAATATCATTTGAGCTGAAAAATTTGATTCCAGCTGTTAAGGGTTAAGGGATGATCGAAAATCAACCACCTAATTTCTGTTTCAAACCCTTTCCCATCTCGAATATAATACAATTTTATTCGTAGCTATCTTGTTCACAGATATTTTCAAATTGCAATGGGGTTCGTCGCGCAGTGATATAGATAAGGGGGTTGAATTTTCTAAGGCTATTTTATACTCCGATTTTACGAGATAAGGGTTCATTGGACACCATAATATCGTTGGGTTAATAAGTCAATGACACGCCACGCTTGGTCGTTTGGAATTTTTAGTTTGTCAGACGCGTGTAACAGTGCAGTATCTGATCCGCCCTATGCCTTTCCCTCGGTAATACGCTATTGTCCGGGGATATTATAACTGCGGTTTTATAGTTGGCTTTGCGGCACAATACCCAACGTTTAGATAATCTTGATTTAATGAATCTAACAGTTGCTGCAGGAGGCATGTGCGAATATAATATGCGTGTAGATCTAATAGGGTGAAGGCTCATTTGTATTTTTTACAAACGAGTATCTCGCCCTTGCCGAAACGAAATGACTATACGCACTGACAAATCGGAATAAAATTGAACTCATCTTATCTTCGAGTTATTTTCCGACGTTTGACAAATACTTTTCGACTAATTGAAATAGTGAAAAAAATTCTGGGTCACGGAGATTACGACGGGACACGTAGCGTATAAACACAATGTACACATATACCAATTTTGTACGAAGGGTTGCGGAGGATTCCCCGTTTTTCACCGTCAAAAAACCCTTCAAATCTCCGCCGTTAGCGACCGCGCGTGAATGATTGATGCATGTTTCAAAAATCACTCCGAATAGATATAGCCTCATACAGGGTGCATCAGCTATGCACTGGATACTTTTAACCCACGGTATTTTTTGATGGGGTATATTATGCAACACGCAACCGCGATCATTGATTTTACACAAATCCGTCGACTTGTTTAACTGCCACAACTAGGGAGCTTTAAATCGTGCCCGATGATCCGTGCATTCGCTTCCACTGACGTTAAGTTTAAACTTCTTCCATTCCATTTCCTCCGTTTTATTCAAACGTCGCGACTCTACAATTTCAGCGATAAATTCTCCCTTTATAAATCTTTCTTCTTTACATATTGATGTGGTAGAGGTGTAGATACCTAGATGGAACTTACAAGAGTAGGTACACAAGTGTAAAATGTAAAAATGTCGATTGCATTTTATTTTAATGACTTTATACGAAGTTCTTTCGATATGCGGTCTAGCTACAGCTTCTCGCGGATATGAGAAAAAGATCTGGAGAATCGCAAGAGGCTGTAAGGGAGGATGAGATAGAAAATGGAGGGCTGCTGTCGCTGGCGATAATGCGCATCTCTGTATTCCGGTCTCGTAGCGCTACGCCATATCGATATGTTTCAACTCACCCTGGTTGCTGCCTCTCAGCCCTCACCCCTCTATCCGAACATTGCCTTCAAGCAACGTCTCGCTTCGGCTCGAAGATCAAATGGCTTCACCGATTCGTGTTATCCCCAATATTCAATTTTTATTAAGGAATCAAATTTCGCGGGAGAAAATTTTATAACTCGTGTAGGTAGGTATATAGGTATACATCTACACATGGAAGTGCTTGTCTCGTGACTTGTTTTTCCCAACCGCACATACACCAATCTCTAGATTCTGTTTTTCGCATATTTTTCTATACCCTTAATTCCCTTTCTCGTTCACCCTTATTTGAGATGAGGAAAAGTTAGGCTCGGGGAAGATAGTTTCTCGTTCAGCCTAGATTCAATCTCTAGTGCATATAAATATCTATGTGACAATTTGTTAAATTCTACAAATCATTTCGTGTTTCCCAAGAATATAATGACTATAATAATTGCGGATATAGATATAATTCTGGATAATTGACGGGAATATTTTTGGTATCATTTTTTACAAGAGTGTCGACGCGTGGATCAGTTTCCATTAGGAATACCGGGAAACCTACTGCTGCACTCGATGGCAATTATAATGGCACGTTATGGAGTCAAGTGCATGTGCGGCAATTTTGATGGTGATTTGGTGTTCGTTGAGGCAATCGCGTGGGTGGTGGTGAGTAGGAGGTGAATGAAGGACGCCGCCTGCTGCCATGATTTATCACAGGGTGGTAGTTCCACCCCCATCAAAACCCCCTGGTTGCCCCCCTTTGAACCAATGATACATGGGGCGTCCGCCACGGTGTATATGTATAGTATAAACCAAGGGAGTGCCTCGTTCGTACTAATTGACGTCATTGATATTGATATTCGTCCACGACGCGAGAGGATTACGTCAGTGGTAAACAGCTACGCCCTCCGCTTCATCCCTCTGCAGAATTCACTGACAACGAACCCTCGCTCTCCAACACCGGTATATACTATACTGCAGACATTTCTAAACCCAGATGGGATCCCGGGGTAAGTTATAGGTGTGTACTTGTTTCGTCTTATCAAACATTTTGGGGTTTTTGAAAAGTTTATATTGTATTTGAGTAATACGTACGGGTCATATTCTCGATTTATACACGGAAACTTGAACTTGTATTTTCCTTTCTGGTCTACCTAGTAGAAGATCCCGCGAGACGGGACTTTACGTACATTATGAGATTTGTTACACCGCGGGTGAATTCGTTTTGAATAATTTTAGAGCTAGATGGTAAACGGCGTTCTGAACCATTTATCCTGTAAAAAAATCGTTTCAGATATCCGAAGATTATTCCAAGCCGTTGCGCCGCAGGTAGATACCTATAACGTATAAGGTAAGCGGTAGCTGTAGTATATGGAGAAGTGAATCGGCGTTTCCCGGGAAAATCCGAGGTAATTGAATGCCGACCCTTCCTCCGTGTCCCGTCTTCTATCTCACCCTCTCGCACCCTCGAATTCTCTCTACTCTGCAATCCTCTCCTCTCCTCTCCTCTCCACTCCACTACTTTCCTCTCTTTCTCTGCTTTCCTCCCTTCCGTCGCGGAGCAGCGCCATCACTCACAAACACAGACTTGTAGCTTTCAATAAAAATGTAAATATGGCCGCTCAGAACGAGCCAATGACAGCGCTACATCGGCGCGGCGGCCGCGACGCGGTGCTACCCCGATGCCTGGGGTTTTGTACGAACAGGGGTAGAGGCGGCGGCGTCGCGACGGCTATAAGGGAGGAGGGCCTACGTCGCGCGTCTTTCCATGACGCGAGGGGATTCCCCGTACAGTACGACGGCGCAGGTGCCGCGGGGGCTTGTCACGTCCGCGTCCACGTCTTCGCTGCTTTCATGGGCTCAACTTTTTTCCACCCTCCTATGCCTCTCTCTCTTGGATTTTATCTTTCTTTTTATTTTACTTCTTTTTTTTTTTTTTCTCACCGAAAAACCTCTCTCCCTTTGACCCCTCAATCGTTCACCACAATTTTGATGGAGTGTAAGCCACTTGTCAACTAAACTTCACCTCATACCGAAAACTCGTTAATTAGATGTGTGAAGGCATCATATCATTGATTCCAACCGATTTCAATCATACTATGAATCCTCCGGATTTTTTTTTTTTTTTTTCTACTTCATTGAAATCCTGCTCTCATTCTTATGTCCCAACCGATTGATAAAATCGTCTTACCTTTACTTGAGATTCGGACATTCCGAGGGCGTAGGCTAGCTTGGCGCGTTCTGGACCCGCTAAGTATTTCGTTTGTTCGAATGTTTTTTCCAAGGCGAATATTTGCTGACCACTAAACGTCGGCCTTGTGTGTTTTTTCTTGCCACCTTCGTGGTCACCGAGACCACCGCCTCCAGCACCTGTCATTGCCTGCTGACAACCAAGCTGTTGCGATACTGTAATCAAAAGATCAATGAATTTAATCATTATTATTATTATATGGGGTAGAAAGAGGTTTCGGTAATTATATGTATATTTCATGTATAGAACTCGAGACATATCAGTATGAAATTTCGTTGGATGAATTAACGGCAGATGTATGGTATGTAGGTGGTATATACATAATCAACGACGTTATACGGAAGCGGAAAGGGTCAATCTACGGGGGTGTAGAAAGACCTTAGGAAATAAATAAGAGGGCGCGGCAATAACCGTGCAAACGCGAAAACAAGGAGAACCCATGAAATAAAGCAATCATCCCAAGGGGCAACAAGCGTATACCGCCCTCTTGTCTTATTTATTTTACGAGCGAGATCCCGGGCGTCTATGAAGAAGCGGCAGCTCATTGGTTGGCCCGGAGATAGATAGAGAGAAATAAGGGAAGAGAATCGGGCGAAGGAAGGAAGACAGCCAAAATACCAGATACATAAGGCCTTCCAAATGTTCAGACAAGGAAACTACGATCACGTACGTCGTAGAGACAGCTGGGACTCGGTGCGTGCCACAAGCATCTTCCTCGACATTCTCCCGAGGGATGCTCTTCTCTCTTGAAGATTTGCTTCAACCAGGTAATCGTTGTCTTATATAATTCGTATAAGATAAGATTTATCTTTACAGAATTGATTCAATAGCCGATAGAAAAAAAAAAAAAAGAAAAAAGTAAAAAAAACTCATCCCTACCGCTACGCGATTATACATTTAATGAAATGAATTTGGAAAGCATTAAATTATGAAAAAATGTTAGATACCACAGCTGTATTTTAATCCACATTTAGAATTATTCTGTGAAAGATGGTGTAAAGTTTACACTGTAAACCGATGAGAAATTTTTTTATTCAAAACTAGAAGTTCAGGAAATTCTATAGCTACGCGATAGCACCTAATAGCCAGACCTCGTGGACGGTTGGACGTTTTTTCCCCCTCTCCCCCCGTTAATTATCATAGGGAATCGTTATCTGGTGCGCCGGGCGTCCGTAATTAAGAGCAAGCAACTCCTGCCTGGCTGCTTCGGTCTCGCGCCAAAGCGCGGTGTGGTTGGAGGGGGTGTATCTCCGCCGTGGGACTTTAATTTAATAAAGCAATTTGTAACGGAATACAGAACGAGGCTTTAATGGCCGCACGGCGGAGAGGGCTCTAACGAGCTGCTTACCGCACTCCACGTTGCCTCTAGGTATACTGACACCCCCACAAAACGCACATGCGCAAAATGAAATTTCCTCTAAGGCCCAAAAACTGGGACTTTTATGTGAACGCGTAAGAATAAATTTATCCGATTTCTTTTCTTATCGATATAGAAATTCGATGGAAACGAATTATTTTCCCCCCAATTTATTTTCGCGAATTCTATCTCGGATCTATATAGGTAAGATGCCAAAGAGTGATAAGCTTCCGGTAAATAACTCACATAATATCAGCTTTTCCAACTTTCAGGCCAAACGGCCTAGAGACGACGTTGTTTGTATCCTGCAGATCCAATAGACGCGCAATCTACGGATCGCTAAACAAAGATTGGCTAGTGGCTGGTCAGCAAGTTTTTTTTACTACGTTTTACCGTTTCACCGTTTCTCATTTTCTCACTTTATACGATGTAGGTGTGCCTTGCACCCTTCTGCCCCCTTACTTTCAGTCCCTATACATATATCCACCGATTCCCGCGGGTATATACCTCCCTATGTATATACCTGCGAACACATATATATATCGTTTTGGCGGTGTGTATGACGGGATCAAGTCGAGAGCAAGCAACGCGATATTCCAGGTTTTTATCGGGGATTGTCGGCATAAAGGCATAAATAAAAGTATCGGTTGTTCCCCTGGCAGTCGTTCAGACCGATCGTCTCAGCCCCGCGAGACACACAGTTTTCCGCGAACATATACACGTACATATACATTCATCGGGCTAAATAAAATATATTACCTTACGGTATAGGAATTTTTCGTCGAAACGTTGCTCTAACAGGGTGTCGAAGGGGAAACGACGAGGAGCAGTTAAAATATTGCCAGAGTTATTCACGACGGTGGTGCGGTGGCGGTGGAAAAATGAGAGGGAAAGAAGCGGAAGAGACCTTTCCTGCTCCAATATTGAATATCATATTCCGAACGAGCCTCGACGACGCGAAGAGAACAGACATGCCACTCCATGTACGTGTGTATATCTATGTATAATATATATGCATAAATATATAGATATACCATGTTTTTGGGTATATGTATCACGGGTCGACCTGGAACCAAACGGCGAGCTTCCAACCACCGACCTAACCCTCTTACACGCACCCCTCTGCCTCTGCTTCTGCACTCTCGCAAGGCCCTCCTTACGCCACATGTGTTACCGCGAGAGTGATCTATGCGTTTAAAGGGGGTGGCATGCTGTCACGTGTTCTTTGGCATTACGTGATTCCGCGAGACTACGCGGTTTCATACATTTACAAGTATTAGTATTCCATTTTGTTCCCCAATTCGATGGATTATCAGACACGATAAAATCTAGATAAAACATTCGGTGATCTAGTAGATAATAATTCATCACTTACGCGAATGCAGTCGAGCTCGCCATGCCAAAGGGTCGCTGACCAGTCCTTGTAGTCCTGGCCAGTATACGGCTGGATGTCGCGGTTCTGTTCGCTGCTGGAACTGTCCCATACCTGAAATAAGATCGATCGAACCATAACGAAAGTTTATCTTAAGAAGAATTTATAGAATCTTCGAATCTTCTGTAAATAAATTTAAAAAATCGTTACAGAAATAAGCTATATGGGTATAGTAATCGGTTTCGACGGATCATTAGGTTTACAAATCTACTCGCAGTTTAATGATGCCATGGTATATTCTGAGGGCAGTTATTGAAATGATACGGTGATTGAAAGTTTGATGTTGATTAATTATAAGCGTTACATAGATATGTATTTGGAGTTCAATTATCGAGGTTGTATCATTAGATATGGTCGGGTTCGTGCGAGACAACGTCCCGTGCTCGTATACGATCTCTATGTGCATATTATACCGTAAGGATGATGTGAATGTGTAGAGTCGTGTAATTAAATACATTTCGACAAGCTCGAATTGAAATTTAGTGTAGATGATCGACACAGGAATGATTAAACACGCGAGTGTATACAAGATTGTAATATTTTAATAGCTCCACGGGCTAACTACAGACTGAGTAAAAGTAATTATGATTCGGTTGGTTTTTGCTGAAAGTTGTAAGGAATCATCAGTTGAAAAATTGAGAGATGGAATAATTAAGCTTAACAAATCGTATAACTTTAATATGATAAACTAATAAAATTTTTATTGAGATATTCTCAGACGTGATTAAATCAGACCCTGGCTTAATAAGTTGATTTTAAATTAAGTTTATGATCAGAGGTAGGTAATATAGACGCAATAATCAACCGTCTCGAGTTCAAATAATGAATAAAATACAAAATCAATTTTACGCCAATTCGTAGCTAGCTCATATACACGCCTGACAGAATAAAGTACTCTCAAACCGTCCGATATCGACTCCAATTAAACCGTTCATTATAACCCGTCACAGACAAAATAAAACGAAAACCGATCAAACCGTCAACGGGTGTCATAAATTTTCTCCGCCTTTTCACGCGGCACTATTACATTATATATCCGTGGGAAATTGAATTTAATCGTTGATACTATTGACACCGCTTGCTGTACCTGTCCTGTACTAATACCTGCTTAATTACCTTACCATTTAATGACTCGCTTCAAAAAGTCTGAGTACTCAATCGACCGTCGCTCATCAAATGTTGCTCAACAGTCAAGGCTCTATCTCCAACATTGTACCAAGCGAAAGCCAATGAGTGATGGGAGTCTCATGTTTAATTGAGACACGTAAGTCTCATATATATCGACAAGGCTTCTGCTTAAAGATGCTATCACATTACCTCACTACACTTTGACTAAAAGCATTCACATCGTATTCGGAGAGATGAATTTTTTCATATTCGGAGCATAATCGACCCTCTCATTGTCAGATTATTCTCATCTTCGCGGATCTTTATATCAAAGTTAAACTCGTGATCCATTTAACGACAAATAGACTTAGTTATGGCTAAATAATACCTAGTTCAACGTACCCGATGATGCAGTGAATCCCGTGTGCATGGCGTACCGCGGTGCAGCCAACGGTTGAGGATGAGGTGCAGGCGGCAGTCCATGTGACGTGGATACGGGAACCTGAGGATGGGTGGCAGCCGGTCGTGATAGTATTGTATCAATACCATGAGGATTGCTGCCGACGGAGGTGATCGAGGTGGCAGGACTTTGCTTTCCACTCCCCGTAGGTGAGGGTTGTCCCTGAGGTTGGTTACCGAGTTGAGCTGCAGAGACGCTGGACAACTGGAGGCTCTGTTGTTGATGATGTTGTTGCTGCTGATGGCTTCTTTCAGCCATAGAATGAAGAGCGGCAAGGGGTTGACTTCCTAGCATACCACCACCGGCGGCACTCAGGTTAAGAAATTGGAGAACATGGGGCGATGCAGCCGCGTGAAAATCGTGAAGCCACGGTGGCCTAGGGGGTGGTGGCGAATGGCTTGTTGGCGGAGGTGGCGAACATGAACCCAATGATGATCCCGCCGACGAACTACGATCGCCGTCTAAGTGACTAGCGTTTCTACGATGAGCGTCACTCAAAGATGACATGTCACCGGTCTCAGTATCGACCCCTACACTAACTCCTGATCGTACTCTGAGGTCGGCACAACCGTCCGCACTTTCCCCACAGGTCTTAGTCAGAGAGCACACCATTTCGCACCATGCATAGTTCAGGGTTGGCCTGAAAGTATCCAGGGAACGTTTGCAGGGTGGAGCGGTGACCCGCTTCCTTCGATTATTTGAAACTTAAAAACCGAAAACTCGCGGTTTTTTTTTTTTTTTTTATTTCAGGCGGATTTCAGGCCGCAGGGACTCGCGTCCCGATTGTCTTACCGGTAAAATCACGTGGTTATAAAATTCGGAGTCACCGTTCAGCTCTCAATTTTCTCCGATCACGCCGTTTTCCTTCACTCGCGTAGTAGGTATCTTACACTCACTGTCAAAGTTCACGCGACTTAGGGGCAATAGGTAACACGAGATACAAACGGACGGTGATATTGAAAAACACTACAGGGTGAATATTTTTATTTCTCCAAAAATATTTGAAAACACATTGAACTGCACACTCTTGTGATGAACTATAACTGTAATATATTATCGCTTTTAGCTACGGAGATAAAATCTCTATAATTTCTTTCGCGACGGAGCACGGTTGTCTCTGAACGGAATGCCGTCCTAGAATGTCGTTGTCGAACTGGTGGCCCCCTCGAGTCGAGTTTGGCCGTGGTCCACGACGGGGAGATCTACTCCTGGGCTTTCCTCTTGGTAGAGTGAGCTGGTTCTATGGTTAGAGAAGGATAAGAATAGAGAGGGAGATTTTGTGAATGATCAAAGTGCGCCGGTGCCGGTTCAGGAGGCGTTACCCAAGTCCTGGGATTGGTTATCCAGGATGGTTACACCGGAAGGGAAACTTGGTGGAGGCGGAGCCTCTCAATCTCGCATTAGCTTCTTGTTAAGCGTCTTTCATTGTGTGTTTAAACCCGTAATTTATGATCCTGACTGAATAAAACAAGAGCTGGTTGCCACGGCTTGTGACTCGGTCTCGCCTTAGGAGGATGGCCAGCCTTTCTAGCCCATGACGAGGACGAGGACGAGGACCACTTCGACGTAATATGGTCAGTGTCACTCACTCACTCACAAATATACCCCTTTACACATCACCGAACACCTTATTCATCTCTCCTATATCCATGAAGATGAACGTTACACTGCACCGTATGAAGATAAATTGAACATATTCTTGTTTGCTCTTTCGGACAGGGACTTGCCTCTGGTCAAGATGGATGCTGTATACTTTATCTTAATTCATTCAAAATTTAGGACAAATCTGTTAAATGCGGGTGTCGTTCAGAGTTTATCTCTTACCAACCATTAAACGGATTTAAATACAGTTTGGAAAAGTTGGAAATTTTCCATTTTCTATTTTTATTTTAGTTTAAGAACATCGCGTGGGATCCATCACCTTTTAGATTTTCAACAGAGGCGACGATTGTTCGTCGTGTTATATACGCAGTAACCCCCTGCAGTTACCGCGCACAAACGATTACCACAATTCAGGTACCGTTTTTTATCTTTTTTAAACTTCTCTATATTTGTCGTGCGAAAAGTGTTTCCCATCCCAACACAATATTTCCTATAGAGGAAGAAAAATGGCTAGTATACTTCACCGCCGTCTAAGTGAGATCTAATTTTCCACCACATCAAATTTTATTAATGGCAATGTCACGTGAGAAGAAAAAAAAATAAAGGAAAAAAAGGTATGATTGCCGTTAACAGATCTATATGGATCCATTGTACGAAACGAGATATAGACGTGTAATATGTCGGTCACGTTAGTTGCAGCTATCAGAATAATAGCTATTCTCTGCAGATTGTTAAAGTGTGTAATGTGCATACAGTGGTATAAATGTATGTGTGTATGCCTGGATTCACACCGTAGTACATTTACTGGCAAAAATCGTCCTCAGTTACTCTATACATACACACGTCTATATGTATACCTATATATTATATAGCATATATATACTATACGCCTGTACCTTGGTGGCAATTGAATTGGATTAGTTATGCAGTTACTCAAGCGTGTATAATTGTAACCCCGACGTGTCAATCTGCACGGGGATAATTCCCGTTTGCCTTTTATAAACCGTCTAGGTATCCATAAAAGACTGACCTAACGTAACCTTAGGTATTTAACTGCACTGTAATGACAGCAGTCTGCAACGACAGACCCTCTTCTAGTCAAACTAGATTTATCCAACCTCGTTAGCCGACCAGCGTAGTCTATATATTTACATATAATTAATACATATACATACATAGGTATAGCTGGGTTACATATGAGGATAGGAAATTTTAGTAGAAAGCTGAAATCCAATCATATATAGGGAAAACTCTGTTCCTATAACAATGCCTAAGCCATGACGTTGATCGAGATCTACTTAGATGATTACGTTGATCCTTGAATCGACACATCAAATGGAGAGGGTCGATCTGCCTGTAATCTCATAGATTCATAGTCAGTTCCATCCCACGTTCATAGATGATAAAAGTGGGATGAAATTTTACTTATAATGTATAATGGAGCAACGAGCTTTTGCATTGAGGAAAATCCTTGAATATAAAAATACGGGGTTCTGACTTTTGACGTTTGACGACTGTTGGTCATTGTCAGGAATGAATGCATTAAAACGGTCTAGACGGTTAATACTTACGCTAATACTACCCAAATACGACAGCTTCTTTGACACGATTTTAGAAAGACTCTGAGTTCCTATATGGTATAATGCGTACACCGCTGGTGCTACACTGCAGATCGGATTGATACACACATGTATATATCTACAGCAGCTGCATATTGGTATTGTACATTTTACACCGACGAATTTCGGCCCAGCAAACAAGCTCAAAAGTCAACGATTATATCCTCTACCAAACGATCCGTCATCGCTAGCACCAAAAGCGTCCAAGCGTTATATTGCTCTATTGAGGCGATTTTGAAACTCAGAGGACTCCTCGGCACGGGCCCCATCGCATTATACATATACCCATACACATGTAGATATATATGCGTTATTCACAAACACACGAATCCCATAATCTTAGAAAAATTTTCTCCGTTCAAAAAGAATTCCCGTTCTTTTTATTTTTTTTTTAGATTTTTCTTACCTCATTACAATTCCATCCTTCACCTTACGATTTCATATACTTTCACCTTCATTGATGATGCGATGTCTGTCGAATCTGGTTTCGGAACTTGTGGTTACTGCGACGAGGGAGATTCCTTCAAAGTAAATATTAAAAAAAAAAAAAAATTAAAAAAATTGAAATGATGTAAAACTCGGTTCAGTTCTCGCAAATGACTGCATCCCGATCCACGTTGTGGGAATGATGTGATCCGATGCGTCAGTGTCATCGTGAGCATTGTTCGAGGCACGCATAGCGCAGGGTATCTTGTGCCTAACGTGATAATAATGACGTCAAGTTGCGGCTTAAATAATAACTGAGCGATGATGGATCGGGCCAGTGCGTGCGTCGTAAATCGGTCACATTATCATTATTACGCAGTTGTTGTTGTTCACGTCATTGTTATACTGTCGCTCTCGCGGTTAATAACATATAACATATATTCCCTAACTTATACCAGTCTCACATTTTTACTCACAGGACGGGACGTGAGATCGTCACAGCAGCCCGCAATACCTAAAATCGGCAGATGGTACCGCGGCGATGTACCATGGAAACACAAGCTAATCATAAACCGAGTTTAGGTGTAGATATATTTATTCATTTTTCTAGTGTACCAGGAATAACTTTCGAATGACTGAACAGATTTTTATGAAATTTCATTCAGAAGTATAGCCGAATATTAAATTTGAATACAAATCGGTGGAGGTACTTCTTTTTAAAAAAGCATCAATATCTCGGCGGTGGCTTGTGCGATTTGGATGAAATTTTTTAGGTTGATATATCTTTAGGTAATAGACTTTTTGGCCGAATGTAGCATGATTTCAAAATCAAATTCGGGACAGGTAGCAGTTCCGAATAGACTGGTTTCTAAATTATCTGAAAAAATAGTTGGAACTATGATCGCTCCCAACTTTCTCGCTCCATTTCTATGATTATGAATTGCAGTGTTTGTTATAGCTATCATTTTTAGACCTAATAAGTAAAGGTTTTCGCAGAAAACGGTATATATCCAATGAAATCGAGGGTTATTGTTGAATGATCGAACCTTAGAACGTTCGAATGAACTCCGTAGCCAGTGTAGTTGTAGGATTGACCATCCAGAGGAAGTAGGTAGCATAGAATAACATAAACCATTGTAGTAAATAGTTTCTAGGGTCTCGAGTTGTGCGCAGGGTGAAAAATTCAAGTAATTTGACACAATACGGTTCACAGCCTCGTAACACTAGGGTAGGCACGTATATATGGGTTTGTAGATATATATTATCTGCCTTTGCGCGGCAATCTGTCCGTCGACAATGCGTAAAGCCGGCAAATTAGGTGGCGGGTCCAACAGGCTGTGCGTGACTTCAGCTGTGCGTACAAATAGCGCCGTTGGAATCCACAGATCTCTGAAGCTCATTGTCGGTGGTCCATTGTTGCGCTTTCTACTTCTATTTTGTAGCCTCGTATATATCCTCCGCAAGACCTGGACCGATTTCCTCCACTTGGTTAGGAACATTTCTTACACCACCCTTTTAACAGCCTCTACCATCTCATCTCCAAACTCATCTCCGGACTCATCTCCGGACTCTTGAGCTCAATTATTCGACCGAGCCTTCTGGAGATTGGAAAATGAACACAAATAATTAATGAAAATGAATAAAAAAAATGAAAAAGAACGGATAGAGATGGACGAAAACTTCCAAATCCATAATGGAGTATTCATTTCTTTCCTTTTTTTTTTCTCTCAATGAAAATTTCCAGCAGTTAACGAAAATTATTATATTTTATATCCATTTTATTTTTCAATACAGATTTTTCAACGTTTTCTACGTTCGATGTTACAGATAACTGTGTGAATGTATATACGTATGAGAGGCGCGGTGTGATGCTGGAGAGATGGGGAGGCGCGATGATCCGAATATTATATAAAAGTAACGGGCTACTAATTTAATAAGCGACGCTGAGCATCGCAACGTTTTCTCCCTCTATTATAGGTGGATATATACAGTAAAGCTCGACGGGGCTGCCAGGAGTGGAGCTGCTGTCATGACACAGATGTGTCCCCAAACTCTCGGAGCAGTGCTGGGAGGAGGCTTAGTGCTGCAAGGCCGCTATATTTCACCTAGCATTATCATCTCTTTTTTTCCAAGCTCATTTTACGACCTGTCGACTGAGCATTAATAATCCCAACCTATAATAATACGCACCAGTTGAAAAAATTATTCTTTTTTTTTTCCTTCCTTCCTTCTTTCTCTTTTTTATTATTACATTTCGTTGCCTTCGCCTTTGCTAATTGAAGAACTCTCTATAGCTATACCACTTGTACCTTAACTCATAGCACGCGGGCCAGTCACGTGCGACTGTAGTAATTATACTTCGGAAATCGTCAAACTTTTTAATTATTATTTTTCATTCAAGATCTATGATATACGATGTATTTTAAACTCAGGGAAGTAGATGATATAATTCTGTGAATTTAGTAAATCGCATTAAACCGCGTGGGGGGTTGTTATAAGATTTATTAATCAATCGTTTAAAATTATATATAGAGACAAGTTTCGATCGATCGAATAATCTCACGGCTATAATTCGACCAGTTTCATTCCGTCAAACCAATAAACGAGTTACGACGGATCTATTATAATCATGTCATAAATATATCGATCCCTTTGATCGGTAACGTCAAAAAGATTAACGGATAAATCTTCGGGCATCTACACGAGGATATGTATATGCGCCTTGTGTATTATGCGAAGTATATGGTAACATGAATTCAGATTTGAATGAAACCGTGTATAAAGGTACAGTGGTTGGGTCCGGTTTTATCGCGTCGATCTAAAACCTTGTTAACTTTTATACCTTTCATCCCTGTGATCCCTTTGGACAGCCCGAAGAACCGCTCCTCCTCTTCGTCCCTCAAAACTTCTAACTTTTCTCTCTTATCCCCCTTATTCTCTCTTCCTTAAATTTTCCCCTGACCATTAGGTGCCCAAGCACACCTGAAAGGCATTCTCTCACCCCTACGCCTCATCCTCAATGAATGCCCTCGCATCCGGTATGAGTCAAACGAGCTAACAGCAACTCGTCATCAGTCGTTAGAAATCGCATTACCAGATGAACCTGCGACTTAGACAAATCTGAAAGGCACAAATCCTTCTGTTTACCTTTGACCTGATCATACCCTGCATTTCCACTCACTATACGCTCGCTTTTTTCAATACCCAGTCGTTTATGCTGAATGCAATTTAACTCCTCTTTTTTTTTCTTCTTCTTCTTCTTCTCATTTCTAATCCCATATATCATCCATTGATACACCCTCAGTCACAGATACCTGTACACGAAGTGCTATTTACTCTTCTCACGACTCCAGGCAAGAAATGAATCGGTTCTTTTTTCTTTTCTTCTCACAATGAGAATATGGGGTCGTAATTTTAAGATCGGTGGGTATATCTGCTACCGTTTATAAAATGAAGCAGGTTATTTATCTTTTTTTTTCCTGCATAGTGGGTTACACACCGAGGGAGCCAATCAGGGCGACATATGAGTAAGGTATAAAGTATCACGTATAGAGACCCATGGATCGTTGTGTAGTTCAGCGGAAACGTAACGCGTGCAAATATTTGGGCTTACCAAACGTGTGACGTTGATTTATCAAAGTTTTCGTTTTCTTTTTTTTTTTCATATATTTTATTTTTTTGATATAATATGAATTTATTGCCGTCGATTTTTATACCGCCTCAAAACCCGCCTGTTATCGGCCACTCGTGGTACGCGTCATTCCATCACGTATGTAGTCGTCCAATCGCATCGCATCGGTACAAAGATAATATTTAAATTCTCGGTAAATTACGCGTCGACGCCGTCATAGCTACATCATTTTATCCACAAGAATAATGAAAAAAATCGATCAATAGATTAGTCGGACAGAAATAATCCCAAGTTATAGATAATCGGAAAAGAAAACTGGACTTGTCATATTATAGGGACGAAGACCGCCCGTGGTCAAATAAACTCCTGAGCATATCGAGACTGAAGCAACATTTCACCCTCGTCACGATTCTATTTCAAAGGAGATTTCACTTTGTGGAATTTCTTCTGTTTATTTACCTATTTTCGGTAACGAAAATAAGAAAAACTAGGGGTAGGTGGGAACAATTTTTCAAGTTAATATTCCTCGCCTTCCGAGTAGATATACATTCGGCTATAATAACTCGTATCGATATAAGTCGAAGTTAGGAAACAGGGATGGGTTATATAGGTATAACGGAGATGGAGGTAGAGGAGAACCACCCTGAGAGACGGGGTCGTGTGGCAAATCCGGTGACTATAATTGTGGGATTACCGAGATAATTGAATGTCGCCTCAACTCACAGCTCCGACGTACGCTGTCTACCCCGCAGACTTGTAAATGTTTTTAATAAAAATGTAAATATTCAACCGCGACAAATGAGCCAGTAACTGCAGCTACGAGCTCAAAGCTATCGTTTACCATTCTACGAGAAACTATACGGAATACATTGCAAGTACAGGTAATTCTACCTATATTTGTGACTTTGATACGGTTTTCGAATTAGAATAGCACGTAGAATTTTGGAAAAATCATACAGACTCAAAAGCCATTTTAAAAATAATTTTCATCATGTTATATGATAATGACGTAATTTTTATCGTGTATGTTTCAGGTGGGAGGTAATTTGATCTTGGAGGTCCTGGAGCGATTCTGATCCCTTGCCAGAGTGTAATTTTTCGTTTAGTAAGTATAAGCGGTGTCACGTGTACTCATACACATACGATACGCATATGTATATGTAGAAATATACCGTTTCAATCCTCGACGAATCTCTTGTACCCTTCGGCGACGAGTTCTCCCCGCTGAGGGAGACAAGGGCTAAAGATTATCTACCCCGGTTCGCATTGTAATCCAATGAGATATTATACGAGGCAACCGGCAGCCTTGTTCAGTCTGTTTAATCATGCAATTAATTAGCGTGGGACGCCGGTTACCGAGATCCTTGTATACCCTGCACCCGCCTACACTCCGCAGCCCTCTGGATCTGGATCACAGCTCCCTTTCTACTTCATTCTTACCCCGCCTTTGTTTTATTCGAAAACTTTAAATCCGAAAGAATTTTCGGACCCCGGAGTGGTTTCGAAAAAGGAGCATCAGTCGAGCTGGAGTACTATGCCTGGGACTTATTTGTCAAGTAGCTTGCTCATCTGATGAAGCTTTCCAAACATTCGACAGAGTTAAAAAAAAAAACAAAAAAAAATGTGAAATCGAAACAGTGGTTCATCTCATTTTGTGCTGATTCCACTTTCATTGGATATTGAACTGTGAGTGGATCATCACGAGTCCTGATCTTAACCTGAATTATGTACTGAGAAAATCTACTCTTCAGAAATCTATTTTCAGACGAATTGGTCCTTCGGAAATCCTTTTTTTAATGTGATTACACCCTGTTGATGAAAAAAAAAAAAAAAAATACGAAAACGTATGTAATAAGTGTGAAAAAGAAAGGGTGGCGACGTGGTACCCTGGCTACGAAGATGGCCACGTCGAGAAAGGCCGCGAATCTCCCCTAGGTAGTGTTTTGCCCCACTCGCGACGCCCTCGTCGGCTTCGAAGCGGCCGCGATGTAATCCCGGATTCAGCACTCAATTTGGCGCGTTGCACAGCGGTTTGTCCGCCCCTCCCTCTATTACTCTCTTCCTTGCTCTCCCTGGGGTTTATCTCTCTCTATCTCTCGTTCGACTTGCCTGAAGAGTAAGCTGTAAACGCGAGGTGCGCCCCTCGTTGGCATTTAAATTAGATTAGATAAGTTAGTCAATGCGGTATTCAAAGTAAGAGCCAGGATTTCGCGTCACATCCAAAACCACCTTACGCCCTTCTCTGCAAGCACTCCCCTTCACCACTAGAACGAATATTCTCTAAGCTTTTCAGTCGTTAGATCGGTACGCCGCATGTCTGCACCCTAGAAACTCAATTGATCCTCAAGAACTGAACTCTTCTAGGACCAGGACAAGGCACATTCATTTATACTCACTGCAGTAATGCACAAAGTTCTCATTGACTAGTACTAAGAAATCAAAAATACGACTATGACGGTACTCTGCAGTGGAGAATCCGCATATCAGTACTTGCGTGAATCTCCGACCCTCTTTTATGGTCAAACGGACTCAGACCATGGCTTCATCACTATTTTCGAAGCCATGCATCATCGCAGAATAGAACTTTTACAAGATTCTGTTTTATCGTTGCATGAAATCGCTGCAGTTATATTTTCAATGAGAGAAAACTTGAGGATAAAGCCTCCGAGTTATCGCACAAAACGGACCCCATCCGCGTGTGAAAAATCTACATATCTTCGGATTTTCTTGATGAAAAAATTGCACTTCTTCGTCGCCATGGTTCACCAGAACCAGCAGGATATAGCCTCGGTTATAACACTGCCGGAAATGTGAGCTCGAGATGGGGTTGAGCTGCACAGAGTGGGTAAGGCGCCCTCCTTCCCCCCCATAAACAAGTGCTTACCGCAATCTAATGCGTCTGTAATGACTCTGGAGCTGGAGCTGGAGGTTGTGCCTGTATCTGGGCCGCTGGAGCGGACGAACGCGGGTGGATGGGCCCGCGCTTCGTACCGCGATTTAATTACTATGTAAATGTCGCATTCCCCAACCTGCCTGACACCCCTCTCACATTTCCCTACGGCTCGGCGCCCGGTGTCGCCCGATGTCCTTAATTACTTTATACGTTATCATAGCCGGCCGTGAGCCCACCCACCGTACCACGCAAAAGGACCGTCCTCACTCCATTGCGTTACTAACTACTTCACTCCCGCGGTACCCTGGCTTCGTAACTTCCCTACGCGAGCTCTTCGAGTCCGCCTCGGTGCCGGGCACCATTTTGTTACCAACATAATATTACATACGTCGATTACCCCCAGTGGTTTAACGTTTGAAACGTGAGTCAAATTTTGGAAGCTATAATTGAAGCATCGACGAAAGAGACGCGAAGGATTCGATTTTATTTTCTTTTTTCATATATGTTATTGGTTCGTTGTAATGAGTTCAGCAACAGATCTTCATCATGTATAGAATATGTACACGATGATTGATGAGTGATTTTCTTCTCGAACAAATTCTGCACCCGGAACTACCCTCTCAATCGATCCTTATAATTACTTTCTTCATTTTCTTTCTCTCGTCCTTCGTCGATGCCGAAAACAAAGGTCATTGACCGGTAGTAGGGTGTATATTGTACGGGTAGAAAACAATTTTGTCGAAGTTGGGTAGTCGAGGTAGTCGACGGTCTTCTCGCCCCCGTTCGTGATACGGATGACCAGGCTGTCCGCAGTGGTCAGATAATGTGGCGAGACAGAGAATGGAAGACGGCCTTGTGGCCAGTTTGTCAGACGCTGATGCCTCCAAGAGGGTCATTCGAGTTCTCAATTTATCTTGCGCGCTTGTCCACCCTAGGAAAACTTTAAACATAATATATAGCCGTTTATATACACGAGGAATTATTCCTAAAAAAAATTTTGTCACAAATCTTTCACCTCCAATTTCACTCTATATGTATATACCTTGAAAAAAAAAATAGTAATGAAAAAAAAAATGAATAGTAATCGTAAAATGGAATGTAATTTCTCTAGTTATCAATCTTGTTTTATCTACGATCCTCCGCGCAGCTTCCGCTGATATAAAAATCCATGCAAAAAGTTCAAGAGTGTTTTTGTCCCATCGCATCATCCCCTTACGGTTTAGGTGCGGTTGTGTCTTCCCTAAGAACTTTGGATTCCCCTCTAACATCCTCTAACTCGGCTAGCCACGGAGACAACCTTTTCAAAGATGTTCCTGATTAGATTGGGCGACGAAGGGTGCCCGTTGCGGAGTCGGCTCTAAGACCACCAACGAATTTCTACGTCGACGACTATACGACTTCGAGCAATTGAATTCCGAAGAATGGATGCTTTCAATAAACGAGGTCCGGTTTGCGGAGGCAGCCACTCGGATAATCTTGATATCCGCTGACCATTTACGTGACCGAATGAACCGTAACTATTATACGTATCATGCAAGTCAAGAAAATCCCCACCAATTTTCATCCGCAGGTTAGTAGAGAGAAAAAAAATGATCATATGTGTCTTGTCTGACTGATAGAGAAATTTATTTTACAAAAATTACACTTTGCAGTATGGACGTAGAAACGTATATTTTTCATCTGACATTGATTAAGTGTGCAGTCTACGATAGAAGAATAATTATTTCACGCGATACATTCGCTAATTATTATTTCGGTTATGGTTTTAACGCTTCGTTTAATTATCGCAATTCTGATTCAGCTGATAAACAAGGCCGTCCATTCGGGACCCCGGTCTCATTAATCTGAAAGTTAAAACGTAATCCGTTAATGAAAGTACAAATCATATCGAATGCACGAAGTGCGAGGTATTATGTATATATGTATATATAGTATACCAGTAGCTTCCGCGAGCGCCAGAACCAGGCGAGCATTTATCTTAATGACGTCATCGTGATGCTGCGATTAAAAACATCGAAGCAATAAATCACACTGGGTAGGTACTGGGTTTATTTAGCAAAATGTTAAACAATCACATTATAATAAACAGCAAAAGAGTCGGCAAACGGGGCGTCACGGATTCGCGTGTAAAACCCTCCGTTCATTTGGTAGAGCCTATATACATTACATACATATATACGTGTCTTCTATCTATACCTACGTATGTATAGTATATATGTATACATGGATCTATATGTATACATTTCGTATCGAAGTGCGTGGGGAGCATACCAGGGGTTTTGAGTTACGAGTGCTCTGTGATATCAATGCATCAATTTGGCTAAACGAAGGATTAATTTAATAACAAGTCAGCAGGGGAATCGCCCTATGATCTATAGACCGGGGGGATGCTCTTCGGGGACGCGTCTGTACCTATATATACACATGCACACACACACACACACACACACACGTATTATACCTATATATGTGTATATCGTTCTACATCGCTACATGAAATTGAACACTTCTGTTTATAGTATTAGAATCTTTATAGCCAGACGTTAGAATGATTCTTGATAAAATTTTCAAACAAATCTCTAATTCTGTGAAATTCCATTACAAAAAAAAAAAAAGCGACTAAGGATCCTGTTGCATCGGGTATGATTTTTTAATTGAGTCAATAAAACAATCAGATTTAAAAATATTTCCGTACCTTCGCGCAGTGTTCCCAAAATTTGATTAATTTTCAAACAGTAACTACCCTGGGTAAAAAAGTTGGTATTACTATCACGGTGTAATTCGTACCCTAAAATTATCCGATATTATACTTGTAATTTGCCCCCCCACAATTACATTCACTCACAATCATATCATCAATGTCGTAATTCCCATTTGTATAATATGGTCTAAAATGATATTCCCGTAACCGATGAGCAAACTCTGTACATATCGCTTATCGTTTTGTATAGCTATCTATTCATCTTTGTGTCTGATGTATCTACATATACATACCGTGTATGTAATACGAATTAATAAAGAGAATGGAAGATGGAAAACGGAAGATCTGGTACTTCTAAGTGGGTTGGTACATATATAGTATATAATACCCTCACAGATCGACTGTGGAGTGTTCTGTAGCTATATAGTTGCTACTTTATAGCCTGACTCTCTCCCTTTGGTCTTCTCTTCTCTTTTTTGGCGGTCCTCTTCTCTCCACGCTATTCGGAAACGGTATACAGTGCACCAGCACCACCACCAGCATCAGCAGAAGCAGAGAACGAATAGATGTTGGGTTTTATCCCCCTCGGTATAAACATGACGGGTTTTACTGTTTGACGTTTGTTATCTAATTGGTCGTTACTCTGGCCGCGCCACGAGACCCATCCCATTGCTACCCGTCCAGTATTCCGCGTTATTCCAACGCTTCAAACCCTCTAGACCCCTACAGCTACAGCTACACCCTATACACCTCGTTTTACCCCGTAGTGACGCCTCGCCATATAATATCCTCCCGCTCACCCACACGTCATAATTTATCGAGTGATACCCGATTCATTTATTGCCTTACAACCGTTTCTGACTACTCAGCGGAATGGGATTTCTCAATTTATTAAACTGGAACTCGCTATAATAAATAAGTTGTATACCAGCGACCATACGGAGGGCCTTCTTATCCAAGAAAACCCTTCTTTGATGTACATTTCAAAGTCCAAAGTACATTATAACGAAAGATAATGATGATTGGATAAAAACTGTATATTCTGCTTTCGGGAATTAATTCGCAGCTCATTTTTTGGTCCACGATATGCTACAGTGGGTTAGAAACAAGATTTCGTCGCCGGATGTTGCCTCGGATAACGGAACTGAAAATAAGAAGAGCTAAAGGTGGTAAGGCGCGGGGGCGGGGATTGCTAAGGGGGTGTAGGAGCAGAGGAAGCGGGCAGCGCAATATCATAAAGTAAGTCTGTGGCATGGATAGCCGTGGCGCGCCTCGTAATGGACAATAACTACGATATACTGCCTCATCCCGACTCCCAGACCTCACGACTCTCTCAGTTTCCTCTACGTTTCTACCGGGGTTCCTTCACCAACCCAACTTCGAACCTCCGCACGCCATTCGTTTCAGTTTATTCCCGCGAAATACTGAGGATCTTAGTAAAAAAGAAACGCAAATATTACCCCACGTTACCCCCAGAGAACACAAGAAGAAAAATCGTCCGCTTTTGTTTTTTGGGGGCTGAAGAAATCTCGCATGGTCATATCGTTCATTTTACTGCAGTTACATGAACCAACGCGGATGAAATCGCAGGAGGGATGAACAGATATGAACTCCTAACCGGAGGATGAAGTTCGCCAATGAAAAATTAACTTTGACCAAAGTTTCCCCCTTTTCTTTTCCGGGCCTAAAAATTGTCTCGGATTACATCCCTCGCGGTATGCTCTATGGGGGTGAGTGAGAGATATTGGTGTTATATGGTGAGATGGTAGACTATGTACAATATATATATGTGGTTGGGGTTTTGGCAGGGTAAGAAATCGCTGTTGAAAAATATAACTGAACGAAGAAATACCAACGGCTGCAGATACCAACAAATAAATCAGAGCTCTTGACGCCGCCCGCACTCCCCGCCCAGCTTTACTCGGAGATGACTTCTCCCAGGGTGCCTTATATCCGACCGCGTCGTCTCTTACAACCGCGAAAGGATCGATTGACCTCCTCACGTAACGCCGAATACAAGGCGTTCAAATTTTTACAAACCGTTGTAATAAATTGGTATAAATTTTTATTTGTTGTTTTTTTTTGTTTTTTTTTTTTTCATTATCTTATTTTTATTTTCGAAAATTTTTATCGGAGTGGAAAAACACCCGCATAAATTAGAAATTCGAATAGATTTTTCTGTCTCTTGCACCGCGAGGTCGGAGGCTTCAATTATAACGAATTGGCAAAGTCAGGTAGCTATATCTGTCCACATAGCGGCAGAAAACGTACATGTATAGGTATAGGTATAGCCTGTATAACTGGAGTAATTCTTCACTTTGGGACAGAAAATAGGGGTGAGAAGGAAGGCCGGGGGCGAGTCACATCGACGTTTGATATTTTTATGCGGTGGCGCCACTGTGGCGAGATTTACGACGCAGATATGTGATCACAAAATGGCCGACACTAAATCAAATATGGTGCATCGGAAAACATTCGACATTATTATTGGGAATTTTATTGGAGCCAGAGCAATAAAGCAGACGGACCACGTGATTTTACGAGCCTGGATGTTCCAGGCGTCGTTGGTACGTGCCACGGTCGATTCTCTAATGCGCTAGAACATTAAAACGTTAGATTATCTTCACAGTTCTAACAACGAGAGAATAAACGCTTTACTCGTTTTATTTTCACTTGAATTTAGAAAAAAATTTTTAAAATGAAGGAAAATTCGCTCAATCGTAGCTCTCTGATACCATCGAGCATGTCAATTAGCTTTGTAAGAACCGCGGCGGAAATATCCATGAAAGGCAGTAGGGTAGATATAGAAAAATTTGGTTCCCTTATGGTTGTGCAGGCGGAAGGAAAAGAATTTCCGTTGACAAGCAAGTGATATAGCTGTGTGGATATGTTGCTCGCGAGAAACGTAATATTTCCTCCAGATTTGAAGGCGGATTTTTTAGTTGAAAAAAAAAAAAAAAAAGAAGAACAGTATAAAAAAATGAAACAAAATAAAACTCTCCAAAGAGGCGTAAGGAAAAAGGAAGAAAAAAGAAAGAACCGAGTCTTTCCCTACTTCCTCTTATATTTTCTCCGCACTTTTTTCTACCCATTTTTCTTCCCTGTTTCTTTTTTTTTTTCTTTTTCCTCATATACCTACCGCTCTTGTTATTTTCTTTATCGACGACAGCAATCAGCCTTCTTAGGGCTAGATCACTGGATGTCTCTATTTATTTTATAAACAGATGCAAGTGACGTCACGAGTCACGACGTCCTCTTTGCACCCGCACCAGACAAGCTGTCTGGCACTTGGCTCTCGGCTGTTGTCTCAACAAACAAAACTGGCATTGGAGAAGCCAACGTATGTACGTACAAACTGACGTATACACCCTATACAAGTACGGTGAAATTTACAGGTGCGTAAGCGTCGTTCTCTCCTTGTTATTCTTTCTTATAATAATAAGGGTGACATGTTCCGGGATGTATCTTATGTGGTACAGAGATCTTTGAAGGATGCTGTTATTACTGAGCAATGTATATAATATAAGAGAATTTTTCTAATACTCATATGGCGGGTTAAAAAATTTTATATTTTGTTATAATTTTGATTTTTTATTCTTCATCTTTTTTCTTTTTCTTTTTCTTTTTTGTCCTTTAATCTTCAGGGAGCTCTGAAGCGAATCGCGTATTATGTATACGTGTATGGAGGTATACACTTATACGGGGTATATCAAAAGAGCGCCGGGGCTATGGAGAGACCCGGAGAAGCCCATCGCCGAATAAGCTAATGGCAAACCTGAATGAAAGTTTCGGCTTAAATCTCCGTTTAATCCCTTTGTTAGCCACCCTGCGACCGCCACGCCCGCACCGGAAATACTATTCTACTTTCACAGGTCGCTACATAAGTCAGTCAAAGAAGTCAAGAATGCCATTCACTGTACAAGTTGGTCGGAGACCAAATGTCCCCGCGCATGGCATTCGTCCTCTTTTTCTTCGTCCTTACAGATTCTTATTTATTTTCTGATCTTACTTTTTTTTCAACATCCAGGAGCCACCAAATTTTCAGCTTTTCATCCCACGATCATGTTACCAGGTCTTATTTAAAAAAAAAAAAAAAAAAAACAACAGAAACGGAAGACATGGGATTCAGCGACTAATTGCAAAGGGAGAAAAAAAGTTGAAATAATTGGGTGGTAGAAACGCGTTGGTATACAAGAACGTAGGTAGAGATATACGTTACCTATGCCATCGCGAACCCGGTTTAATAACAATAACGAAGTCAAGCCAGGGCAGCAGCAGCAGCCTCCCTTCTTGATCCGTTGAACGGCGCGGAGCAGCGCGGCACACACCCCTCTGCAGCGGCGCAATTCTCTCCTTGGAAGAAATAAAAGGCAAGTCGTAAGAGCTGGATGATTAATATCCAGCCGACAGTTTGTGAAGCGAGCGCCCAATAAACGGGATAAAAATACTCGTGAAAAATAGCGCGCTCATTAGGGGTACAGTCACATCTGTGACTCGAGAGAGAGATGACGGGGCCTGAAGGTGGAGTAAGAGGAAAAGCCAGGGGGCGAAGAGGCAAACGGGTGGGAGAATGGGATAGGAACAGCGGGAAAGATTTATTAAAGTAATCACGGATTATTTTAATATTCCGATGGGCGCGCGTCCCATTCGTTGTCTCGTTATGTGCAACCATGCCATGCGAGTCTGGTTATTGTCAGAAACACACGTCGCTTTTCGGACATACCTTGATTTTCATTTTTCCTGAATATCAAATCGTTGAATTTTCTTCTCGCTGTTATACCTGCTCCATGTCGATAAATTTCATAAAAATCATTCGTTTCGACTTCCGGAGATCGCCGAGACCATTCATGTGCAACGATAGAGCCGCGTAGCCACAACCAAGCCTTGTCCGAAATCATGAATGAACGTGGAAACGTATTTGTGAATGAGCCAGGCCATACAGTACAGGACACAGCGGGAAGTGCTACACCGACAAAGCACGGCTGCATGCTGCGACCGTTGAGGGTGGCGAGGGTACGTTGCACCTGATCTTATAGTAGTACAACCGACGACAGTATCCAGGGTTTTGGTGGGTTGGGTAAACGCTTCCACGACGAAATCTTATTATTCTTTATCCATTATGAGACAACTCGACATTTCACGCCAAAGGCACGTTCGGCAATAATTTTTTTTTCAAAGGAATCTGACACGTTCTATAAAGGTTATAGATCAAAAATTACTTTATCACATCCTGTATGATTGACTGTGAAACCATGTATGATGTATTTCGATGTGTTCTCTTTATTGACGCCTTGAGATCTTCTTGCAGATTTCAAAGATTCTAGATCTACTTCGAAGTTCATATGCAGTTATAGCTGTAACAGATAGTGTATTGAGTATACGCCCGGGTACTTAATGATGGTATAACATTAATAAGGGTATAAATCTCAATATAAGGTAAGTGATAAATGTTGGCTAAACGTAATCCGCATAATTAGGGCTAACAAATTATATAGAAAATGGTTAATGTGAATAAGGGATGAAGTAAACGGGACGAATGACGGGAATAATTTAGGATTCGTGTTTTCCTCGGGATTATTAGATATCTTCCAAGATCTATTTGAGGAATTTAAATGAATGATATCACGTCGGTTATATCGTAAGCTTTTGAAATATTATTTCAAATAATTTATATCCCTTGCTTGGAAATTCTTTAGGTTGTTGAATTGAGTACGATCCACCGATCTATAAGCTGACTCAGATTCTCTCATTCTTAACTAAACACAGAACTTCTACCATTATGGAAAACCGAAAACGTCGATCGAAATCGATGAAATCGCACGCAGTAACGTAGCGGTTTGTCAAGAGTATTACTTCTTCCGCTTAATATGATACGAAAAAAACAACTTAATATATTTTCGCCCCGGTTTTTTTTTGGGGGAAATAGCATCTAGTAGGTATATCCACCTAGATAAACCAAACGGTGAAAGCTTGAAATAGAATGGAAACATGAACGCGACGTGAATATCAATGACGTATTGTACCCACACGTCCCTCAGTATGAAAATACATGCATGTACATTGTACATAGACGATTCTTCCTGATTCTCATCCTAGCGTTGCTCCTTCGGGACGCAGGTGTCGTGGATTCGCGCTAACAGTGTCTGCAGTTTGCTCCTGTAAACAGAGTCCCAGTTCCCTTCCTCCTTACCTCTAGCCTCCCTCGCTTGGTCGCGGATACTTTTGTTATTCAGAATCTCGTATGATTGCCTCGATTTGTCTTTAGGAGAGCTAAGGGGGGCATCAACCAATGGAGCGCAGAGTTTTCCGCCATTCTCAACCGGCAGGGTTGAGGGTTGGAGAAAACGGTGCGCGATATTATACGAGGGAGAAAGAGGGTCTCTTCTCAGAGTTGAGGAGACTTTTACTTCTGTCGTCTCTTCGCGGTACATTTTAGCCTCCCTTTCTCGTCTCTCATACCTATTCCTTGTCTTCTTCGTCTGCTTCTTTCTTCTTCCTCTTCCTCTTCCTCTTCCTCTTCCTCCGAATCTCGGTTTGCTTTCTTGATCCCTCTTTTTACCCTCCTGACTCAGACTCCGACTGTGATTCTGGTTCTCGTCTTTCTCACCATTTGACGTTTTATCGCTCGTCGTTTGTTATCTTCTCGCGTTCATCGCCTGCACCAAGAAGCGTTGATCATCTAATAGCCTTCCAGGTTTCAGCTTAACTCTGTTGTCGCTCGGATGTCGCGTCGAATAACTCAGATTCAGAGATCAGTCAAGCTTCTAAAGGTACCTTGTTTGCTGTCGCGTTACCTCACGGACCTTTTTATTATTCCTTTCCTAATTGGTCGGTACTTCCTGACCCAGGCCCAATTTTCGCCACTCTATTCTCATACGTATCTTCGCTATATTGCGAGAAAAGGCTACGAATTCAAACTGTGAACCAGGAACTCATTATTCCTTCGAGTACGATTTTCTTCGGTTGATAATTTTCGATAGATTTCAATTTCGAACTTAGGCTTGCCAAGGTACTTCTGTCACGATCACTGCCGAGTCCACTGAACACCATTAATCAACTTGACGTTGAAAGAGCGGAATATATTAGCAATTGAATTGGAATTTGTCCAGTTCCTATAGACTGCCTTTTCCTTTGAAACCTTCCGAGTGATTAACTGGTTTTCGCTCCTGGCAAATTTTACTTCCGTTTCTTTATTTTGAAGCGAAAAAATGTCAGGTGTACAAAAAATCAACCGCAATTTCCATTTCTATAAAGCCTCAGTATTCCTTTGTTGGTTCATTTTTGTTCGAATTGAAATTTAAGAAACAACTCAAACAGCTGATCATCTTAGATCCCTGAAAGCAACAACATTTTACTACTGGTGGCTGTTACATTTTTTTTTTTATTCACTTCCAAACCGGTGACTAATCAGAAATGAAACGGGTATTAAAACTTTAGCAAATATGCATCTATTTCATAAAATTGAACGATTCAACGTTGCTCAGAATCGTTCACACAACATTTTTCAAACTATAAGTCATACCACGGTGTTATAGCTGGTATTTAATAGGTGAAACGCCCTGAGACAGACATATGTATATATATCTACGTATATGTACCTGTGCTATCTTTATCAAACTAATTATAATGGCACAATATGTTTCACGGCGTGGTTACCGTTGTATATTAGAGTCGGTAATATCGCGGAGTGCGTATAGTAATAATGTAATATATGGTGTGATCGATGAGGGCTGATTGAGTCGTAATATTGGCCCGGGTATCGCGTTGCCATCTGTCGCGTGCCTCAGTTATTACACGCTGGTAAACATATAGGTATCAATTCATTACACTAGGCAAACTAATAAAACAACCTCCTTATGCCACCTAAACTTGTATTACCCACAATTCTCGTTGAATCCTTTGTCGCCACCAGTCTGTCGGTCCAGCTCTCCTATATATTCACAAATCATCTTCAAACGAGGAAAGCTCCCGCTACCTAATTCTCAAAGTTCGAAAGAACCCCGTTTTCATAATTGCTCAGAATTCTTCCGATGTACGATACATGTACCTATATATGACATATATGCAAAAAATGTGGCATCCCCCGCTGTCAGAAAGTCATCTCAAAAAACTTTACAGTTTGCAAACGGCGCGTGTTTGAATATGATAAAATTTTTCATTGTACTGGACTGGGTCGGCGTTGCAACTGCTAAATCGTATTGTGCTTACCCTTAAAGAAGTATTCGTGACTGAGTAAATACGTATACTTGATAAAAGTGTGAGTGTATAAGGACGGGGATATACCTTATACACTAGGTATACATACATATATAAATGTATATCTATGAATGACTGCAACTGCACGTTGTACGTACAGAACGGTACGCCTTTTGACGTTGGTTAATCATATATAGTGAGGATTAGGGCTATTTAACATGCTCCATATCCCTCTTATTTGCTCGGGACGTAGCTACGGGAGTCAATACAAAGCAAACACTGCATCAGGGACGAAGTGGGCCGCATCCCCGAAGGGTGGTGTAAGGGTGTCGTTCACTGTCCCTCAACCTCGGGCAAGGACCAGACGACGTGAAGCTGACCTGGCAATGGCAATATACGTGACGCTGACAATGGAACCCCGTGAGCTCTATAGATGAACCAGTATACAGCTGCCTCATCTCCGCTGATTTAACTCCTATCTAGACATCCTTGGCGTTGGTGTGCGAGTTGTTCACTTTTATACAGTCTTGTGCACCACGATCGTCGGTGCAGTCAAGCGTTATATTGCACCTACTTATAGCTGCTACACTATAGTTATATAGGTATGTATAGTATACACGTAGACGCGTGCAAGGGCTTATGAAAATATCTGCATAAACCCGGGAAGTCTGCCACGATCAAAACTACGAATTTTTTTTCTTTTTTGTTTCTGTGTCTGCATGAAATTTGAGGTTCTAAATTTTTTCTTCGAAATGGTTAAGAAACATGTCCCGAGAAAGTGGGAACAGTTTATTACTCGGCCGAAAATTATGCAACGAGGTATATGAGCGATTTCACTGTAAATTTTGGCGAAACCGGTCGAACAGTTATCAGGGTATACATTTTTAAACTGCTGTCACTCCTACGTTTGATTTCCAAACTCTGCTGATATTTTATCGAGACTTTTTAATATCTACGAAATTCTGACAGAGATCGAAGCATGTGAAGTTCAGTGAGTTGAATAGCGCAGGGGTAGGAATGATTTCGATTTGGGTAATTAAGAATTCGTAAACTGTATCACGATTTATAGTAGGTACCATAATATACGCAGGGTACACATGTGCAGAAAGCAAAAACTAAAATTTGGCCGAAAACCGGAGGACCACGAACCCTTATTAACATAAATTACATGGCAATACGTTGTCATTAATGGCACACCCTTAGCATAAATATATCTATCTCACTCATTGTCGGTATGAAGCCAAAATCAGTAAAGTCCCGAGTATTCGGTGGAGAGTTGGGCTGGTCCAGACCCTCCCCACCTCTTCGGCCCGTCACAACTCACAACTCATAACTGAGAACTAACACTAGCAATCTACTCTCTCTTTCTATCTCTCCCTTTCTATTTCCCCTTCTCTCTCTTCATCCACCATATTTAACGCCATTTGGCACATTATTATTGCCCGCTTCCTTCCTTATTTATTGCCAACGGGCGCCGCAACCGTTCTCCTCTTTTCACCCCTCACCTTTTTTTTTTCATTCCTGTGCTGAAGTAGTCGACCTAGTAGCTAGTACAAACCCCACAACGTGTATAGGTACCTACCTGACCTAATGTCTCGTTGATTATAAAAATTTTCACCGGATCCCTTATGCGCTTTCAGAATCAGGAGAAACTGCGGTCCACCCCGAGAGAGTCATGAATGAATTAGGGTAATTAGTGGCATCGTAACCGTAGGCGGCTGCCAAGCCAATAAACTGTTCTCAGTGCTGCTGTGTTCCTTTAGCATACATATACGTACATATAGCTTACAATAGAAGGATATAGGTGTATAAGTTTGAATTGGGTTAGTCTGGGTTCGGTTTCCCGGTACAACTCTATAACTGCTTATATACACCAACATTTTCGTCATTAAACTCGGTAGGCACGGAGCTACAATTATTTGACTGCCTAATTTAAAGCCCGTTAAATAATAATATCTACTCAGTCGGTGAGGTGAAATGAGAGCGTTGAAACAGGGCGCAGGTTGGTTCATTTCTACCACCAATTTGACGACGTTTAATTAGCCAATTTATACGCAATTTCCGCTAACCAACCTTGCGAGTCTTTCTCGACTTGACTTTTCCGCCTTTTTATTTTTACGTTTCATTACACTATACGTGGATTGTATAACTATGATGGAACACTTTTTGATCGTGTTAAATCAAAGTTGGAAGGTAATTACAAATTTGTATTTAAAACTAACCACGAGTGGAAATGAACAATCTACTCAAACGAAAGACACATCGGAAGATTTTTTTTCTTCGAAAGTACACACGTGCGGATGATAAGTATATCAAAAGGTTTAAAGGACGCGTTTACCCTGGCGAAAATAATAGACATTCACACCGTGAATTAGCTCCTGTTTGTTCCCTGTTCTAGGGCATAAATAACAGCTTTAAACGGACTCTGAAAGACGCCTCGTCCATTGCCCGGTACTTGGTATCTGGTGGCTGGTCTTTGGCTGGTCCTTTCTATACTAGAGGAGAAACCAGTCTACTCCATGTCCCAACTCTCGGGTATTAATCCCACCTCTGTATAACCAAGTGAAAGATATACGTATACGTAGATGCAGGTATAACATCGTAGATATTTCCTATGTGTAATGGAGGTACACAGTGAAAGATGAGCTTGGATATAACCCGCACACCAAGACGAGGTGTACAAGAGAGGAAGTTGTTTCTCGCAGAGGGGATGCCCCGCCCAACTTCCCCGTTCCAGGATCCAGGGAAACCAACAGGAAACGCCCTGAACCCCACAGCCAGCTACCCTCGAAGCCCTTTCCGGTCACACTCGAAGTCGAATCAAGCCCTTTTACAACTTCCGATGGCTGCGTCTGGGTCCTGGTACTTTGGAAATCTCGAAAGCCAGGAAACTTATCTACTATTCAATGACCTATCATTTTGCCTCGAGTTCATACGGAAATAACATTGATGATTGATCTTCTTTCTTAACGTGCAAAGGTGTATAAATCTTTATGGAAAGCAACGTCCATTGAATTACTAAAAAAGTGGTGACAGTTTGGCGAAGAAACTGGCGATTTGAGCGTCGCGACGTCGTTTCGACTGATTCAGGATCTGACGTTATACCTATATGCTTATGTAGGTATATATGGGTAACTTATATAGAGATATAAATACGGTAGAAGTTCACGTAAGAAAGATTTAGGTATTTTCACTCTGGCTGGCAACAATATTAAGCTGGCTACATCCTTGCTGATTTATTACCATAAAGTTGGTATTTATAAACGCGCCTTGCGATAAAGCTCGGCTAAATCCCAGCTAAAATATAATGTTGATACACTGCCGGAGGATATCTTGTTCACTTCGAGGTGAACACACACTTATGCCACATATACACGAACGTGCTACTTTATACATATACGTTTGCATCCCTAACCCGTGTATGCGTATATTACACATACATATACTTAGAAATGGGCAGCATGCAGCACCTTCGTTTGCAAACAAACGGTTGCAGGCAACAATAACGCAAACACAGATAAGTTCGCAAACGGCAAGTAGCGTACGTGCAACGTTGAATATATACATAATTATCTGCATAATATAAACTCGTATTAAACTGATTTATAGCCGGTTATAAGGTAATTTACCCATTCGTTTTAACGCCAAATTCAAACCAGATTAACACCGGGCGGTTCTGTTCTACTCTCTTCAGTTTTACTGCTTATCATCTCATTCAATTGATACAGGAATCAGTCATCAAGGCTCACTTCTTCTCCTTCACCTTATTGCCGATCGTAAAAATGGGTTGAAATCAGAAACACGTAACCATCTTTGGCAGTGATCATATCGCATTGCGAATTTAAAGCTCGATCATATCTCGAAGAAGATTTAGAACGATGGTTTGGGTGACGCATGTTTCGATCAGGTACCTCATGGAGTCATATTTGACTAATAATCTGAATTTACAGGTATGACTTCATGGTGCAGAACCGAGAACTTATATGATCTTTGTGCCTTCGAAAGAATGAGATAAGTGGACGTGGTGCGTCGTTGTCAAAGTGACGTTTTCCCTCTACGTGTCTACTAATTGATACTAATGCTCTCATCCCCCGTCTCTTCTTGCACCCCTTGTTTCCCCACTCTGTACCCCACAAGGGGCCAAGCCACAGTCTGTAAGTGCGTGTTTAGCGCAGGCTACCCTTCTCACCCCACTCGCCAGATGCCGCAGTTAAACCCTCGATTAAGTGCCCTTCGCAATCCCTCCTTTACCCTCTCTCTACCTCACGACCACCACGCATCCAAGGCACCCCCCAACCTCTTATAGGTAGATACCTACTACTATATACAATCCCTATAGCGCCCCGCCCGAGAACTCGATGGATTGATAGCTGTTGCTGGATACATAGCTCGAAGCTCGCGGATCGTGGCTCACCACCATCAGATTGATCGCCACACCCTTAAGCCCCCTTCATCCATTCTAGAACTTGATTTAACAAATATTTTTTTTTTTTTTTTTTTTCTGTTACATTCGGAACTCACCTTAACTTTGATAAAATGAATGATAGGAAAATAAGATTTCATGACTAGGGATTTGAATCTTTCCGATCATTAACGGAGTATGACATATATATACCTACGTTGCTCGAAACAAGGGAACAATTCTTCTGAACCTTAAACCCCAAACGCTTGCCTATTGTCAAACAAGGGATACGAGGGGGTGTAACTCGTACACCATCCCACAGTGACTGAAAGCGGTCGAATAAATAGATCCCCTAGCTTATTACGTCGGTCGAGCCCTTATTGCTAAACGTCACTGCTACAGTGAGGCAGTGTGCAACCACTCCCATGTATTATCGCGCCATATGATGCCTTATTACATTAACATAATCCCACGGCCTAGAAAACTCTCTGTATAGCAGATATATAGGAGAGGGAAACAGCTCGTCGTCACCTCTCGATGTTCAGAATATCTCGATAAAGCAAAGTCGACCGTTTCCTGGTCGCTGGTAACAAAATCAATAGGAAGGAATGGCTCGCCCGACTGCCTGCCTCGCGCCTTTATACTTCGCTTCGTCGGGATTCTAAGCTTCGCAGATATCGTGGATTGAGAAACTTCTTGAACAACCGTTGCCACACCATCAACTACGTCAGACTTTTACACGGACCAAACGACACGAGGACGATCGACACTACCCCATCCTTAGGGATGGGAAGAGGAACTCGATTTTACTTCACTTCTGTATTACAAAGCATTCACCTGTTTCATAGACATACATGCAATATACATATTTACAAGATTTTTTTATTGAAACTAAATTTTTTTAACACATATGTCTTAGAAAATAAGATGAAGACGGCTCTCTATGCAACGCCGAATATACTGACGTCGGTTATACGCTCTCTGCCATTTCAGATTTATGTTTCTAGATATGAAATTGCTTTATATTCCCTACAAAATTGCCGCAATACCGCAATACCCACAATATTTCAACGCACACTGAACCCTTACACTGCGGTTGTAAATATGTGATGCGATTTCGACTGTTTTTTCTTCAATTCCCTTACTCCTCGGGATGGAATGCTGAATATGTATACCATGAATAGTCTTCGGGGATTCGAAAAGTAAAAGGAATCGAAGACCTCCGAAGATTCGATATTTTTAAACCCAAAAATAATTCATCAATCATGACGTATGCAGTAAAACGGGCATAGTGCAAACCTGTAGTAGCGGTGGAGTAAAAATCTCGGAAAAAAAGAAGTAAAAAAGGTAAAGTAAAGGCATTGAGGCACGAGCTCAGGGAAGAAAAAAAGAACCGACTCGTTCGATGCATCCGCCACTCGCCGTGCTTCGCTTCGCAACATTAATTAAGAGCCCTAATGACGCCGTAAAATGTTAATTCCTTAGCTCTATTACAGCCTCTTAGGAAGTCGCTGGCTGAACTTAGTTTCTCGACTTGCGAACGAACGCCAATGAAAATGTCCTTTCTTTATTACTGGTCAATCTGCCACTGAACTATTTCAACCGGAAGTGACACAAGCGTTAATCTATTTTTATCTACGTATGCCTCCTTTATTGTAATCCCCATTTTCCCCTTACATACGTATACGTCTAGTTGCGTGGCCACAAACAGCGTCTAAATTCACTCGAAAAGTTGGCTCCCTATCCAACTTCGTTTTTTATGTATGTATACTATATATGCGCGGAGATTTCGACTCCTCCTATTATTCTCCTAAAATTGAAACGCGGCGATAACTCGAATAGCCGCTACATCGAGCTCGAACGCAGTTATTCGAGATTCTTTTCGGAGGAAAAGACGGAACAATAAAGGGGTACGCCCCGGATAACAAAAGTCTCGCTCCTATCTTTATTCCGAATGAGTTTTATTTTCCGCCGGTTGGCTATTAACTTTTACGTGGAACGTTTACTTTTTAATCTCGAGGAAAAAAGAAGAGGTTCCCGCTTATATTTTTAATTTAATCCCCGACCCAATACTACACCAGGCACAGACACAGGCCTTCATTCTCTTTATAACCACACAGTTATATACCTTCCGCATGCAACAACAGCTCAACTACTCTATATAGCTCTATTTATGCAACGCGGTGCAACGGGGGGCGAGCCTGAGAAGGATTGCAGGACGATACCCCGAAGATGATGGTCCTAATTAATTCGCTCGTTAACATAAGGCGAAGGAGTTAATTTTTGAATAAATTTACTAAATCCGTAAAATTATGATCGTATGATTTATCCAGAAAATTGTATCTCACATCGGTCTGTATCTGCCTCGTGAGGATTGCGAATCTGGAGGAAAAGTATAAGCGTGAACTTGAAACAACCCGTGTAACCCGTGTAAATGAAAGCCGAGTACAAGAATGATCTGGTTTTAATTTTACACGAACCCCTCGCGCGTTTTATTGCGTACCAAAGAAGAGAGTCGAGGAGGAGGAGACCGCCGCGAAGTAGGATCGCTTGTTTTTATACCCCCGTAACACGACGCCGCCATTACGTTTAATCTGGCGCAAAAATGCTGAATATAAACCTTAATATAAAGAAGGTTGCGAGCCCGGCCGCTGCAGGACGAGGGAATAGAGGGACAGAGGGGGGTGCAAATGAAGCTCCGAGGATTACGTTCACCCCTCTCCTCTATCTTTCTCTCTACATTCTTCCCTCATTCTTACAGAGAATTTTCTCCGAGCGTCCTGGCTTTATTTTCTCGACGCACCCGTAACCCCCGCAACCTGGTTGGTTCCTGTCGCCTACCCGAGTTTCCTAATTTCAAAAATTCTTAGTTTCTTTTATCCTTTTACACTTACCTGTTCGAGGCACTTCGGTGATTCTGTTTATAATCCGACGTCTGGAATCGAGGTCCTTCTCGAAAAACCAACTCTTCGTCTTTGTCGTCTGAACTCTCGGTCTTGGTATAGGCACTTCATACCTACTCTACCTCTCGAATGAAAATCTCGTCTCTAAGAAAAGTCCAGGAAAATTTGCGATAAAGTTATTGTGGATTTTGAAAAATTGACATGATTTGTCTATCTTTCTGATTTACCAAATCCTTTTAATGAACAATGAATTCAATGATCATATAATATCGCAGTGAGGGTACGCGTAGCAACAATCATCCAGCATTCGCCTGTGGATTTCGGAGTTTAATGCGGTTAGAAAAAGTCGAACCCAGTCCGGAAGAGGAATCAATGGAGGGTAATTAACAACAGGTGGAATCACCCGCCCTCCCAATTCCCACATCGACTCAACCTACTCGACGCTGCAGGGTTTGTATCGGTGCTGAATTCGCACGGGCTTTAGCCTATCGAGCGACGATAGGTTTATAGCACTGATGAGCCGCTCCGGGCCGCCCCAGGTCACTATGGTTCGCGTGTGGCACACACCACCGATCTCTCAACGTTTGCTTCCGATTGTAAGCTGCTCCCGATCACCGCAGTATCCTGCTACAGTTTCGCTGGACCATAGAGACAGTGACTCTCCATTTGTTCAATTCTTCCATTTACGTATACTTTGATTATATTTTCGAAATACGAGCATCCCACCATCAGAAATTCATCATTCATTGGTTGCACCAAGTTCAACAATGTACAGAGACATGTTCTTTATGAAAATATGAAAGGAATACGAGTGGAGGTTTCACTCTGAAACCATTCTTATAATCTCGAAGAAATCTGCGACAGATTTAATCGTTCTTCCATCTCGATCAGTACTTTGAGAATTACTGCAGGTGGAATAACGCTTCCGGTATCTCTGGGTCCGGATAACTGTTGGATCCAGGCTTTGAAACACTGATCCCTTCCACTTTATGCGAGTCTATTGCAGTGACAACCGGTTCGATCGCGATCCCGCAATCCGGTGAATACCAATTACAGGAAATCGAAGCTGAAGAGTGATGACCACGTTCTGTGATCATTTGGTACTAGTACGATATGAAGATGTCAAACGATCGATCTAATTTTTTCATTAACACTGTCTAATTACGTGTGCAGTAATAAGCCTTACCTAAAATCGCGATACTTTTCTTGTGGGAAGTGATTTTCCTTCTTACCAAATACCTGTATCAATTTTTTACCTACAAAGAAACAACCGCCTGACAGCAATTACTATAGTGTACCAGCCAGAGCCGTGGAACTATTCTCTGTTATACAACCGGTGCTGGCAATCCTACGAGATTAAACCCGCGTCTCTAGACTAATCCTTAGATCAAGGTTTTGTTCGTTCGTAGACCTTGGCTTTGGCGTATCTCGTCAAACTTAAACTATACTATATGCATGTTTGCGTATATATGAGAATAGGAGTCATATATGTAGTGTGTGTCATATCAGCTATTCTCAGACAATTATATTTCGAAACATACGTGTGGCAGCGATCCAAATCTACCTCGCAACGTCATGTAGATATAGTTTAGTAAACAAAAACTTGAATCCAGGATACAGTGGGTAAAAAATAGAGATTCTAAAGTCGGTTTTGAGAGAATATACGAAACTACGTACTCGAAGAATGAATTGTAAAGTAAAATTGTCGTAAACTGTTCTTACCTGTAATTGAGTTTTTTTATTTTTTTTTTTTTTTCGTTTTTTGTTTTAGAGGGAATCGAATCCCAACGGTTTCTGGATAAAATATGAATTTTACGACAGAGGAATGGGAACGGAAGTGGGAACGCCATGAATATCCGAGCATTAGAACACCCTCTGGGACATGAAAAACTGCGAGGATCTTGAATAATAAGGCGACTCCCGGCGTGATTCCCAATCGCCCAAAGGAGCGCGGGCGGATACCAGGTGCGCCCAACGGTCGAATCGTTTTATTCCCTTGCCCAAAACTCACGCCACCCTCTTTTTGCCCCTTCTTCTCATTTATATTCGTGTAATACGAATGGCTATTCATTTTTGAACACGCTTTTTACCCACCCAAGTAACCTACCAAAACACCTAACCATTTTTTGTTTTTATCCAACAGCGATTAGTACTCGTATTATTGATAACGAAGGACGATTCGCGAAATTCAAAACCATTCATCCGTTGCATAATTACATTATGGCTTACGTAATACGTCATTCTCCGTTCCATAAACGATCTGAAATAATCATCTCTCGAATAATATGTACGTATAGACATTTTTTTAGTCTTTTAGTATTCTGTTGAGAAAAACACTTTTACGGTTCTCACCACCGGTTCATTTCATATCACGTTTTTTTTTTTTTTTTTTTGTCTCTTTTGCTATGCATCCACTATATTCCAGCTCCCTGCACGTTTATCTCTCATACTATACATAGGTATACAATTTTCTGTACTAAAATTCTTTTTTACATCAACGCCAGCTTAGTTTCGACGAAAAATATATGCGTATGTAATTGTGGAAATAAGGTCTGATCATACGGATATGGTATTATATTCGATCAGCATTTGAATTTAACCGCAAACGTTGTAAATAGACTTACTTATCGTAGCGAGATATTATCATCAGGCACTTTTGAGCCTGAAGAGCGTTACGTCAGTAGACCCACCTACATTAGCTATCATATCTATAGCCACTATTACTCGAGTGAATGAGATCAGTTCGTGAATAAAATATACGAGGATGGCTCGACCAAGAGTTCTAATAACGAGTTCGGATGTGATGCAGTCCGGGATCGACTTGCTCAAGGAAACGTGAGTTTTACATTTATAAATCGGATACTTTCGTTGACTGACTAATTTCGAGTTGATTTCAAAGAAGAAGGAACAACGTATTTATTCCTCGCGTGAAAAGCATTTATTCTCAGTCAGAGTCCATGTCACTTCCATCTGTGCCGCTATCTTTTGAAGTAACGATAAGTCCTGATGGACCAAGTCTCCCGAAACAACGCGTGGTAAAATAGACATCGTTCTTTGCTTGGATCGATCGTTTACCTGCAGTCGAAAGGCAGGAAGAGATACCCTCTTTCGATTAATTATCACCGAATTTCATTCCTCCATTTAAAAATTTCTTAATTTATTACGAACAGATGTGAAGTCCTGTTGTATCCCGTACCAGAACTCACTGAGGAAGAAAGATCCGACGGTTATCCTGGACCAGTGCAAACCAGAGAAGATGTAATCGCACATATGAAGAGATCTTGTCCTGTCGATGGGATTATATGGTCGAACAAAGTTCTCTGTGACAAAGAGATGCTCGATATTGCTGGTATAATTCCCTACGAAGGCAAAAATCGGTTCGCGAATCTGATTGCACAAAATTTTCTCGCTTTTTCTGCTCATAGATATGCGCTATGGTATCAAATTCGTCCAATTCCTAATTAAGGATTTCTCACAGGTCCAAATCTCAAAGTAATCGTCACTATGTCTTCGGGCTTCGATCATATCGACGTTGAAGAAATCAAGCATAGAGGTATCAAAATCGGACATTCGCCTTTTGCTCTTGATGACGCTGTTGCTGAAATAGGGGTGATGCTTGCCCTTAGTGCTGGTCGAAGAGCTCACGAGGGACGGCTCATGATCGAACGGTATATGTATACCACGTTCTTTATATAAACCCTTTGAACAAGTCCGGTGAACGCCGTTTGATTTTACCTGCTCAGAAATCTGTGGGAAAGCAGACCGCAGTGGCTACTAGGACACGGATTCAAAGGTGCAACAGTTGGCATCGTAGGACTCGGTGGTATAGGTCAAGGAATAATGAAAAGGCTTTCAAACTTCGGAGTTTCGCGGTTCATTTATACAGGACGATCTCGGAAATCGTATGGTAAACATTGAATTGACGTGGTGTACTTTGTTACGTGAAATCGATAATTTTTTTTTTCTTTTTTCCTACGTTATGAGCAGGTGATGAAGCTGGTGCTGAATTCGTAACCCTAGAGGATTTACTGAAGGACAGTGATTTCATTTTCGCAGCGTGTGCTTTGACCAACGAAACTCGCCACATGTTTAACGCTGAATCATTCGCAAAAATGAAAAGAACCGCCGTTCTGGTAAACGTAGCTCGCGGAACCATCGTTGATCAAAAAGCTTTGATACAAGCTCTTAAAAACGGCACTATATTCGCGGCTGGCCTCGACGTTACCGATCCTGAACCACTTCCCGCTGACGACGAACTTCTTCAACTACCAAATGCCGGTACGAATAATTTATTCAACTAATATTCGATCCAGTTATCATTTTTATTGTGCTTTTTTTACAGTCATAAGTCCGCACATGGGTAGCTGCACCCCCAAATCAAGGGCAGATCTCTCCACGTTAGCTGCAGAAAGTGTACTGCTTACCCTATCAGGAAAAAGAATGCCTTTTCCTTTGTAATCAGAAACCCTGTGCTCAGAAGAACGATTTAAAAAATGAATCAGAGCCTTTTTTTCATCCCCTTATTTCCTTTACATGACGTCTTTGAGATATTAATCGATCTTTTTCCAGTGCCTAAGATTTCTTTCACATTATAGTACTATGCATTCGAATTAGCTGCGAAAAGTTGTACAATTCTTAGCCTGAGGGGCCAGAAAACCACGAGCCATTAGGGGATTGGTGTTTTCGCGAAAAGTGCTAAGCAGATTGCGGTTCAGACTTCTAACACCCCTAGTAGTCTGTCTTCGGTTGTTTTATGTCTCCATTAGCATTCGGTCCCTTTCAACTCACGGACGTACAGTACCTTAGTTCCGCGATGGTCGTCGCCATATAACGCCTCGCGAGTGTAGACAAAGATTTATTTTCGACTCCTTTAGATCTCGCTAAATCTAAATTCTCAAAGCCGTTAACAGCTCACCCTCAGACGAATAAAACGTCCTGCGACAAATGGACCCACAACTTTTATCTATTCATATACGAGCATCTCTTTGCTAGAAACCTGACTGCAGTGTATGGAAGGGAAGAATTCATCGACGAGACTAAAATTGGGGAAATAATTACGGGTAAACTGAACTCGTCATTTATTTATCAAATCGAAATCATACAGTATCTACTAGTTAATAACCAGTGAATGATCTGAGTACATGAATATTGTTCCTTGCGAGGTCCGATTAGGTGAAATTAAACTAGAGCAGTTGGCGATATCGAAGGGCTGTATCTTTATGAACCTCCTAAAAAGACCGATTGATCAGAAGCTACGTCATCTTGGGTCCGCAAGAACTGGACGATGGCCCGTTCCTCGCAGGCAGAAAACTGCTTCAGTTCATTCTGAATGGAAAAAATAATTCATAGGATCATTAGTTTTGGAAGAGATAAAAGTGTACAATTCACCTTAAACTCGAATCAGAAAATAATTACCATCAACACCCGGCAGGCGATAGCTGTAGACTTTGCGTTTGCTAAACAGTTTTCTTCCTGGGAAACTGCAAGCGAACGCTTTCCCGGGTTCCAGTTCCGCGAAAAAGTCACCTGCAATTAAACGACGGATTACGTTCATTGGCATCTACTGATTTTCGATAGATTTTAGCGAGCGTAGACATACCTGGCTATTACCAATCTGTGTGAAACAGATCAAGACTAGCAGAAGCACAAAGGCCAGCGTAGCTTCTCTCATCTCAGTTTGTCTGAGCATCTTACCGCTGCAAAAAGTCAGAGAAAAGAATTTGTAATAACCATCAATTCAGGACCAATTATGGTAAGTGACAGATAGATTTTGTTCGCCAGAATATCCAAATTCGTAGAACGTATAGATAAAAAAAAAGGCGCGAGTGCGAGTTAATCTCCTTCCCCGCACAGTTCCGTAATTGACGAATGTATACTCGAAACTATACATTGAAGAGAAAAATACTTACTTGAAATTTGAATATGGAGCTGTTCAGATATCGCTCGAATCTCCCCACTGGATGTAATTCGTCTGACCACAGCCTGGAAATCCCCGCTTTATATACTTGCCTTGGTCGTCGAAGCCCCCGCTACCCTCTGGATCTACCCCGACTCTTTCGCCCCCGTCTATCAGATATTCACATAAAAATAATTTCTCGTAGTAGGTACCGTGGTGTACGGATCATAAGACTGTTATCGATACACAAAGTAAGAAAATTTGTCTCCGGAAACTTGTCTACTATAAATTTAATTCCTATATATGTATACAGATGAACTGGATCATACATTATGTAGGCCACTAAAAATGATCTAGTCAGCCGAAAATATGACGAATTTTAATTTACACTTTTAGAAAATAGCCGCATCATGCCTATACTCTAAGTCTCAAACGCGGTATGATTAGGTTTATGGGTAATGGACTTACTTTTAGGCTCCTGTATAAAATTAGATCAGATTTAAACGAAATTATGAGGAATGAAAAAAACGAGAAAAGAGTCAAAGTTTAATTATAGTTATCACTGTGGTGTCAGACGTCGTCACAGTTGAAAGAAACAAGGAGCTCTGTAATGCCACTGACTTAATTTTCCTGATACATATTACACCATTTGCATTCGTTAATATCAAAAGTTTCGACCAGTATATACGGGATATCAAGGCGCTGCCTTTTTTCTCAACTTTGCTAATGTTAATAATTCAGTAACATTAGTAACACCTTTATTGTATTTCACGTTCTTCGTAGTGAATATTCAAACTCGAGCGTAGTTCTTTATGCAATACATATTTTCAAATAAACCATCATATGAGTTCAATAAGATTCACATCGTATATAGCTACCCTAACCAAATTTTACACTTTATCGAAAATTACTGTATTATTTGGCCCACGCTGGTACAGTCGAAAGCATCCCCTGCACCCACACCTGAATTGGTATAAATAACACAATGCATTGAATATACCTCGATAATCTACATATACACGAGAACTTGATCTCCATTGAAAGAGTATTTTCGATCTGGTAATCCCATGTATATAGTTGCTTGAGCTCGCCATGGGTAAAAATATATCTTCTGTATGTAAGTATATTTCTTTGTAGGGATAATCATGAGAGCCACAGCTCAAAGTGGAAAAAAAAAATTCGATTCCATTCAAGTATTCGTTTTCTAATTTTTTTAACGCAACTTGATATTCATGTTCTGTGATCTTCGCATCAAATATTTCTACTCAGCGGATGAAACGGGTTGATCATGAGAAATTAAATATTTCGACGTGGACGAAGAAGGACAAAACAAAGAAATATTGGAATCGCTCTCCAATCGAGCTTCATCATTCTTTTTACTAAATATCTGGCTGTTGATTTAGGATGAAACTGCAGATTGCAGGATTTGCGTGAAAGCTGCAAAGTTGGCACAGTCAAATATTAGCATTCTATTGATGATACGCCAACGGGTCTATCTGTGCAGAAAGCTTTGAGCATTTACTTTATCACTCGCACAGTGCTCAAAGGCCTTCGGTGTTACGGAATATATCCTACTCATTTTCTCCCACTAAATTATAATAAGTGTCGAATACGGATTAATATATGGTGCTATAATATAAAACGTTCTCAATAATCAGGTAACCCCTGACAAGTGACCATTGTCTGTTATTCTTGCTGAACGCAAAGCAGCAGAGTAACCGACACGTTTGAGAAATAACATAAGCTTGATAAAATAAGATTTTCCTCCACTAGTATTTGGAGTAATCTTGTGAATAGCTCGTATTGAGGCATTCATCCTCCTTAGATCAGTAAAGTTCAAACCAAGTTGAGACATCTCTGTTCAACGAGTGTATACCGAACTGTATTTTCGTGAAATTTACCGTAACACCTTGTGCCACAATTCAAATAAAGGAATTAGATTAATTGCGGCAGATGTTTATTTCTAAGAAACAACTACAAAATGAGTAACATTGTGTCAGTAAAAAACGGTATTAATAAACCAGATGAATAATCAATTGCCTAATTATTTTCCCTTTCCTTTCCTTGCCAGGTAGTCGAAAACATGAAAAGCGGCATACGTTAATTAGTTAGAAATCATATGGGCTTTATTATTTAGGATTTCTGAAATCTTTAGTCGAAGATCGCTTCTGGTATCAGAAGAACATCTGACCCGAGGGGGTGTGCTAAAATTTTTGCTGGATGAAAAAAGTAGTGTATCGATATAGGCATGCAGACGCTGCTCCATGCACGTCGCTATATAGCTTATCTATACCAGCATTTTCAAAAGTTAGAATAATTTTAAGTCGAAATTTGCTCCTGGTATCAGGAGAACATCTGACCCGAGGAGGTGTTCTAAAATTTTTGGTCGCCTATCGACATCGGCATGCATACGCTGCTTCATGCAGTCGCTTCAGAGCTTATCTATACTATCATTTTTAAGAAAATGGAGTGATTTTTCTGGCAGTTGAGACTTTTTTCGGAGTCATATTTCTGGCAGTTGACACCTCAAACTTAACTTCCAAAAATAAGGTCTCAACTGCCAGAAATATCGATCCGGAAAATTCTCAACTGCCAGAAAAATCACTCCATTTTCTGGCAGTTGAGACTTTTTCGGTGTCATATTTCTGGCAGTTGAGACCTTATTTTTAGGAGTTAAGTTTGAGGTGTCAACTGCCAGAAATATGACTCCGAAAAAAAGTCTCAACTGACAGAAAATTTACTCTGAAAATAAGGCATCATCTGTCCGGCATACGCTGCTTCATGCACGTCGCTATATGTTAATCTATACTAGCATTTTTGAGAGTAGGGTAATTTTAAGTCAAAAATTGCTCCTGGTATCAGGAGAACATCTGACCCGAGGAGGTGTTCTGAAAATTTTGGTGGGGGAAAGGAGTGCCTGTCGATCTACTCATGCATACACTGCTTCATGCACGCGCTATATATCTTATCTATACTAGCATTTTTAAGAGTTAGGGTAATTTTAAGTCAAAATTTGCGCCTGGTATCAGGAGAACATCTGACCAGAGGAGGTGTGCTAAAATTTCTGGTGGTGGAAAGGAGTAGTATATCGATATGGGCATGCATACGTTACTTAGTGAAGGTCGCTATATTTTTACGCAATTTGGGATTACAGAAATTTTGATTTGAAAAATCAAGCCTCAAATGAACAGACGCAGGAATGGTGAAGGGGAAGGAAATAATGCAAATAATTATTGGTATTTGTCGAAATATATTTCTCTAGCATCGATAGAATATTGCTAATTGTCAAAGTTATGTAGTACTATTTTCTACTGTTTCTTAAAAATAAATATGTATCCATTGCAATTGATCGAGTCTCTTCAGTTGATTCTTACCATACAAATTATTATGATATAAAGTACATTCTTATCTTAATAATATGTTAGCTAATATAAATAGTTTTACGAAGATTGAGGTCAATAAGTACTCGTACTTGATGCAATTGCAACAGAATCCGTTATAGACGGATCTGTTCCGACTCTGATGGACTGCTCTCCAACTGTAACAGAAGGACAAAGATAATATAACTACCAATCAGTAAATTACCTATAAAACTGAACAAGAATTGTCTCTGTCTGTGAGTACGAAGTTTACTATTTTAAGACAGCTTTTCTGCGGCTGGCGTATTTTCATCGAGCTATCTGACACAGTCGTATTTCGTTAACGCAACCCCTATATAAACCTAAAGAAGACAAATATATGAGCCTGATTACAGGCAATCTCGATTCGGAAATCACATGAATGGCTTGCGAGGTGCATACGGCAAAGCACATTAATATTTGCGGCAAAAACAGTTCATCGCTTTGATCGCGAGATGGCTATACCATTTGTCACCCCGCGGTGAGGAACCCGAGGAACACTGACCTAGGTTAATGGTACCTGTCGCGGGTTCTGTGGCCCCTAGGGGGTCACGTCTCTAATGCAAAAAAAAGATACGTATGTTTTCACTCTCGGTCCTTAGGGCCGATGGCGCTTCGATCGAATATTTGGAATGCGACAGTAGCGCCGGACAAAAGCTATAGTATGAGAAGGCTCCGTATACTTAGAAGGCAAATAAATTTAATTTAATTCTTTATCGATGCAATCGTTTGGGAATTGTTTGGGAAAGTTTAGGAAATGATAATTTGTTTGTTAGTTATAAAAATATATTGGGCATATAGTTAGCAGGCACGATTCACAGAAAAAAAAATCCCTCCAATGAACTCAGAATTGTTTGGGAAACACGTCTTCAATGTTTTTAACATTTGGGAAGTTTCATGCGATTTTATGAAAATCATGAAAACACTCGTCCTTCTTTGTAAAATTAATCATATTAAAGTAGGATCTTATTGTAATACGGACGTAGTTCATTTTACGATAACTCCTATGCCAGGAAGCAAATAAAGATACGCGACCAATTCATATTTGATATTTATTTTTAAGAATCAATTACAATTTACGAATTCTACATAACCTTGACAATGAACATGAGTGTATCAATGCTGCAGCAATAAATTTTTCGATTTATGAATAATCAATTGTTTTGTTATTTTCCACTTTTCCCTCCCTGCAATTATTTATTTATTATGATAATTTTTTTTTTTTTTTCTCATAAGCAAAAGTTTAAACAGCATACGGCACACGGGAATAGTAGGAAATTGAATGAATGCATTTTTAGCCACTTAAAAATTGCAGCACACCTCCTCGGGTCAGATGTTTTCCTCATACCAGGTGGATTTTCGAATTAAAATTTTTTTTACTGAATAACGCTTAATAATTTTTACTTTGAGTTGTTCTTTTAATTGTTCGTTCGTTTGTACACATCGCTAGTTTTGATACCCCCTCCCGCAGCAACTACTCCATTGATACATCGACGGCGCTGGTCGCGTATGAATGAACGAATGGCAAGGTAGTGGGGCTGCATAAATATGCGGACAAAAAATTACTACTTTTTCTGAGAAGCGCCCCTCTACGAATCAAAAGATAGTGGTGCTGCACAAATATGCGGACAAAAAAATTACTACCTTTTCTGAGACGCGCCCGTCTATGAATGAAATGATAGTGGTGCTACACAAATATGCGAACAAAAAAAATTACTACCTTTTCTGAGAAGCGCTCAGCTATGAATGAAAAGATAGTGGGGCTGCACAAATATGCGGACAAAAAACTACGACCCTTTCTTCATATTCTTGGAGGCGTGGCAAATAGCGCGTTGTAGAAATTCTGAAAAGCAGTAGAAAAAACTATTAACTCTTTATCAGATTCATTGATACAAAGATAGTGGCGCGTGAAAATAATGCGAAGAAGTTGAAAAGAAATACCGATATTTTATTGCATTTATGTTTGCATTATAGGTATCCAAACGAATAGAAATAAAGCAGTTGAAAATATAAGCTCGATAAAACTGAATAACCGTATAGACATTAGAAACATCGTTATAGGCAAACATGAAAAATAATAAACAACATTTATATTGTCTTTAAATATTTTGAGTTTTTTTATTTTATCCTCATCGTCGATCATCACTTAGGTTGATTTATAACAATAAACAATCGCCTAGCTTGTTTTTGATAACTGTAAGCCAGATCCGTGAGCAATACGTATACATAATGAAATAACACTATAGAAATAATATTCATGCCTGGGGATCAACATAATGTTTTAAATTCAGAAAAACTCACCTACAGAAATTCCGATTTAGCTAATTTTAATTCATATTATAGCGAGATCGCAATTCTATAAATTAGGTATTTCGAAGCAATGCATAAATCTGATTAGATAACTAATTCTTTATGGTGATGTTACTATTCGCTGTGTTGTATGAAAGCTATTTTAATGCCAGATTATGAACACAGCTTGAAATAAAGTGTAACTTATGGTGTTTATGCATATATCTAAATATACTTAAGTAATTTAACAATGCGGTAATAAAATAAATCATACATCTAAATAGCGATCGATCAATAATGAATAATACATCAAAGAATTTTTACAGCTTGATATGCAAAATGACTTAAGCAATTTATAATGTTAATAATACAATATCAGGATCATAAGTAGACACGTTTAAATCCAGCAGCTGAGCATTAGTAGAAGGCATTGCTCAGAATATAGGTATATATACTATATATGTATATACGTAACTTACGCCTACTGCTATAAATATATCAATATTTATCCTAGTCTCATCTTATTCGTATAAATTTCTTTGATTATTTATTACCACCAACTCTTCTAGTGCGTAAATTCTATCATACATATAATATTTCACGTTTTTTTACACATAGCTTTATAGTTTCATTATTAATATATCGTGTAACATTGAACCCTCTAAACTGGGCCGAACTGCACGAGTTTCAAAATAATCATGTTCATTGTAATATCGTGATAATGTCGTATTCAGTAAATTTTAGAAAATAATTCACGCCTCATTCAATACAGTAATTCAAATTCTTATTTCATTCCCGATCGTGATTCCTACTCAAATTAAAATAAAAAATAGGTATAATAGCAGAATATAAGATAAATGAATAAAAAAAATAATTTATTTGATATGCAGATAAGAAAAATATGATCACACAAACGCGTACTTGGAAACGGTATGAGAAGCAAGGATAAAACATCAAAATAAAAGGATACACTATTTCTGTTTCAAATTAAACCATATTTGACCAGAAAATACGAATTATCTATCAGAATTAAATACGAATTACAGTTTAACTTTACAACTTTACATTATGAGGCGATATTCGTTGACAATTATTGATGTTTTAACATTTCTATGGTAAATATACAGCATTTGGTGATAATTCATGTCACACTGTAACTCCTACCTCGCCTAATATTTCAGACAACTTTTCAAGATGTTTATTTATTGACCCATACTCCTGCTGACTTCTAGCTATCAATTGAAAAGCATTCATATATTCAAGCTCGGAAAACTGCGGCCCTTTCTCTAATACACCATTCAATATTTCCTCCGGTGTTTGATAGAATAATTCAAAATATTGTCGTGCATGATCCATAGCCAATTCTCTCGCCATTGTGATGTTTGTTAACGATTGCTGAAGAGCAAACACGTTTCTACACATCCTCTGGATACCGATCTCATCAATTTTCTCTATGTATTGAGCAGACGTTATTATAATCTTTGCTATCAGATGACCCAGACCTTCGAAGATGTACTGGAAAAAAGAGGCATGAATGTTACACATCTTTTAAAATCACATTGTGCAAAATAAAAGAAAAAATGATTAAATTTATCAATTACTTTCGTCTTTTTCTGGTGAAGAATAGACTGCATTGCTTCATCAATGTGTTGCATAACTCTGCACAACTCTTCAACTCGAGGATCAGCTTCTTGCGGATCTCTTGCGCCACCACAAAGATGACTATACTCTCCTCGTGGTAAGAGGTAGTGAAAACATTGCACTCTGACCTACAACGAAGATGTTTTTCAGGATTGAGATAGATCAATAGACATTAAATTTCTTTTATATGATTGAATCTCATCGCGTTGATTGTTATCATTGGTGATTCTCACCTCCAAATGAAGAACCAGAATACAGGTGTTAGCAAGCTCGTCAAATTCGACAGCAAGCTGATGCAGCGATTCTACCAAAGCTTCGGGCATAGGTGGTAGGCCCTGAGAATCGCCGGAGTATTTCGCCTGACGTAATTCTAAAACGAAAGCTCTTATGGAGAGTGAAAACCATTCCATACTCTCTTGAAGCAACGCCAATCCACGCAGTTGACCAACATCTGACAGTATCTCATGAGCATTTATTCCACCTTCTCCCAAATTACTCGCTAGAATTTCTGCTTCTCTAAGATTACGCTGGCGCACTTCCTCCGGGCTTTCTTCATCTTGTGTCTCTTGACGGCGCATCGACCTCCGACCACCAACTCCTCGCTGTGGCTGTGTTTCGTATTTTAAATTTGCCCAATTCGGTAAAGACCTGAAAAATATATGATTAATGAATTTCGTCGGAAATTGATGCAGTGAATTTCCGTTACTCAGCCATTTATATATATTACATACTTGATAAATCTACTGATATCATCATCTTTTAGCCACGCCGCAGAGCATATTCTTTTATCCTCACTCTCAGGCTGAACTATACCGCGGTAAGCAGCTTGACAAGTTTCACGATAATTATGAAGAATGTTCAGCGCAAGCGTGCAAAAGTGTTCACCTTGAAGGGGCAGAACAGTCATCAGAGATCTCAGCTCTGTGACGCATTGCTCGACTTTGACTGTGCTCTAAAATCAGAAAATTCGAAGTTAATGAGGCATTATGTTATGTTTAGAACCATTGAACAATTTGTAAGAAAGCTTTACGAGTTGAATCGAGATCCAAAATTACCTGTAGAAGTGGCCTAGGTAGACCAAGTTCTTTCATCAGTTCAGGGGACGTTGTTGCGCGCCAGGCCTCTGAACTTTTGGTCGCTGTATCGATAGCTGTAGCTACTATAACGTGGTGCCGTCCTAAATATACTTCTTTTACGTAATCTGCGATGAAAGTATTCAACGTGCACGGATTTCTAAAATTAATTACAATATTTAGATACAAATTTAAATGAATATTGTTTCTTATTAATGAAAGTAATTCTGTATATTAAATCCTCGTAGATTTTCATACCCAGGTTTACACCCTAAAGCTTGTTCGATTTCTTCGATAAATTTCATCATTGGTCTGAATATCAATGTAATATTTTGTGGGTCAGGCTCGCAGACGAGTTTTTTCTCTTTTATTGCACCCGAAGATTGACTAGTATCCTGTAAGATAAAAATTCATAAATTAAATAGGTAATTGCCAGAGTAATTGGTATGAGATTAAAAATCTCATGTAAAGTTAAACATTCGCATTTACCGCTAATACAAAATTGCTGTGTCTATGTTCTTTGAGATAACTATTGAGCGTCATGGCATGAGATGAAGAATCGAATTTGAAGAGAGACCCATTTTTTTGTCTTTGTGGTTTTCTCCGAGCAAAATAAGTGTTTATATCACATGCCGGCTCCCTCAGTGTCGTAGGTGTTTGAAACGGATCATCCCCCATGTTTTGTATATCCAGGTATTCAGTCAGTAATAACTGAAGCTAGAAAAAATTGATAAAAATAATGTTTTGATGGATTATCTAATGTGCTGTACGAATTTTGAGTGGAAAGGAATTAAGAAACATCAATTTAAACACATAATGTTGTTATTTCATTATCCCAAATGACCAGAATTTCACAGAATCATCAATTCCAAATTTCGGAAGAATCAAGTAACTTACAACAGCCTGAATTTTACTCCATACATCTGGCATTTCGTATAATCGTACATCCAAATTGTATTTCTTTACAACGTGGGAGAAGCTGCGTAACACAGTTGTATGTGTTGCAGCAACTAATCTGAATTGTTCGAAGACTGTTTGAAGCAGATCAAGTAAAAGCGTCTGCCTTTCTAATGTATTATTGCTCGTTATTATTTTTATCTCAGAAGTTTCAACAGATATTGGCTTCATTGCGGCTGGTTGATTTTCCCCAATTTCCTTTATCTTCTTAGAAGTTCGAGCTATTATGTTCAACAGTTCGGTTTGCATTTGTACTTTGACAGTCTGTAAAATTCAATTAAAAATAAAAATATTATCAAATACTTCTTCGTAGAAGTTTATTTATCTCTCAATGTCAATTTTCATGTTATTATAGAGCAGAAATTTCTTTTATCCATATCTAACTAACTCTTTTATTTGATATAAAACATTCTAAAATGTACTTTCTGATATAAGAATATAGTTATCGATTGATTCCAGATATTTTTTTTTCCAAATGCCTAATCTTCATACCTCAACAGCCTCTGGTATCTTATTGAGCAATGCAAGGCACTCTATTATGATAGCCAGAAAGTGTTCAGAATTTTCTTCAGGATTTGTAGAATTTTCATCCTCAACAATATTGCTGAGATCTTCGGTAATCACATTGTTATTTCCCCTGCATAAAACATCAATCATGAATTAAAATCAAACTACATCACACGAAAAGAAGGTCACACCACTACAACGAAAAACAGAAAACATTCAATCTATACTCCACACAATGACTCACATGGTTACAAGTGATGTGCGACGGCTGCGTAACAAAGAAATATAATTCAAAGTTATATTTGGGAAACATTTATACAAGACATTAGACAACTTCAGATCAACATAATACATATCAGAGATTTCATCGATCTGCGCTTTTTTATTCATAATATAAAATCAAAGCTAACATATTACCTCGGAGCCTGTCCTGCAGGGTAGGCAGACATAACGTCGAGGAGAGCTCGTCGGACCTTGTTGCCTCTGGATCCTCGCGATTCATTTCCTCTTTGAAAATCTCTACCAGACCCTTGCCGTCTGAGTAAAACTTCTCTAGTTGATTCAAGGTACAAATGTTTGCTCAATTCTTCAAGTAACTTTGAGTGAAGCAGTTGTTCTTTAGCCTCTAATTCCGTTCTAACTTCTCTCAGAGCTTCTACTCCCTCCAAAGTTCCGTCGCCAAGAGAAAGAGCGGATACTAATAGCTGCGTAGCGTGTAGATACAGCTTTCTGTTCAAATAATGACCCAAACGGGATGGAACGTCTCTCAACTGATCGCTAAAACGAGAATTAAATTAATTCTAGTGAATCTGTAAGCCAATAAATACACTTGCAGGGTTCTTTGGAACTTTGAGCGCCTACATTTCATCTAACAATTGCAAAAGATGTTTATGCTCGATGCCCTCGAGCCACAACTTCATAAGCTCTTCTCTTCTGCATCTTAAAAGTTGTTTACAAGCATTCAGATTCTCCTTAACAGCGTGAATCTTCTCTCTAGATGCGGTCACTCGTTCCGATAGATTACTGAATATCTGGAAAAAATATAAGGCCGTTTTTTTTGTGATATTAATCTCAAACTTAATAAAATCGTAGATTTCTTATCTTTGCATACAGACCTGCATGACCTGTGTGAGGTCTTGCTCGTGTAAAGATACCAATTCATCGAGGCGTTGATCACTCCTTTTGTACTCCTTTTCAAGCTTCGCTTTCTCCACTTCTCGTTGTTCATTTGTCTCGCTTGCCGAAAGCGCGCGGATGACAGACATCAACAAACCGCTCTGTAAAAGTTCGGTTAGATCAGATTAGTCAATACAAATTGAAAGAATTTGGTGGTTTTATAATGCTTCATTACCAGGGACGCCATTACTAATTTCAACAATACTCTGTAAACTAACTCTGCGCTGAGTGTGTGTCATTCCAAGTTTATCTATAGCTACACGTTATTCATATCAGTTTACAACAGCCTTGTATCACATTTAGATATGATTCATAAAAAACATGTTATATTAGGATGAAATAATGAGAGAGCTGTTTTTATGCCATTTTTTATACTCTATGATAACGAAATATTGAATAACTTTGGTTTTATTCTCATATATTTTCTTCGTAAATTGAAAAAGGAATTAGGTTAGAAATATCATAAGTAATTGTAGAATGGAATATTTGATAGTTTGTAGTATGAAACGGATGTCTTTTAGCTTCATAATTTTATTTATTGGAGAATATAAGGACGAATTTTAATCAAGATGTAAGTTCCTAACCTCAATATCAAAATATTTCGTTATATTTCGATTGTATTTTAATTGTATACGTTAAAAATGTGAGTATAATTTATTACTCACAGTTTCTTTGGCATGTTTTATACCCCTTGGAGGTTTTACGGGAGGTACGGCAGTCATTTATGTTATTATAAATAAAAAACGTAAGCTAATGTCAGAAGAAATGTCAAATTGCGATGGAAAATAGGTGTGTTACAGTTCACCTATTATCGACCGAGTGCATATCGGAGCTGCTACTTAAATTCCAACTCAAAAAATCGAATTCTTCTTTATCACAGATGGTACACGTGATTCATACTATAGATAGCGAAGAAGATAATTAATTTTCGATTAATAAATACGAATGAGTTGTATATGATATTCAATATCAAAAATTGAAAGCATAACGCATGAGCTTCTGATGATTATTTACATATATAGATAATAGCGATAATCACAATTTAGCGAATCATTATTAAGTCTTTCGGTAATTACGTTGCACGTTATAATTTTATTTTTACAAGCATACGTATATCCTTATCATTTATCAGCGTGTATACAGTGTATACGCCTACTTTTTGACTGTAGTATCTAATAAGTTTATCACTCGAACTCTAAATCCTTATAAATATTCGGATTGTTTGACGATATGCCGTGCTAGGCGCTCGAGTTGATTAACGATCCTTTTCGATACCGTTTTTGAGATTTTGCATCTATCAGTTGCCGATTTTTTTATTTAGTAAATGAACTCCTGATGAATTAAAGAATATCTATACTTTGAATGGAAATAAATTTCTCTTCTTTTTTATTTTGCACGCTCATCTGCAACCCGCAGTTAACAATGGAATGATTTTCATTTTCCACCGTTGCTGAGCTACCAGTATATCAAATAAATCAGTAGTTTACAACCATCTTCTAAATTGACTGGTTTTTTATATGAAAATTTTTTATTTACATCGTTTTTATACCTAATGATTTTACAAAAATTATTTTCATCGTGTTATTGAGAGTGCAATATAATAACTGGGCAAAATGGTATGATTTATATTCACCATAGTATACATTCCATCATAAAATACCCATGTCACCATCGTGCTTAAAATTCATTTGAATTTCCAATTTTATCAACAACAAAAAGTTAAACAATTTCTGTACATCAGATGAAAAACAGCTTTTATTCCATCCACGAATATACTTATCATACGTATCAACACTGACCTTAAAAACTCTGCAATTTCAACCCACCAAAATTCTTTCCGCAGTCTCCGACAGATCTATCGTAACTGAATCCTAACGCGTTTAAAATCAATCGCTGTATACATGTAGAGACTAGAGGCTAATAATCATCTCACGAACCCGATCGCCACGCGCGTGAGGTATCAATTAGTAAATTAAATACACAAAACCGCCGCCATATAAGCGAGATAAATCTATTTTGATACTATCAATGAATGATGTTCGTAGCTCGAACCACGATTTTCAGATTCTGCGAGTTCTATCAAATAAGTTAATCCCAGCTGAGCCTTAGACTCTCGAGCAGATACTTTCATCCCACAATTTAAATCTCATCCCAGAATAGCCTGCCGTCTGTAATTTAGCAGGCTTTAAATTTAAGCCGAATCAGAAATGAGTTAAACGATCATGGTTACCAAGGCATCTCAATTCTGCACAAGATTAATATTCAATCTAATTTCGAAACCCATTTTATACCGCACAGATAAATATTATATCCTTTTTTTCAGCGTGAGTGTATATCTATGCACGTGGGTCAGGCGGGCGTGCAAATGGGTAATGCGTGCTGGGAGCTGTACTGTCTTGAGCACGGAATACAACAGGATGGCACAATGCCTTCCGACAAAGCGTCAGGGTCGAATGACTGCTTTAATACCTTCTTTAACGAAACTGGATCCGGAAAGATGGTTCCTAGGGCTGTGATGGTAGACCTTGAGCCAACAGTTGTTGGTTCGTACAAAGAATGGCTCAAAAATTAACGAAAACCTTTATTTCAAGGTCCTGCAGTCTCAAATGCTTCTTCAATTTTACAGACGAAGTTCGCGCCGGTGCCTACAGGCAGTTATATCATCCTGAACAACTGATAACTGGCAAAGAAGACGCTGCTAATAATTACGCTCGAGGTCATTACTCCATCGGTCGTGAGGTAATCGAAACCGTAATGGACCGAGTGCGGAGGCTGACCGATCAGTGCACCGGCCTTCAGGGATTCTTCGTCTTTCATTCATTCGGAGGCGGAACTGGGTCAGGCTTCACTTCTCTTCTTATGCAAAAGCTTTCCGAGAGTTATGGAAAGAAGTCTAAGCTCGAGTTCGCGATTTATCCTGCACCGCAGGTAAGAGACAAACTTTTAGAAACTATTTGTTTAGCAAAAAGATGAAGAAAGTTAAACGATGAGTCGTGGGATATATCTTTCAGCGGTTTTTCCATTTTTTTTTGGCTTACAACACAATCAAAACGAAATTTCCGATTTCTTTGAAACCACAAAAAATAGATTCCGCCTTTTCGATTCCTGACCCTAAAGCAATCTGGGTGTCGATTTCCAATACACCTTTAACCCCGCGTAGCATATGATATAATTCCTCGTTGTAACACGATACGTCGATCCTTTGAAGGTATCAACGGCGGTAGTGGAGCCGTATAACGCGATATTGACGACGCATACAACGATCGAACATTCGGATTGTGCATTCATGGTGGACAATGAGGCGATATATGATATTTGCCGTCGTAAATTGGGAATCGAACGTCCTTCCTACGCGAATTTGAACCGGCTTATCAGCCAGGTCGTATCATCGATTACTGCGTCTCTTCGGTTTGACGGTGCCCTGAATGTCGACCTTACCGAATTCCAAACGAACTTGGTCCCCTATCCAAGAATCCATTTCCCACTCGCAAGTTACGCCCCAGTTGTTTCCGCTGACAAAGCTTTCCACGAGGGTATGTCCGTAGCTGAAATAACATCCGAATGTTTTGACGCGACGAATCAAATGGTCAAATGCGATCCTCGGGAGGGAAAGTACATGGCTTGTTGTCTACTATATCGAGGCGACGTGGTTCCGAAGGATGTCAACGCAGCCATAGCAGCGATGAAAGGAAAAAGCTCGATCCGTTTCGTCGATTGGTGTCCGACTGGGTTCAAAGTTGGGATAAATTATCAGCCGCCAACCGTTGTGCCGGGAGGGGATCTGGCCAAGGTGAAAATTCGAGAGAAATAAAACACCTTTGGGAGAAGCTATTTCTCAGAAATTCTATACTTTGGTTCAAAAATCAAATAAAAACCTCGTTCTTTGTGTTTCTTCGTTTTCTCGTATCGCAGGTTCAACGCGCTGTTTCTATGCTCTCGAATACCACCGCCATCGAGGAAGCTTGGGCTAAACTCAACCACAAATTTGACCTGATGTACAACAAGAGAGCTTTCGTTCATTGGTACGTTGGCGAGGGTATGGAGGAAGGCGAGTTTGCTGAAGCCCGTGAAAATCTTGCTGCATTGGAAAGAGACTACGGAGAAGTTGCCCTGGAGTCTTCTACACCGGATGTTATTGAGTATTGAGGATCGAAGTCCTTTCCAAAATCCACGATTAACGAAAAATAAGTTCGTCGACTTTGGTTTGGTCATTGTGTTCCTTCTGACTATTGCTACGGTTTATTTTTTCTTTTTTCTCAACTCATGATCGTGTGATGAGGAATAAACCGACTTAGCCATTTCGGACTTTTATCAAGCACACAAAGCGTGCGGAATACTCGTTCCAATTTTCATAAATCACTCTCGCGAAAAGGACGCTAACTTGTTGATGAAAAATGGGGTATTTCAATTTCACGATAACTTAATACACAGACGCGAGTAGATTTTTTTGTGATAGCTAATGGTCGCTGCTCTTTGACTATCAGACAGCACATCGCGACCAGCACTAAACTAAAACTCCCTAAGAAGTGCCCAGACGACGGGAAAAGCGTGTATGGTGATAACTGATGATTTAATTCGAGATATTTGATATTTGGAAGTTTAATTTATATATTTATTGCACGTCCCCCGTTGTCGAGGTTTTGCTTAATTTTTTCCTAGATTAGCCAAGTCAAGTGAATCAAGAAATACCCAAAGCATCGCCCGCGCTAGGCCCACAGTGCTTTATATATGCAATAAATATGCAATATAGACAAAAAATGCTAGTAATACGTAATAAAAATATAATTTTTTTTTTTATATCGCGAACTCGAGAATCTCGGAAAAACTCGATGATAAAAATAGGAAACCTCGTAAAGTCGTATGAACTCGATGGAAGCAGTGAAAACCGTGCTCCCTACTCGTTATAGTCAATATAAGTTTCGAAATTTGACGCGTCATCGTCCGGTCTGAAATAAAAGTCAATCAATTATCAAAACGTTGAAATACGAACATTTGGATAAACATCAACCCTCAAAATTAAAATAATTGATATTTCAAATGTGACAATCGAGTCTTTATTCTGATCCCTTACGGTGATGAAATCCGCACAGCTTTCAAACCCAATAGATTTTTCTCTTATTAGAAGAGGGAATTTATTTAGAGGGATAAATTGATTAGGTAATCTTAGAGCACGTTTAGAGTAAAAAAAATCGCACCTCAGTGGACCACCGCTTCGAATCGGGAGTGGAAATATGACGCGCTCATGGTACGGCATGATTTTTTTTTTTTTTTTTTTAATTGATACTAAAATGTGATGCCATCGATAGATGGAGCCCTTCGCGATAACGTTCGGGATACCTGTGTTTCAAGTATATCCTCAAATAAATTATTGTTTGAGAATACAAGCGGAAATATAATTTTTCGGAAAACGTTGAGGGAAATGGCGTACATCTGCAATTAGTTCCAAGCCCGATTCGAAGCGTATAAAAACATTCTTAACACAGATTTCTTAATCACTCGTCAATTATTTTTCAACCTATCTCCAATATCCCATCTCTCTGTTCCAGTCCAATATTTCGGGTAAGAATAACTATAGATAGGTATAACTGCAGTTTGGTATACAGTATGGATTCACGTTTATCATGAGTACGCGATGCAGTTTTCGCTGGCTTTTTCCGAGTCAGACCCTTCAAAGTATTATAAAAATATGTACTTTTGTAGTTTCTTTACTTTACGCTTATTATACTTGTGAATTTTCGATTCTATTTTTAATAATAGTTTATTTTTCATGTGATTTATATACGTGTATATTTATTTCTTTTAGTATTTATGTCGCCAAATTATTTGTGTATATAACCATCATCAATCCCCCCACAAATATAAGCGAAAAAAAAAAGGTACATTTTGAAAACATTACCGAACACAAAAATTGAAATGATTATTTATGTGATAGTGTATTCAAATATATGTGATCAATAAATATTGAATATCATCCTCAAGCAAATTTTTTCATTCCTTAACAAAATCAGCTACATACATACATATCATTTATGATTTTATTAAACATATGCAGAGAGACACAGGTGTTACATAGAATTTATTATAAAAGGAAATCGCCTAATAACAAATCAATATTATGTCTAAAAATAATATTAATTTTCGCGATTTATTATACATTTATGTAAAATTACCTTAAAATAAGTTTTTGACAATTCAATTAGATGCATCTTCTTGTAATGTGTGACTTTCGGTTTGGCTATCGAGGTACTATGAAGTAACAGGATTCGAAAAAATTTCGTTTTCAAATTGATACATTTATTACAACTGTATAGGGTGTTTTTATTCGTACCAGACCGATCCAATAACATCCAAATAAATGACTCTTCGAAATGGTTAATGTAAGATTTACCATCAAATAATCATGAAAAAATTTCTTAGGTTCTATTTATCAACATACTTACACAAACTCATAAATTACACGTCTGTATATCAATTACTGATATGATATTCAATTATAATGTTATACGCATTATAGTACCAATTTTGGTACATGAATGAAAATTCTAATCAACCTACAAACGTATATCCGTAATACTCCAGGGCGTACATTTAATTAGCGGATCTAATTCCCAACTATACTTAATCATCATTATACGTTTCACAATTATAAAATAATGTATTGTTAAAAATTTATAAACTGCAGTCGCGAGCGTTTGGTCAGTTCATTAACATGACATAGTATTAAAATTGTATGGTCCAGGATCAGTAGCCATCGGGTTATATATTTGATTTATTTTCTGTATATCCTCAAAACTGTTTTTCAATTATTATTTTTTTTTCGACGCTAATTAACAGAAAATGATATGCAAAATTATCTACAAGCTTGTCTAGCTAATACTACGAAATAAGTAAAAATTCTATAGATGCCCGCTAATCCCAAAAAATCGAATGTCTTTCAAGATGCACAGCGTTGTTTAATTTCAATTCGAGCACAGAGGCGTAAATTATTATTCTTCTTAAGGGGAGGGCAAGGGGAGGGCAAGGGAGAAAGAAATTTTCTGAACAAACAACGGCAATCATATTGGAAAGATTGATTTTAAATTATCGGTCGAAATCGTCATCATATCTCAATTAAGCGGAGAATGAGATGAAGGTTCAGGGATCGTGATCGAGAGACGTCGAATGTTCGGTTTGTCATATTCCTCCATCGACATACCTCTGGATAGTCTTCGTGGTCGACCATCACTGTCGAATGAACCACTGCTGAAAGTTCGCTGACGATCAACGCCTGGCATTGTCACTGAAGTGAGTAGGCCTTGACCTTTGCAGAAGAGTAAAATACTCTGCGCAACTTTCACCGGCTAAAATCAATCCATAATGTATGCGATAAATTTATATACCTAGCAGTAAAAATTCACTGAAAACAAAAGCATTTTTACGAATAGCCGGACTCACCGCGTCTAGAAGAACGTCTCCCGCACGTTCGACCTTTAGCAAAGTCGCTTTGTTCTTATCCAATTCGCGAAACAACTTTTCAACAACGCTGGCATAGGGGCTGAGCATCCCGGTGATAAGGATGATATCCGTTTTGCAATTTTTCAAGGATATATCCTTCCGGCTTAAGGGATAGAATCAGTTTTTTTGAATTTAGTCACTAGATATGATCAGCATTTACAGGATTGAATCAGACTCGAATTAATAAGACTTACGTCAGGAAGGCGTTGACGTACTGCTTGATGTTTCGTGGATTAAGAGTCCCTCGAATCCGCTCAAGAAATTCAGCAAGAACTTTTTCCTTGTCAGGATTGGCCGTGCTCACCAATTGCTATTCCAGAGAAAAAGGTCCTATCAATAATCCAAATATTCAGCAGGCAATCGATCAGAGGGGAAGTCTACACCCTGCAGCTATACGTGGTAGGTAAAGTAAGAAGTTTCATTTTTGGTCTGGTAATGACATTGAGTATAATACCTCGTTTATCATCTGCGATGAAGCGTGAAAATGTGAAGAAAAAAGATTCGTAAAAGTATTCACCAGTGGGTACACATCCCACAAAATATATTTTCAAATACGTTTAGTACTCACGTTCCCGTACTTGTGATACAAGAGGAATTCCTCTGCTGATTGACTGACCTCCTCCCTTCCCCTCCAGCTAAGAAACTGAAAGAAATAATCAGTTCAATCCATTTCTTTTAATATACTTGCAAGAAAAACGACGCGTGTTTTTTCATCGTCTGATGGCCAAGCCCGGTTTTCGCAAAAGGCCAAACTGTCCCAAGGGTACGAGGGTGCTCTCTCAAATCCATAAAACCCAAAGGGTTCAATAAATTTCGCAACATCGATCATCTCGGGTTATCTTTCCGGCGATTTTACGAGACCCGACGTTATCATAGCTGACCTTATTTTTAAAATTGTCAAGAACAGTGGCCGCACTACCCGTGCAGTTGATAAGAACGAGGCCCACGACTCGCGATGGATGTGCCAAGGCGAAACGGGCCAGTACATTCGCTCCGGCACCTTCTCCGAGACCAACGACGTAGCGAATGTGAAGAAAGTCCAGTACCGTGACAAGATCTTCGCCCAAAATCTGCAGCGTAGGGAACTGAAATCTGAAGATGGCGGGAAAAGAATAGAGGCAAATTCTATCCACTCTTAAATTCTTGTCAACCGCGTATCTGCGTCTACTTACCCATCCTGAAGGTTGGGCGCGTTGTCAGCATGTCCAGGTACGTCGATGTGGATGAAGACCGAACGCTCTTTTATTTCCGACATACAGGAATGATTCACAAAGTCGTGGAGCGAGGTATCTAAGATCATAAAATGAAACAACGTGGAAAGTAATTCGGTGTAAACAGGATAGTTAAAAGTTCTGAAAGACTGATTTATGCAGAAAACTATTTCCATGTATCGTCTCTCCCTATAAAACTTTTTTGTCGAAACCGTTTATCATATTCATATTCAATAATCGAACATAGATTCCTCGCAACGTGTCTTTTTTTTTTTTGTCGCGAAGCTATTGTCGCGGTTCAAAATGCGGCCTGTGCTACGAGAATGCACAGAAGATCGCTGCTTCAGTTTTTGCGAGGTTCAAGGCAAGTGGTTTGGCCACGCTTGAGACTGGCTGAATGCAGAAGGGTGCAAGACACTTTCACATCCAGCCAACGAAAGAGCCACCGCTATACACACGAATACTTGCACTTCAATACGTTTGTGCAACCCTCAAAAGCGAAAAGGCGACACAAAGCCGTATAATGTTACAGGCATGTCTACAGGTTCAACGGACTTTCAAGTGGAAAAATTTTTACGCCGGCATATCTTATCTATGTATTTACATAGGTATAACATGAAATGAAATGAGCTTACGATTGCATCCTAGATCGTGAACGGTCAGAAATACGGCACGTTTCTCCTGCTGGCTAAGATCACCCTAAAAATTCAATTTGAAGTTCTTTAATTCAGCAACGATTGTCATTGATAGTCCCTTCGAGTTAGTTTTGGTTGACGGCTTACCTGCACATAGACGTGGAGATTTCCGCTCCTGTCTGTGTTAATGACATATTTCTGAAAATAATCTGCGATTAGATATCTGGGTATAATTGATATTCATTTTATATTTCTGATAATGATAACAAAGACGAAGTGGTATCAAGGAATTAGACGACATTATGTACGGCTTCAGTTTCCTAAATGGAAATAAATACCCGCTTATATACCACCCTAAAATATGGGGGAAAGAAATGGGCAAAAATCGTTAGACGGCAAGAAATGCGAAAGATTGGAGCATTCTTTTTATCCGCTTGTGGGAGCATTGGGTAGGTTAAAGATAGATTAGAGCAAAAACAAGAAATACTTCAATCCCTTTTCATATCCACGTCACGCTTGCTGACCAAGTCACTCGACGTTTGTTAAAAACTTGATCGTTCATAATTGGAGCGTAAATTGCATCGTCACAAGCACATACGTAAACAAAAGGTATAACTAGCTAATATCCTATGCAAATTGTTAAGTGCTGTCTCAATTACTCTACTTGATGATATCAGTACGTGCTTCTCGCTCGGGACTCACGAAACTAGGTGAAACTGTGAGAAAATAATATAACTGAAGTTATTCTTCCGCACAAACACTTCAGAGTAAACATATTATTTTAATCGAATATATCATTGCTTGGTGATTGAACCTTTACTCACAAATGTCGCGGGCATTTTTCTTATTCTTATATAGGTATTCGCGTAAGATACTCACGTGCGGGTATATCCACGTAATAAAAATGTACGAATTTGGTCATCAACTTCCTATCATACTGAGAGAAATAATCAAGGAAGTGCTAAACTCCCGTTTTGAGGTGCTAAACTTCTGACTATTTTTACTTTCCGCCCACGTCAAGGTGATTTCTAAACTAAATTATTCTGCGGAAATTCTATGGAAATACTCGAGGAAAAGTAATCTAGATCAGGGATTGAAACCCTGTGAACAGTCCACGGCTACGCAGTAAGGTTTCTTGTTCTCAACACCTAATTAGAAAATTTGTCAAAGGAATATCTGAGCGCGTATACAGGTAATTGAGTTTGTGAACGTATACATATACCTAGACCCGTTTCATACCAGGTGAATCGTCGAACTTTTTTTCTTTGGAAAAGGTCAAAAGGGATCAGTATTTTCATTCAACACGCTATTATTTGTCATGTGAGTTTATTTTCTTACCTTGGAAGTGAAAGTGGGTGTGAAATTCAGGTACGAAAATTTTTTGATAAAATACCCCCGTTTTTTTACTCGGGTTTATTTACCTCATCGTAGAACAGGTAAGGCATGGGAAACTCCTCTTTTGAAGTTAGTATAAAATTGATAATATTCTTTCACTCGAAGGCCTACGCGGCCTTAGCATCAGATATGTATACACGCAGTATCGATTTTCGAAGCCATCCGAAGAAATTCCTATTTCGTGCCTGCTAGCAGCTAGGCTATCACGAACCACGGTTGAAGATTAAATCATTTTTTGTTGACTAATCGAATTTCAGGGCATTGCATTTTTTCTAATTTAAACTTGTCATTCAGGAGAATCTATAACACAGTTAGGAGAAAATTTAATCAATTTTCAATCACTACGCAACATAAAAAACCGAGAGATTCGTGAAGTGACAAGAGATCATTATTATTAGAAATTATAAAGGGGTAGGACTAACGATAGGACGAATTATTCAAATTTTATGGCCAGACTTCAGAGGCTTAGGAACTAGGATCTTATGCATGATAATGCCAAGAGAACAGTTCCTTCCACTGTGAGAACTAACTTTCTAAGTCAGTGGGTTATGGGGTTGAGAATGGGGGTACGAAAGGCTTTCGCCCCACCGTGCAATACCATAAATAAGAGGAAACCTCACAAATTTATTTCATTTCCACGCTCAGAAAATAAACTCCCTAGCTCAACCATTATCTAGCAAGCAACGATAGTCAGGGTGTTGGAGAACGCCCGACATTCAACGAAAAATAGGGAGAATCGTAACTCTGACTAATGATACATCCCCGTCCCTGCTGGATAATCAACCAGATTCTGTTATCGAATAATACGTTTCTCTTACATTTCTATATGCATTAAAGAAACATTGTGCTACCTGCAGCTGGATGAGTAAGTTGAGCTTGCGATCCTTTGCATGGTAATCGACGAAGACGTAAAGTCATGCTGCTTGATACTTGAAAAACTATGGCAGACGCATCTGTATGGTGACAAGAAGTTTGAAGGGACATTTGAGGGAAAAATCTAGGTTTGTAACCAGGCTGCTTCATAAAGCACACCGATGGCTGCAGTTATGCAAAAGTTTGCGGATCAGGAATTTTGGGATCGTTTGACGGATGTGTAATGAGCAGCAATATGGGGCTGTGACAGGTATTTTATTGAGCTCTACCGACGACTGACTAACCCTGAATATATTCAACGATAGCGAATATATCGCCTTCAGTAATCAGCTTTGACAATGATGGATTTGGGGTCCACTTTCAGTATCCCATTTTCCCAAAAGGTTTGGCTGTAGGAGTCAGTGATTCTTTTCTTATACGAAATGAACCGAATCGGCCAATACAACAAGACACTGTATTGTCCGCCCTATCCATTTGTTTCATTCTTCTTCGTATTGACAAGGATGAAAAAATGAGACCCTCATCATTCCTGCGACAATAAAAGGTTCGACCCAGATTCAGATCAAGTAACGTGTTCTACTTTTGACAATATTCTCTATGATTGAATCGTGATTCTTCTCCAAGGTAAGAACATGCATGAAGCACACAGTTTTGCTCCCATATATCCTACATTTAGAATATATTGGATGCTGGGGAGTGTGTGAGCCGCAAAGTCCACACTGGTAAAAGAAAAGACAGTGGTTCGTGAACAAGGTTGAAGGTTCTATCGGTTATACGAGCTGAGACGTAGAAGACGAACTGGTACGCTTCGTGCATGTCATTCTTCATTCCAAATTCTGACCTTTCAAAGTTTACACGTGTTCACGTGAGATATTTATACGACCATTCGCAGTGTACTAAGATTCATTAGACTTACAGTATTGTATCCAGAACGCAGTACAACGCGTTTATTAAATTATGCAGAGCTCTGGACTCTACTTACGTGTGCTTCTCTGGCATGAGAATAATTCAATAACGATTATTCTCCGTCTCTGAAGTTATGCGATAAGATATAGGCAAAATAATAAATTTTTATGCATATGATGAAGAAAAAGTTTGCGAAAGAGAATAACCAAATTCGATCGGCTGAAATTCATTCCATTTTTTTTTTTTTTTTTTCCTTCGCAAAATAAACCAGCCCGTGACTGTTGTTATAGTCCGATGTGTAGGTATGTACTTTGCAAAAATAAACAGCTGTGGCATAATACAAGATCAATAGTAAAGTATGGATTGCTTTTTAAATTTGATCTTTGTAAATAAAGTAAAGAATTTCAATGCGTTAATATTCAGAGCAATCAGCGCGTAAAAGCCAGCCTCATTTTAAGGGCGTATAATTTTTAAACGAGAAAGTATTACGATTTGGTTCAGCGCTCAAAAAAAGGAGCATACTTTACGAGCTTTAAAATTTTTCAAACTCCTCCCGGGTCGACTTTCTCGCGGGCTGTATAAAAACTCGAATATTAAGTCCTCGTATAACTTGTTGAAGCACCTTGTTATACGTTTATCGATTTTTAATCGCACGTGGAACCACCGCGTGAATAAATACCAAATATATCGATATTCCATCCCGAAGAAATACAGTTTTCCATTTTATGCGTAAACGTGTTATATACGATGTGTGATCTGCGTCACATTCGTGACGGAAATTCCCTACTTTAGTTGAAAATCTTCTGCTATCGTGACACAAAAAGTGGAAAAGGTAATTTTCTCAAAACCGGCGGTCATTTCCAAATAAAATTTAAAATCAAGAATTTTTATTTTCACTTGTTTTATTCAAACGTGCAGTCCTAGAAAAATTATTTGATATTTCTAACTACCAATCTAAAAAGCGTCTGTATACTAGAAACAAAAATGATGATAGTAGAGGATGAAATTTATTAACGTACCTGCAAATCCCCTTCTATTATAGTGTCGCTCATGTTTATGCTCTTTTTTCCGGTTCTTGAACTTCGTATTCTTCTTCTTAGTCTTCTTAATCTTTGGTCCTTTGTAAAAAATGAAACTTTTACTCTATATCGACACAAAGACACATATAAACGCAGAACTTCAGAAGGAACACCGAGAGTGTAAACTGACGTGGATCGCGTCGAATGCAGACTGCGTTTGCGGCTGGACGAAACGCGTCGAAGCGCCGCGACGTCCAAAGTCGCCCACGATCGCGACCCCTACCCTCTAGCCTCCACTCACCCTAACAATAAGTAAAGAAGCCAAACCCATCAGCTACGTAAAACATGTTGTTTTTTTTTTTTCGTTTTTTTTTTTTTTTATTAGGATAAAATTTTGCGATGTTAAAATTTTTTTTAAAATAGAAAGAAAAAATTTTATCGACACAACGTGTAAGAGAACGATAAGCCAGCGATGCTGCGGAAAGCCTTCAATTGAGATTCTGCTGACGAAACAAGAAGTGAACCAACTGCGAATAATATTAGCAACGAGGACGATTGTGAGAAGGATTTTTCCTGATACTCGGATCTCTCGTATATCTATATCTTTCACGCGTTGGGGAACAAGACGGAAACCCTGAATCAAGATTGAGGAAAAATTTCGTGTAGGCTGTTTCGAAAAATATTAATTTCACCTGAAATGTTTAATCAAGAATTTAATCATCACAAGTATGCCTTGTACGATACAGACGATCACATATTCTACCGTATTTTGCTCACCTGATAGCCCGCCCAAGTACCTATAATAATTGTTATTGCAAATTGCGTGGGTACTGCTCTTATCTCTCGTTGACTAGAGCACCAACGCGCTTATTGCCAACTCAGGTTCAATGGACACGGTAAACTTAGTTAGAAAAACACTCAGAATTAATTTCCACCTTCACGCAGTTAGGGTTTAACTAAGAGCGTTCATTTATCTTATTGCGTCGCACCTAAAGTACGCCTACACCGCAGTAGGTATGCTATCCAGGAGATAGGCCCGAGCAATTCTCCTCTTTACTTGATAATAAATTGGTCGAAATTTAAACGATTTAGCTCATGATATCTATACAATGCAAGAACATACAGGAGCTTGCATGGATCTATTACTTCTCCACGAATCCAAATTCTAGATACTAAGAAAATATAAAAATCGTCGGGTACAAAGCTAAACATATTACACAGTGCAGATCGGGGCTGTCTCTCATCAGGCCCAATTACCACAGTCCAATTAATTAGGCTCGCTCCCGACTCAATCGGGCTAACTCGCTCAATTAATTTATTTTCTGCTTGCATGATAAGAGAGCCTTTTTACCAAATGTACGCGGTTCAGCGGCACAATGACCCACATATACAGAGAAATTATGGCTATGGTTTACACTCAGTCAAAGCCAACTCGGCATACTCCAGATTTTTCGTCTGTTTATTGCAGGCTGGCCATCCTCTTTTCTTTTTTTTTCTTCGAATCGATGTCTTCCGAAAGCAAATCTATCCAACCAGAGAAAGAATGCAGATGGTCGGCCTGCAATAAACAGACGAAAAACCTGGAGTGTGTCGAGTTGGCTTTGACTGAGTGTAAACCATAGCCATAATCTCTCTGTATGTGACTACTGTTTAAAATGTGCACTTTCCTTGCATAGGGCATTATATTCTACTTATAATAAGGCGGGGAAGTGTGTCATTTAAAAAATCGATGAACAAATGCGACTGAAGAGAATTGCGAATAACTCCTCTAAGCGATAATCGTTACTTTTCACCCTTTGGCTGATGCGTATTAGATACATAAACGCTATGAATTCTTGTGAAAATTCAGCCCCCATTAACAGAAATAGCTTAGATTTGGTAAATCAATATATACTCAATTCAGCACTTCAGGCAGAAAATCTACTGTAAAATATAATTTTATCACTTGTTGATAGATGGGTGTAAATAAATGTCATGACAGGTGTTTGCCCTGGAATCTACGAACTGTAGTCAAAGATGTAATTTCACATCATCTCGTATATACCGTCCGGACAACTAGCTCCGCGAACATAAGATAGCAGGAGGGTAAGACAAGCAAAATCTCCCCAGCACTCCCCAGTGCTCTTCTCTCTTCTTCTGAGACACATTGTTCCCTGTTAAATCCTCAGCATCATTGTGTGGGCCGATAATCCAACCCGAGATGGTACCTCGAAGCGATTGAAGAGTGTAAAGAACGCGTACTGGGTATTCAATCAAAAATCCAAAAACTTCAAGTCGAGAAATTGAAACTTTGACTCGGCATAATTTCGACTTTTTTTTACCTCCCTCGGGAATTTCAGAGCCCGGAAATGTCTCGTAGGGAGAAAACTAGGTACTTATTGATCCACCAGTTGACGCGGACTTCTAACTTTGAAATATATATTCAGAACCGAAGATAAACACGTGCTAGCTATTTATAGAGGAATATTAAACACTTGCAATCAGAGAACCTGCGGATCGATGAACTCCAATTTTCCAATTCACTGGGGCAGATTATTACCGTAATCGATGGTGATACTGAATGGCTCATTTGTTAGTCCCATATTTTTTCATATTATGCCATCTTCAACCTTTCTCTAGTTTTTTTTTTCCTCACTTCCGCCTTGTCGTTCTATCTTCATCTTTTCACCCCCAAAGGATAGAGGGCAACGAAAAGGGAACCGAAATCAAATGGGGTAACAGAAATGGGAAGCAGGTGCATGTCACGGCGACTCGGGAGATCCTTTTGTGAATGAAACCCATCGGCAACGTCCTGGGCATTGCGGAGCTAAAAAGCTCATTGGTATTCGAGTTCTTTTTACGTATTTCAAGTTCTTAATGACTTACGAAGGTATTTTTTTTTTCTGAAGTGTCCTTCGATCCGGAAAATTCTTCAAAATGAATCGCAGAAATCTTTGGACATCCAAGGCGTGGAATGTTAATTTTAAATTTGCAATGTTGGATGGTGGTCATGCCGGAATTCAGGTCAATAAAAGCGCATCGTTAACTACGCCAGACACTGAGCCATTGGAGGCTGCGTGTCTGATTCTAACTAAACATGTGGAGGAGCCATATCTTGATTGAAATATAAATTCCGTTTCTAGGGTGAAAATCATAGTGAAAAATCACGCATGTAAAAATCATTGGGAAACACACTAGCAATTACCGAGACCAAGGGCACTGAATAACTGAATACAACCGGAGCTATGAATAGCTTATTGGATTAAATTGGTTTAAATCGATTGATTCGAAAGGCGCCACGATTTTGTTCAAACTTTTAAGACCCTTTAGTATTGCCCCAATAGCGGTCATCCTATCCAGTAAACAAAGTTTAATTTCGGGGTCGTATCAGTTATCAGTGGTGACCGTCTCCGATAAGCCTTCTTTGTTTCATATAACTTTTCACGGTCGGACGATATGAGGTAGAAGTTGGCTCAGTTAGATTGTTATAGTGCAAACTATATTCCCTCAATCTCGTTATATTATGTGCGAACTTTTCCGCTTTAAAGTTTTTTTAATCAAAACTCTGTGTACACCGATCGGTATAGATATGCGGAGACGTGCTCATGCGACTTAGACAAAGGTTCAAAATATTATCAATTTTGTTATTCTCTTGGGCGAGAAGAACAAAAAATGAATAAAAAATTTTGTATTTTCTCTAGGAACGGGTCAAATGCAAAGCAGACACGGCATAGAATGGTTTCCTTCCATTTACTGGACATGGATCAGTGCGGAAGGCTGAGGTCATCCTGGACGGCCCTCCAGGATCTAATTAACCTTTTTGGTGTAATTGGGGCCGATCTTTCCCTTTGTATTTAGCTCAATTATCTCCGCTTACTACGAGCTAAAGTATGAAGGCAAAGCTTATTTCGGAATTGAAATGAATCGATCCGCTTTGATATTTTTCTAGAGGAAGTCTGCGAGTTGATGACAAAAATAAGAGAGCAGAATGCGAGTAAATCTTACTCTACATTACTATACTCGCATAGACCACCAATATTAGGTTGTTCTTAGACTAATCGACTATTTTGACAATTAGCACCATAATACACAACGACGAAATTACATCTTTGATGCTCTTACCCGCCCACGCGAAATTCGCCCACGCAACACCGTACAAACTTGAATGAAACCTAGTTTGCGTAGCAGAATCGATGGCAGACGAAAGATCAATGAACCCTCGGCAAGGTGAGAAGAAGAAGAATCCCACTCGCGCTGACGCATCCCAATTGGATCTCACTCGACATTATTATATTCAATGTTCGGTTTGATTGTCACAGCCAGAAAATTCTTTATTTTATATCAACTCTGATGTATAGATATATCTGTAAAAAATTTGGGAGTTTCGATGACCTGCATCGTTTTATATCGTTGATCGGAAAGAATACGTTAAAGCTAGACGTAATCAGAAAAAAGTATATCTTAGAATTATTGCCAATCAGTGGCTAAAAATATCTCTGTCCTTTCGATTGGCACAATGCTGTGCTGATCCAGTCGATACGTCTTGTTTCAGACCGAACTCTTTCATATTTGATGATTCTTGCCAAATGAAAGCCTCTAGTTTTATAGGAAAAACTCGACCCTCGGCTTCCAAGTATTTTTTTTTTTTTTTTTCGGCCGTTGTTACGTTGGAGATACTAAAAAATTTATGAAAAGTTAAACTTTCCCACATATGAGAACAATTTTCCATGAAATATACGGTTAAGAAACTTTGAAAATCTTGAAGTCGTTTACGTAAATCATTTTCAGTACGGCCATGTTTCATTCGCCTGGTTTTGTACCCTCATAAAAATCGCATCTAGCTATTCACCTACGGGTTATAAGCCTTAAGGATCCATAATCATATGATAGAAATAGCATCAATATCAATGCAAACCATTTTTATAGACAAATTTACACATGCAAGTACCTATATGTTACTTTTGGTAGAGTAATGCAACGACTATTGTGAGCTTGAATGAATTAATGAACTTGAATGAACGAGGTGTGGATAGTTCATGAGAACAAGTCAACAGTGAAAGCTTACTGTTTGTATCGGAGCACACCAAGTCGATCCTTGATGTAAAAGGCCTTCTCGATTCTGGAACTCAGACATTGCGATAGGATCGCCTTGAATCTGTTCACGACAACGATATCGAAACTCTCCCAATCAGCCAACGTCTTGTTCGGCGTATTAGAAACGCGTAATTCAGGAAATATCAGACAAGTTATTCCAGTGGTGAGAGAAATCTCGTCTGGGTATTGAGTAACGCTACAAAAGTCAATTTTCACTTTCGCACACTGCCCAAATAACGTGAAGCGCACAAAAATAAATAGCCGGATGCGACTAGCGCGAGTAACCATACCTCGCAATTGGTTTAAACTCAATGCGCCTTATCGTACCGAATATGAACTGCATCGCAATATGATTGTTCAGTATTTTTCACACGTTTAGACATTCGGAGCGTGGAGATATTTCATGAACTCGATTCAGAAGAACAACGAGTACCTACACTGCACTTACGTCACACTCTACTAGTTGCAGATATATGCATTTAGCGACTTGTGCAGTGGGCGTCGCGACGCCGAAAATAGCATCTGTAGAGACGGTGTCTAGAAAGTTAATAGAACCGACCGCAGGGGTAATCGAACAAATACATTACATACGTATGGTGTGCACAGAGCTGATAGACTGCAAATTGTATGGTGAAGAGAGATGGGTAGGTATTTTTAAGCATTCCTTGTTCCTCATAAAAATGTGTAACCTGCTTTCTATAAAACTGTTTACCTCAAGGAAAAATGAAAAATGACTGGCTAGAAAATTGACAGAGAAATGTCTGTCAGAGAAGGGATTTGCAGAAGGAATTTTTTCCAAACGTTGATATGCCGAAGGATAAGGTAAACTTTTTCTTTGCTAATCCTAAGGATCTCACAACTTTTTTTTTCTCACCGTTTCCTATATAACATAGCGAGAAGACGAAGTAGAAAACGTGTTCAAACTGACAATTTTGGTTCCTGTGATACAATATATCGAAGTTTTCATCAACGCTCAGCACAATCTGAGTCCCGATGAGTTTCTCAAGGCTGTTTACGCCCCGGAAAATCTGAAATCAAGGAGATGTTCAAAGGCTGCTTGCGATCCCAATTTCTGTGCGGTCGATCCGCCCGAAATATTACCCAAAGAATTACAGGTTAATTGGTTTGGTTATTCTTACGGTGATACTAACGCATAAACCAGTTTTTGATAAGTGGCAAGACTCCTCCACGTATCATTTTATTATCCATTTAGATCCCACCCGCGCCTTTACAGGAACCAATAGCTAAACTCTTCTTTGAAGTAATCCGACTTAGGCCTTTTTTATTAAAAGTTTATAACGAGTTTCGTAAACGTCGGAATCGACGCTGTGTGACCGACGTTTCGCAGACAATTGGTGAGTCGATTCAATATTTGCATTCTCGATTAGTAAGGTTGATTTATCAAATACCGCAGCTATCGCCTACGTTCTAATCTACCGTACGTCAATCGACTTGATCAGCGACGCTATCGACTGCCTGGTTTACTTCAAGATTACGAAAATGCTGGCCTTACTGTCATTCCTTTTGACTCCTGAGCTTTCCTCATGGCTTTATGTTGCTGGTTGCAACATATTTGACACTGATTTCACAGAACAGAAAATTCTGAATCCATTTCTCAAGACTTTACCAATAATCCAGGTAACTACCCCTAAACCCATGAATATATCAACGAGAAATGAAAAATCTACGTGCAAAGTTTACTGAACAAGTTTTTCCCTCCATAAGACTATCTTCACGAACCTATTGAACACCAAGAAGCAGAAGTCTTCTGCGAAGAAGGTCACAGTTCCCATTCAAATGAACGTGCTAAAATATCCGAAGAAGTTACCTCCTCCACCCGTCTGCACTCCAGAGGTCTGTGGATGCATCCTATCCATTATGATTTCTTAGTATATGAGTGAGGGAACCTTATTCCAAAGTTTTGTGTTTTTTTTTTTTTGTTCTTTAAACCGGACACCGAAAATATGTCCTAAAAGTTATTATACGTTTGTCAGAAGGTTTTCAAGAGGCCGGTTAAACCAGTCCCTAAAACTTTGTACAAGATACCAGATATGGAAACAAAAATGGCCACATTACGCCAGGATCATCGAGTGCAGGCAGCTCAACGATTGGAAGAAGCGAATGCGAAAGCTCCTGCCTGCTTCAAGACCAAGAAAACTAAAAGGCACCAACGAGTTCTTGATGAAATTACTGATATGGAAATCAAGAGTAGACTGCCGATCGTTGCCAAAAAAATTCCTACGTTTAAAGTAGATTTTTTAGCCGTTCCTTACGTTTACTTAATGGCATATGGACTCGATCGGTATCTCTTTCCGATTGTGTTTCAGAATGTAGCTGTTAAGAAAACTGTGACTACTATCTTGAGAGAAGGCGCACTCATAGCAAATAACGAGATCAAAGAAGTTGAGAAGTACGTTGAAGAATACAAGAAATAAACTTAACTTTGTTTCTATTTTCTTCTTTCTCAAGTTCTTTTTCAGTTGCTAATGAATCAGAGTACGGTTTTTACGTACTGAAAGAGAACTAGCTGCATGCCAACGTATTAACGTTAAATTTAGATTGAATGAGTTGATGAAGGGATCGTTTAATCCAGCTGAGGTGCAGATATTAGAAGACGAGATGCGACAGTGCGAAAGGGAAGAAAACTTGCGAAAAATTGAAGAGAAACACTTGCTGGGTCTAATAAGCTACGAGGAATCGGTTTTAGCTAAACAACAGCTCGTCAGAGATGCAAAAGAACAAGGAGATAGAGTTAGATTAGAGGTGAGGCTGTATTTTTGTACGTTGAAAAGGAGTATATGAAAAGATGACAATTCTATACTCTATTGGCTGATATAGAGAGAAGAACTTAACGCAAAATTAGAAAAATACCGACTGAAAGAAACAGAGAAACTTAAACGTATGGTAAAAAAGTGTCACGACGCAGAACAAGCAGTAAAAAATTCGCTCAACACTATGGTGTACGAAAAACGTGAGAAAGGTAAAACTGAAAGATCGCAAGTCGACGTGAATCGTAAATATATGGTACATGACAATAAAAGACGAGAATATTACTTTATCACGAAGCTGCCAAAGTTGCGGAGGAATCCCGGAGGATAAGGCTTTGCCTAATCGAAAATAGAGAGGAAGAATTTCGGAGGAAACTCCAGATGATCCACGAAATAAAAATGTTGCAATCCCTTCGAGGCTTCCGTGTCAAGGAATTCGACCCCACGGAAAAGAGCAAGCTGGGACTTATGTGCGAGATGTCCTTAGCCGAGGTAAATTTATAGAGATAACTGATTGTCAGATTTAAATTTACTTCTTCCTCTCTGTTTTAATGTACTTCAATACAAGTGTTGTTCATATTTTCAGTTAAGAGAGAGACTGTTTCTTGCTAAACGAGAATATCAGGATGAATTAAACGCTCGAAAAGAGGCAGTTAAGGAGCGCCGTAAGAAGCAGAAAGATTTCGTAGAATTTACGCAGAAAACAATCAACGAATACCGAGTCGCAAAGTTAGTTTATAATTCCGTAAATTTAAATGACCATTCATATGAAAAATTTCGTTATAGAAAATCCTCTTCGCCCTCGGCGTCGGCTGCCTGCGACCATTCCAAAATTTTGCAGAACCCAGAGCTGGAATCTCTTCGCCGGAAGCTGGAGAAACGAAGAATGGAACGATTCCAGAAAATGAATCCGTCAAGCACATATGCTATTTTCAAGTCTAAACTATTAACGAACTCATCAGAATGCTGTTCGTCGGTTACAGACGAAATTTAATGCTGATAGGTACTGTGTAGGTTTACTCGAGACGTAAATCGGCAGAAATTAAACCTTGACAAAAAAAAAAAAAAGAACTGTGTTTCAATTGATGCTATAAAAGTATAGAGAGAGTTCTCGACTACGGCTCTCGACTCTTTAATTATGGATTCAAACGACTTCGATTAAAATGCAACTAGAGAGTTCGAACGTATACAAGTATATTATATTTCATTAAGTAGCCTGTGCGTGTATACCGATAATGCAAATATGCCGATGCAGTAGCGAGATTGAAAACGTAATGAATCGATTGAGACAAGGTCGGTTTTGTTCTCTCGGTAAATATAATTCCGTACCTTTTATACCTGTGAAAAAATGTCTCTCGAATGAAACCCGACTCACCTTAGATTAATTTTTTTTTCTTTCGATTGAAACTAGTAACCAATAAAAACCTCAACATCACATATTTCGCAACTTTTTCATCGAGTATAAATCAACAGGTCACGCGCTAATTCCGATTTTACATGATCAGAGTATACATCATTTACATTCATTACAAACATTTTTTCGGTACTTTTCGGGTAAGTCATACGGGTATTTTCGAATCTTGAATTTGTATATGTTAATCGGGGCCCAACCTTGACCACGGTTTTACATCCTACTCATCGTCGCTGGCCACGATCGTATTCGCAAAGTATCGTTGTGCTACTCGCAAGTATATTAAACATATCCGCTTGTGTATAATACATGTAGACTTAATTCATCAGCATATATATAATATAGATGTCATGAGCCTAGGTATACTTACAAACTCTATACTAGCTTCTATTACTAACATTATGCACTTCGAGACTGCAAGGCCTTCAATGAAAGCCAATAAAGATACATGGCAATAAAGTTAAACGAAGAAAAATTATGGTAAATGAATGTTCAGGAATTGAAATAAAAATACTGCAGTAGTCTAGTTTACCACGATTGATGTATGTATAATTGTTATGCAAGAAGCACATGAATACAGCAGAATATTTTTCTATTCATTCTAACTTTTTCAAGAAAATCAGAACGAAATAAAATTTTTTTAGCTCACAACTCTGTCAAACTGGTTACCATAATGTCAAAGTCCTTCGAAGGATCAACAAAGTTTTTCCAAAAATAAATCCCGGGTTCATAATATATTATTAACGCACCTAAACATGGATGGAAGGTTGTTTGAGCCTTATAATTCAAGGTATATAAATAAAATGAGTGAAAAAAGTTCAACAGAAATATTTGAAAGTAAGAAAAATATAAAGGCACCCATCTCACTTCCGCAGGTCCGGCCCTGGTTTTAACATCAATGAAAGTGTAAAGTGAGAATCATTACCCGACAAATATCTGCTACGTAATGTCCCGCTGTATCTTACTATATCGTCGGCAATCAGCCCGTCGTGAGGCTGCAAGAACTTAATCAAGATACTATATACAGTGGTCTATATATCGAGAGGCTAGCTTTATCTCGCAACTTTCAAGAACCTGCCAACTCACGAACTCCAATCGTCGACGATGTATATATATATAAATGAAATGTTGTTTTCAAAACGGTGTCAGATCACAAGTGTCCAGCAAGTGCTAAACAGTTCAGTCATTTAAAGAACAAAGTGCTTACAGCAAAGTTAAGGTAATTGAAATAAGTGTTATACCTATAATTTATACAGTGTTTGGATTTTTATGAAGTAACAAAATGTTCTGTTCAATTTTATTTTGCTTCTTATGAAATTTTTAATTTGTCAAAAACGAGGCAGCTACAGTATAGAAGGTCGTGACTGAAGCCACAGTTTTTGAAAATCAATCAATAAGCAAATACAGTGTGGAACAGAGACTATTGCATTGCTTGGTACAATTATACTATATCTAATCATAATTCGTATAGAAGACTATTGACGTGTCTAATATATGCTGTCACCTAGGTATAAGCTCATATACAAACGTTCGTATTAAGCTGATAATACGACAGCATACTGTGCCAGAGCAGAGGTTCAAACTAATCTGAAATGACATGTGCGTTTCGTTTTTATTTGGTATCTGATATTCTTATGATTTGACTTGTTAATCGCATTACTTATATTTATATCATTTCTGTCTATGATAGCTGGCATTAGATCACAATATATTTCCATTTCAATACATTATCAATAATTCCATTACACCTTGTAACATTTAGATAAATTAACAGTGACATCTATAATAAAAGTTGAGGAACGTAATGCCATTGCACATGCTGGGGAATCGTCCTACAGCCGTTATCTGCCACGATGATAAGCTGTTCATTTTTTCTGTATACATATACTCACATCGCACAATGTAGAGAACTGTAGCTCCTCAGATAAGACTGAAGGTTACCGGACGGGTTGTGAACATGTTTGCGATTGACCAATGACCGGAAGTCACTGCCCAGTGAAATTGAACTTCACCCTTACTTTTTAGAAACGATTTAATGATGATAATTCACAGAAAATTGAACACTTATGGAGTTTTCGATGAAACTGGAAACGAAATTTATGTTTGTTTCAGCGAAAAAATGTCGGTAGAATGTCCAACCGGCTTGTGCCCCAAATTGAACACGCCACGGATTTTTAAAAAAAGACCAGTCGTAATTTGTTACGACAAACCCGAAGCAGTGATGATCGATAGAACAGCGTACAATAAGGCAAGGCATGACGCATTGCTGGGAGACATTGTCCAAACGCTTATAGTTCCGAAAAAATCGGCTAAAACTTGGAAAGTGATGAAAGGAGATCTCTGCAGGATCACCGTCATCGAAGGATCTCAAGTAAGACTTACGATGGATAACATTTTATCACTTTAACATTTTCCGGAGACAGTGCTGAGGGTAGATTTGAAAAATTGTTGAATATAATGTGCTTGAAAATACTGACAATAGTTTTCGTATTTCAGGTAGGTGACATTAATATATGGAATTTACATAATCCCAAGGAGCGCTTCTATTCGGGTGAGTTGAATTGTTGGATTTGAAGTTCGAGTTTTATTGAACGCATGTCATTTACCATAAAATGAAACATGTTTAACCGATATGATAAGCGGATAAAAATATCAAGTTGGGCTTAACTGATTGAAGCTTTATCACATTTGACATTTGAGGTATTTTTCTTGGTTTCTTGGCCGACCGAAACTGTTCAAGTGGTAAAATATTGCGTTGATTAGTTGTCAACAAGGAAGGTTTGGATTAGCTATCAAGAGCGAAGCATTAAGAATTATCGTGAAAATATAACTCTTGATTTCTGAAACTTTGACCATTTCCCGTATTACGAAGTGAAAATCAGTTATAACACAGCCAAAACAAAACGCTGTCATAAGTTTCAATTTAAATTGACTATATCCTCCAGGAAAATCAATCCCTGTGAAAATTCGTTTATCCAAATTACAGGAAAAACTAGGCAACTCCATGCAGCGCATCTAACAACGTACGATAGACTTTGGAGCAATTTACCATACATGAGACCGTTGGCAACGGTAATTGCAGACTCTCTATCCAGATATGGAATCGACGAGGATGGAGGCAGCGTGCACGACGTCATAGGTAATAGTTAATTACCAATTTATTCTATACAGTTATCGATGGCCTTCATTAAAAGAAAAAAAACAAAACGTACCTACACGCCATCGAATGCAAATGACTTACAATCGGAAGCTTATACCTCCCTGTGAAATTCTGGAAATTCCGTTACTGTGACTATAATGCATACTTCAATTCATCATACATTTTATGACTTATCGTCATATACAGTCGTGGCTATCAATCGTGAAGATAAATGATGAGGTCATTTACATACAACGTGCATATCTTCACTTTCGTATAAATTCGATTTCTAAATGGTCCATTCACTTTGCCAAAAAAAAATTTACCGATATAATATTCTTATGCAATATTAGTATAATTGTTTGTGCATATTATCGTAGGTACAAGATGCGACAACTATACTATAGAACTTATAACCGGAAAACCAACGACAGATTCCTGTCACAGTTACCTAACTAAGGCGGCCAAAGAGGCTGGTCTTACCGAAGACGACGTACATGACGTATGGAACATTTTCATGTGCACCGGGTTTACAAAGGTACGACAAAATCATGATTTGAATACGTTTTTATACACGTTTTATCGAACACTTGATCGAAACAGGTTCCCTTTTTCTATTTTTCAGGACACTCATCAGTATTTCTGCAAAGCCAGTCCTGCCAGAAAAGGAGATTACATTGAGTTCATAGCAGACATGGATTTACTAGTTGGACTTAGTGCCTGTCCTCAAGGTAATTAGTTCGCAATTTAGATATTGAGTTTTAAGATAAAAGAAAACCTCCTTTATTACCTTGTTGGCTATTTAACGATCGTGTAACATCATATCTCTGTAATATTGGGATATAAATAATTTTCAGGTGTATTTTATGCCGGCCAAAGGTTGCGATGAACTCAGCTAGCTCGATAGATTTTGACTGAATCATAATTGATCGCGAATGATTATGCACCTAATGGAATATTTTTTATCTTCGAATTTTAGGTGACGTATCTATTGCTGTTGGACAAGATGTTCCTGATGAAATTTGCCATCCACTTGGAGTCGAGGTTTTCCGTGCGAAACTGAAATGATTTTTAGTACCGATGAATGAACGAATACTATATATTTCTTGGAAAGCTTTTACAAAATCCAATTCTCCTGATATCGGAAATTAATATAGAATATTATAGGTATGTCTGTAATATTGCAGTTTTACTGTAACCGGCTCTACGTATTATGTAATATGGATCATAAAGAGGGAAATATAATTGATAAGTTGTAATCACATTTTACTTCCGTTACATTATATCTATTTATTTATTATGCTAACATAAAGTTATTGAAATCGTCCAATTTCGTTTGACGATACGCCAACTTCTTGCCTATGTTACTCGGTCGTTTAGGGGTGAATTTAGCAGACTTCTTAACATTTTTTGCCTGTTGAAAAAAACAAATACAGTTGGTTATAATCAAAATTATGTGATGGTTGTGTGAACTCCTTTTTTCCAGCTAGAAATATCTCATCGAATAATCAAAAAGTACGTTTTTCAAAAATTCCGAACAGTTGAAAAATGATATTTCGTAAAGAAGAGAATACTTCCTATTGAAACACATGTTTCACTTCCTCCCAACAGTCTGTCTACCAAATTTTTGGAAAACGAAACTAAGATGGACGGACGAAGCTTGTTGGATACGAAAAAAAAATCACAATCTTGATTCGTTATACTGATCGATATAGGACAATGCGAATGAACAAACACCTATCTCGCAGATTTCTAGCCCCAAATCGTTAATCCCAGTCTATTCATAACGATAAAGAATTCGGTAAGACCTAGTGGTCGTTAATCTTTGCCGATCAATTACGATGTCTATAATATTAAAGCTCTATAATGATAAACGGCAATTTCTGGCGACAGAAACGAACCCAATCGACACTTATAACTTCTCATATTATATACGCCGCAATAAAACCGAATACAAAAGAATCATACTTACGCCTTGAATAGAAGTGGACGGTTTCTCATCATGACTTGATTGTGCCGAATAATTATCAAGTGTGGTTTCCGCTGCAGATTTGAAAAAGGTACTTGGTGTCGCCATCAGTGGCTCAAACTTCCGGTTTGTGTCCACGGTTCCTCGTAAAACAGCCGTGTCCTCTACGTATTCTTTTTCCAGCATTAAATGACTAATTGGCTTCAGGATGGATATGAATCCAGATCCAACGTGGCTTCGAGATCTTATCTTCTTATCAAAGAAGCGAGATTTCAGAGGCTGCGATGACTGCTCAGAATTTTTACGCTTCGAAAACTTTTTGGGGTAATATTTCCCTTTCGATACCCCAAATTCCGAGTTATCGACTTCGTTCCCATATTTCTCTGCTCGCTTCAGAGACATAGTTTTCCCAGATGATGGCCCTTCGTACTTTAACGAAAAGGAGAAATTCTCGTTCGCATCAATCCGGACCGCTGCCTGCTTAGAAATATTGGAAACATCCAACTGACTAATAGGAGGGTAAAGGATTTCCGAACAATTATCCTCATTTGTTACAGCAATTTCTCGCGTGTATTCCTCGTACCATTTTTTAGCTTTTAATTTCTTCTCGCGTTCCTTGATCACTTCCAATTCATCATCATCGTAGTGAGTTTCTAGTTTACTTTTAACCCACTGTTCGTCGTTTCGTAGGCCAGAGTCTGAAGTACAATACTGTCGTTCGGTTTTTATGCTGGTCAAATCCTTCAACAATTTCTGACTCATTTCTGGTCTTACATCGCCGTTGGGAACCTCGATTTTGCGGTTTTCCTTTTTTGATATCTCAGCTTCAAGCGACATTCTTTCGCAGTGTGAACGTTCCAGGTCTTCGATCAGTCTGAAAAAATATTTTCTTCAGAATCTATTGCTTTTTCATTTCTGATTCTATATTTTGGTACAAGCATGTATGTATATATGCAGGTATATACCTCTGAATTTCACCATTGTGATTATCGTTACCGTCAAATTTCCTTATTTCAATCAAAATATTTTGCAATTCCGCTGACAAGCAACTATCTTCAGCTTTCTGAATAGCCATTTCCAATGCGGCTATTTCTGCAGTGAGCTCTTTGATTTCCGGATCTTCTGCGATAACTGCACATGTAATGGTCGTATGAATACAAATGTAAGGGACATTCACTCATCACATAACTAGGCGTTGTACACTGCAACGATTCTCACGATTTTTTATCTCCTCATTAGATTCCTGTGACTCAAGAAACGCAAATTTTTTGGTTTTTAAAACGCAAGGATACTCGTTCAGAAAAGCAGCGCTATTATTATCTGCTATGCATTTCCCCATTTCGTCACACACCTTTATCTGTTCTTCCCATACTTGCCAATGCAGATTATCCTGTATAGATGTAAGATACACCGATGGTTTATACATTTATTTATAATATTCAATTTCTACTCACCAATTTTAGTTTTTCTTCAACAAGCATGACGCGATTTTTATTCAACATATCTTCAGCAAACGCGTACGCATCTTTTGCTACAACAAGACAAACTTCCTTGAGTGCCGATTCTTCCAAATTTGATTTACAGGTTGTTTGTAAACGCTGATAGTTACTTTCCAAACCTTTGAGTTTTGCCTCGAGCAAATCAATCTCTGATTCGTCTAAAACGATAAACAAAAACAGGTGATTATCACGTTAGCTAATATGTTAACAAAATCGATATATATTTACAAGTCTTTCTTTCCGCCATCTGCTCCGTGCGCAGTTCAATTTCTTCCATACGTTTCTTGAAGTAATTATTCATTTTTCACATAAACTCACGATGCTATATAAACGTATTTTTATAATATCTTATCCTCACATATGAGTATACTTCTTTTCATACGACGCACTGACTCGAATTACTCGCAAGAAAAAAGTGCGATACGAAGTTTGCGACAAATAAAAATTGAGCATCGCCACTGCAGCGATGACTACGAATAGACTAAAGAACGCTTGATATTATTTAAATACTTTTTTTCGTCCTTATAATTATACCTTTATCATTTTGTTTATATATATATTATTATCAAAGTATAAAGATACAAGTTCAACTGAAGGACACGAAGTTGCGGTTTTAGAGTTCAATTATACCAACGTGGCAAATATGATAACGAAAAATGTACACGGTCAAAGAATATCAGTTCAAGCGAGGCATTGACAAGGGTCGCTTTCTATATGATTGACGTAAGCTAATGGCTGCTGTCAGGACACGGTGATACTGTCACCCTCGTTGCGTTACCTGGTACAGGTTTAAGCGTTAACTTACCACCAACATATTGCCATAGGTTGTTCATTTGTTCCGCACTCTTCTCTGACGTTATCTTTCATATGCTATATATGTATGTATGTACGCTGTTTTTCGGTTCCTTTTATTTTCATCATATCCTAAACCACGTGCACCATAACGTCCAGTTAAATCTCGCACGTTGTTTGAAACCGTTCTCATCCTTATCTATACTTAATCCTTAGTCTCGACATGATAATAATAATAATATTAAAAAAAAAAGAGAGAAAAATGGAAAAAAAAACAGGTATACGCACGCTAATCAACCCAGAAGCGATGATGTCCGGAGTCATTAAGATCGATAATAATATTGTGAGATGAGAATCGTACCAGCATGTGCTAAATGTTAATAACCACATGATTAACGGCGTGAATCTTTCTTCCCAGAATTCTTGCGGTTATGATATAAAGAAGTATTGAAAAGAAAAAAAAAAAGAAAGTTAAATTCTTTTTCCTCGTAAAATTAATGCACGATTAATTTCTCGAGCATAAAATAGTCGCACTGATACCGTGGTGGTTCGCCGCGGAAAATCCTATTACATATTTCTTGTATAAAATTCTAATTAACCTAATACCGCCTTATAATCTTATGATATGGCGATTTCTGAAAAACAAGAAACCACAATACACGCATCGGCTGTAGGATCTTGACCGATCAGAATGCGCACAGACGTATGTAGGTACATTTCACTTTTATATTTTAATGCTTCCGGGACATGAAATATTCTCATTTTTTAATAGGAGATCGAAAATCCTTGAAATACTGATATACCATCGACGGCTCATATATATTAATAATGAAAACTCATAACACAAAGATAGGAGTCGACTTGTCGCCGAGGTCGCCGACGTAAGCCCTCATCCATCACGGAGAACTTATATATTTTAATCTACTAGTCTGAACTCTGAATATCCAAAAATTGGTTAACGGCTAAAATCCTGGAGTCCATAAGCAAGAGACGATGAAAATCGGATAGTCTACTACGATCGGTGTAATAACTATGCGCTCGAATTTATAATATATCTGTGACCCTTAGCCACGCGAATAATTGTAGAAATATGTGTGTCATCTCTCGCATGAGATTCGATGACACTTTTTTATGTACAGAAAAAAATAGCAGGATACTTATTAACTCAAAGATAAAACGCAAGGTTTCAATGTCAGATTGCACATGCTGTGGGATAATGAACTCCGCATTATCCGACAGGAAAAATTGTTACTTGATATACATAACTCAGTTGCATGCTTGAAACAATTGCCGATGTTGCTGCCGAGTAACTGGATCATGGTGAGCTAAACTAGTTATAAATAATATGAAAGGAATCAGTGCAATCTGAAAGAATCCTGGGCTGTAAAAATATCCCCGATAACCGGGTCGTTCTACTCGTTACACTTTCGAGGTAGTAGTCCCCTATTTGCCAAAGGAAGATTTACAATTCTTCGATATTCTATCGCGGTAGCTTGAATGATGTATGGATCAGTAAATACCTATAATCCGGTGGCTAAATGGCGCGTAGAATTTCACGTTGTTTGGATATCTTTTCGATAGTCGACTACCTGCTGGCCGAGTGACGTAGTATCATACAAAATTAATGTTTGCCAAGTATTATACATAGATATTCGTATATCGTGCCGATCTTCGCCCATATTCTCATTAAATTCTACGCCAATGATCTGTAGAATAATGTCCTTGTCATTCCAGTGAATAAAAATGGTAAAAAAACCGAAAAAATCATTTTTTCGATACTCATTTTTATTTATTTTCGTCAATTTCTACAATTATTCTTCCAACATTTGAAAAATATTATAAAACAAAAAATGTTCCTCCGATGAGGCTTGGCCGATAGTAAAATATCATCGATTAAAATTTGATCGTCGGTTCGAACAGAAGCTTAGGCCGACTAATCCGATCAAAGCAGATTGGTCGGTGGTTCCTGTATTAGGATTTGAAAACGATGTCACTGACTCCGTTCCTCGGGAATACAATGAGTACCTATCATAAGATTTTCGGTGTTTCTTATCTAGTCTCATATTTTATAGTTTTTCAATTTATTTAATTTCAAGGAACTCAGTATTAAATCGCAGCATACAATGTGCGTGAATGTAACATGATTATAATCATACTTCGTTCGGTAATTAGATTGTTTGTTTTCGTTTCAGATTTAGCCACGAACCGCACATATGCGGTGTCAAATTTGCGATATAATTAACACGGGAAATTCATAATGAATAATTTCACTTCTGTAATTCAGTCTGCAAATTAACATCGAATTTGCATTAATTACACTATTGTTCTCTTGGGCCCGAAGTAGGGCTGAGAATTACGCATAGTGCGTGGCACCGGTGGGCAGGCTAGCGGCTAACGGTCTCGGAGAAGGGGTGCTATCTTCCTTATCAATGCTATTGCTACCCAATGGCGGAGTCGAGGAAGTAATCGCGGTGATAAGGACGACGTGCTCTGTCGGCCGTACGCGATCTCTCCTCAGGTCCCTGACTGGCAGTCACGTCTGACACCGAGTACAAGTCACGCCACGGAGTGGTCATCGGGGTCTTAACTGACCTATTCATAGTTCTGTGTATAAACATTAGTCAATCAGGATCTCTCACTTAGTTTAGGATAATTCGCGGAAATTAGACTAGACAGAATTACAATCGAAGAATAGTCAAGATCCTTGTTACAAATCGGAGTCTTAACCAAGGACGAATTGTTTTCATTCTTGATAGTCTGTCAGTCAAACTTTGACGACCACATCCAACGATAACATCCAAGATAACAGAGCGTTAGATTGGTACGAGTTGAATCGTAAAAAAAATAAAGAATAAAGAGGTAAAAAGAAAAAGGAGAAACACACGAGAAACGGAGTTTCTATTCATATCAACGATCCTTCAATATGATCACTAGGAAATAGTCGTTATCGTTTTGCGAAAGAACAAGGTACTTTTTCGGACGAGCCTTAGAGGAAAGATCCGTTTTGACAGGCGATCAAAATTTCAAGTGGAAATGACAGCAACGATGTGCAAGACAACGAGATCCTTCCGCATCGATGATCTGCTACATCCTGAACGTGGCTCTTCTATACGTGAGGCCAGATCAACCAGAGAAGGCGAAAGATCGTCTAGCAGTTCGCCAAACAGCCCAACGATTCCGAACACTCCTTTAACCCCACCTCAAACTCCAACTATTCCATTTCCTATGCACCTGCAAGGAAACTGGCCTGCCAGACCAACACCTCTTTACGCACCGCACTTGGATGATCGGCGAATTTGTCTTCCCTATGATCTTCACCCTTTCAGAGGTAAGTTTCAAGAAAAGACTCCACAAACTTTTACTTCTTCGGATGACTGATGGTCAGTTGATTTTTTTCATTTTTTCCTCGTTCAAGTTTTGTAAGGAGATCTTATTGTTGGCTGAATAGTATAAATTTTTAATAGGGGAGCGTGGGGTAATGAGAGCTAGTACTAGAGAAGTAAATAGGAACGCGTCAGTGATTCGAAAATCGTTTGGTCGTCTTCGACAATGTTCATTTATGTCACGCGATCGCAGCCGGGTGCCACAGTAGTAGCAAGATAGCGGCCACGAACGAATTAATGTTTTGTGTGTTCCTGTAGTAAGAAAAATTTTTTGTGCGAATTCAAGGTAAGTGGCTTAGTGGCTGATTATTTTTTATTGTATTTGGCAATTATCTTTTACCCAATAATTAATTTTAAGATATAAAAAATAAATAAATAAAATATTTTCATCGTATGGAGAAATTCTTGATGTATAGATACGGTCTTCACATCACGTGGTATCAGACATATTATTAACTCGAAAAGTATCGCTGCCTCAAACTCTATTCGCTTAACACACACCATCATCACACGTTTAAGGACAATTCCTAATTAGGAACATCACGCGAACGATGATGGTCTGCAGGATGCAGAGGCTAACCATATAGACCCACACACTTTCACTCGATCATATCATACATACATTATATATATTTCAATTAATTGTCCTGGTACACGTAATTAAAGACTTGAAAAAATATATATTTCACACATATCCTTACTGCTTGCTCGCGATATCACTGATTGTGAGTCACCCGGAATCCCACAAATTATTATCTGCAAAAGTTAACGACCACATTTACAAGACTTGCGGATATGTGCCTAGTTTTTTTTTTTTTTTTTTTATTTGCCTTTTTTTTATACTTTTACGGGCAAGCAAATCAAATCAAGATAATCGCCATTCCTTGTACATTGAAATATACGTAAAGCAGTGTAGCAATTCGAAGAACACAAAACTGTTGCTTTCTCGTTTCCCTTTACATATTAACATACGACACATAAGGTGCCTCATCGCAGCATCTTCACCCAATATATACGGAATTTATAGAACCTTTCAGTACTATACACAGACTCAAACTATTGCAATCAGAGTAACTTGATCTTGCAGCATCTTTTCCTCGTGAGTCTTCCGGCTAAATACCTACTCCCCTGCGGTTTTCAGATAAGCTAACCGGGATTCCTAGTAATAAATCTCTGTAAAGTGCAGACCCGACCTCCGGAGTCTTACGTCGCCCAATGACCACAGAACAACCACTGATCCGCTCCGTAAGAGGTACTTGGATAATAACGCAACACTTATGACTACTTAAACTTTGCCCATATGCACGATATGTCGGTATGAACAAATGAACCACTAGAATTAACTCCAAGGATCATTCGCGGTCTGAGAACATGACTATCAATCACTTCCTCTTCTTGCAAAGTCGGTAGAAATCGTCTATTTGTGACGATTAAAAGCTGATTCGTTAAGTACCGAAAAAACGTATTAATTCGAGATTCGGTTGTCTAGTAGAATTTATATGGAAATGAATATTGAAAGAAAAAGTTATGAATGTGCATAAAATGTTGACAGGTTGTAGATGCTGCGTTCGAAACATACTACCATCGGTGTAACCGTTATAGATTGAGCTCTATGGAAGAAATGGTGTAAATTTATTCTACCAATAATTATTGAATAGTTGAGTAACGTGCATTTATAACTGGAAGGTGAAAAGTTTTATTATCTTTCCTGCAACCCGGGACTTAGCAAGATATATTTATCTTCAGGGACTTCCTTCCGGCATTTACTTTCTACGCCCTGCTATCTCGGTGAATACGTATAAATACGAAGCCCCACATCCCTTCTGGTTTCTCCAAGTCATAATAGACACAATTTGAATACCGTGGTATTGTTTTGTGGAGTGACTATATGAGCGAAAGGAAATTAAAGGCGAATATTATAAAGTATAAATTCAAGTTACGCGAAGGACGTCAATGTTTTCAAAATCATTTGGACTTTCTCTGATGTGTTGAAATATATAAACTAAATCGTATCGGTTTAGCTTATCTGGCCTGAGAGATCATCATCGAAGAAATTGAGCGCAACAAAACGACAAATAATTTAATTACTTGATCAATCATATCTTTGGAAAGAGTAATTGAGATTAAGCGACGTTTAATGCCGTGAATTATAGATTACGTCAAGTAGTTGATTATTAATTACTTAATTAGTCAACGATTGAAGTCATGTGACACAAATTTGGAGCACGTGCTTTTTTCGTTAAGCTCCAATATTTGTCGTCAACACATGTCGCGTTTATTGATATTAACTAAATTCAAATGCACATGGCTTACCAAAAGATTAAGATATACCTACCGACCAAGACCAAAACTTATCTTATAATTTTCAAAATACTTTTTAAAGAGATTGCATACCGCATTATTTCTAAGCTTAATCGTGGGCGCATGTAGATACAGCAAACAAACCGGGAAAAGGTATCAACTCGGATCGCGTATTATCTCAAAGGTCTATTTTCCAAACTTAACACATCAAACAATCGTTATCTCTTACAAATATACATATCAATTAAACGCTCTTCAGCAGTGAGTGTCGCTCTTGAAAGGTAAGAAAATATCGATCCCTTATATCGATTATTATATCAGGTAACATATCAAAAAAAATAAAAACAATAAATTAAATAAATAAATATGTATTATCAATTATTAGAAAAAGCACCTATCATTCACTTAGTCGCGTTCATAAAAGAAAAAAAAAAAAAAAATTATACGAAACAATATCGAGGGTCTAATAATATTTTATTGAACCAATTGCTCGTTTTCCGCCAGTGATGTAATAACTGGCTTTATAAATCGATTAATCAAAAATCTACGACATTGTTCGATAACTAAGCTTTCGCAGTAAGCGCTTTTATCGTGACAACCTGGCTAATAGCTCTAGAATAATATGTCAATCCGTACACACATACAAACATATTTATGTATTTTGTTATATACGTGCGTCAAGCCTATCTACCTAAAACTTCGAAACACCAATCCTTTTCGCATAGTTTGTGTGGGTGCTGGATGGATACAGGATAAGCACCTAATCTTGTATGATGTATCATTATAGACTATTTTTAAGTAATGATTTTACATACTTCCCAGGTCAGTACAGTAAAGTATATTGCTAAATGTCAAGTCGATGAGACATTGGTGACAAGTAAACTCATTTTTAGCTTAACGAATCATGAATTTGTTTGCATAAATCTTATGAAATTTATTTACATCTAGTCGTACCGGATGCACTGGATAAACTAAGTTGAATTTCTTCGTTTTTTTTTTTCTTTCTTTTTGTTCTTGTCTCATCAACTTGTAGTATGAGTAAAATTCTGTGTAAAAATGATTGTTACATTCAATAAACAAATCGTCATAGTAACACGAATTACACTTCGCGATATTCCTTCATCGGGCTTATATAGTAATCAGTATTTCCTTAATTCACAAATCGATCACTGATTACCGTTCTATTTAGCACTTGGCACTCGATATTTATTACAGATATGTTGACGCATAATATTGCGTACCTATAATTTTCTACGCTAGACACACAGGTGCAAATTTATTTTTTCTACGCCTCAAGCTTCGGGAAGGAAGGGGATAAATGAAAAAACATGTACTATACGTACACGGTTTGAAATATCAATAAACATCAAATATACAAAATTTGTTCACACTTTGCGGATAGACACTACTTCCGGGGTTTAGATAAATCATTTTCTTCGCTTTTCGGGACTCAGTACCTGTAAATAAAATTTTTATACGAAACACCCGTCAGAACTAAATACCGAAAAATTATCGTGTCACAACGAAAATCGAAAGGGTGGAGTTAATTGGTACCGAATATGAGGTCGATCGGTTATATCCAGTATTCTCTTGATCAAGGATCTAAAACCGTTACATCAAACGGTCGGCGAACAAACGGGCATCCGTCGTCTCTCTGTATCGTACCGTCGTACGCAGGTACATATATAATGTATAGTATATAGATTATAGGTATATTGGTATAGTAACATGAAGTTTAACTCATATGTAAGTAATCTGTACGTACATATACCCATCGATGTTACCTGTATGGTATGGTACGTTATGATATACATATATATACTATAGGTACGGAATAACGGGGAGCTGCCGCTTCCAGCATACCTAACGTGTATTTGCCGGCAGTCAACACTGTTATCAGTAATGTATTTGATTGTCTGATGAATGTTCCGAGGCGCCAAAAAGAGATTATAATGCTATTGATCATTAATGCCATCGTATGGGATAAGTATCAGCGACGCATAAGCACCACCCCCTCTCCTCCGTCAGCCACGAAATTTAGCTGTCAGGTATACCCGTGAAATATATCCCTAAGTATTTTAGTTTTTTTATGAAACCCATCTATACGCTGGTACTTATACGTATGTAGAGTGGTAACATGTACTACTATCAGTTTGGGCACTGATTGATGCCCGAACCTTGGGCCCGCGGGGTACCCGACGCCGAGAAAGGATTACGCCGACAAAATAATATCGATCAATCGTGTCGGAGTATTACAGAAGCCTTACAGACCGCTTTTGACCTGATATCGTGACCATGTCTCTATATTGTCAATGTGTATTGCTCGCCATAACGGCGATTATAAGACGGCTTTCCTTCCACGATTTTATGTCATATTTATTTGACGAGATTGCTGCAACTAACAGGAAATTCTAAAGCTAAACCGTACTTTCCGTTGTAATTATATGACCGCTGAGTACACAACTCACTTATTCTAAGTATGAGAAAAAATTTCTTAATGCTTATAATTTATTCGCGAGTATAAAACTCATATTTCATTTACCTCGTCTGGGAAGTTACGAATTTTTATCAGCTGCCTATGACACTGATTCTTTTTTCTATTCGCTGTTTGTAAACGACCCACATTTTGGCCGCACCTTGTACTATAATGTTTTAGACGACAAAGCCACGAATCTTGACAAATATACTACAACCTCATATCTTTATATTTATTGACATTACTCGGCGAAGGCAAACTCCGAGCAACGTACTACACAGCATTGATTAAAAATTGCGAAATCAATAATCATCAGATAAGATTGAGTATGGATAGTATACGGAAGAGGAGACGTTCGGTAGATCAAATCCGCTATTGTTTCGCTAGTTGATTCGGAGTAACAAAGTAACGATAAAAAATGTCCCTAATTATTATTATTGAGGCGAAACTAAACGAGTTAAAATTTTGATTTCAGTTCCTCCGACCAGATTCTGGCCGATTTATTCACCCTACCAACTTCCTTTGCAACACAATATTCTGGCTCGACTACAAGCCGCTCAGCACAGCAAACGGAAGGGTGGCCAGGTCCGTTTTACTCCGCAGCAAACTGCTGGTCTTGAGAGGAGGTTCGGGTCACATAAGTACCTCAGTCCCGAAGACCGCAGACACCTTGCTACTCAGTTGAAACTGACCGATCGCCAAGTAAGATATATACTATAAAATGATGATTATTTAAAAATTGAACGACGTTTAATGATTCAATCGATCGCAGCGCATGTACATTTTCCAATTAGTTCTTATGGACATTTTTCCTTTTTCTGTTCGCCAGGTGAAGACGTGGTTTCAAAATCGTAGAGCAAAGTGGCGGCGCGCAAATCCGTCAGCGGCAAGTGGTGAAGGAGGAGAAAATTCGGGGACCCTTAACAGCGTTGCCGATAGAGATGGCAATGACGATCAGGATGAACCTTACGACAGTGATTGTGAAAGTCCAATCTCAGTTACTGAATAATCAATAATCAGAGCGTCAATGTAGTTGATGTATGTTTCCGGATATGTAAAAGAAGAGGGAAGAGAAAAAAAGGAGAAGAAATGAGTTTATCGAAAGATTGCGACATGTCAACGATGAAAATTCCTCATTTTTGAATGGAATCGATTGACATTGATTATATGATTGATGATTTGCACAACTGCATATCAGCTTAAAGATGAACTCGATAAGGCGTAGTTCTCCTTCGTGGATTTGATACAATGCATAATAAAGTACAATTGATAACTATTAACTTCCCGATTAATAGCGAATGATTTTTTTTTACTTCTATTTTTTGTTATTTACGGGACCCAAAGTACCTACCTATGTTTGAGTTGACAACGTCTATTGATAATGATTATCGTGCACGCGAATATCCTTTGATAAATCAATTCACAGAATCAATTTTATTTCCAAAATTATGATTCTGTACGATTGCTGATTTTTACTGGATTGGATGTAACTAACGTTGGCTCGATCTTCTGTAATTGAAATTCACGTTTATCTTTATAAAAAAAAAAGGTAACAAGTGATATTTGTGTTACATTGAATAAGAAAAACTTGGTGAATGCACGTTGAATGCGAATAAATACCATATGTATGTATGTACTTATACTTTATTTTCAACGGTATTTTGAAAAGTCACTGATAACTATGCTATTCAATAATTTGCATCTATTATAATAATCTTTATAACCCGCAGCATGTTTTATATTAAAATATGTAAAATTGGGATGATTATATGAGTTTTTATTGAAATTATAGGTATATTTATTAAATCCACTACGGTGTAAATGCACTTGTATTATCATAATTATTTCTATGTAGGAGTTAAGAAGTAGACACATATTATTGATATGCTAATATTATTTCTGTATATAGTACGATAATACATCTAGATAAACAGAATAAATGTATACAAATGATACCTATATTTTTCCTAAGAAAATCGTCGTATAATCGATGACCGTATCAAATTGCAGTTCGTCAAACATTCACGTGCACAGAGTTTCTGGAACTATTATACTAAGGCAATTAGCGAAGAGAAATCCCCGTAACAATTAACAACTATAAACTTCTACGATTCGTACTGATTCCCGCCCGTCTCGTAGCGGCAAAAGTAGTTTGCATAATTCTCACCGAAGTTACGCCACAGTTCCGTCTTGACTGCGTCTGACTACATACGGTCAGACTTCACTGCATGGTTGTATCGTATAGTCGAGCGCTCTACTGAGTTATGATTTGCGGGTTATATAGAGGATGATTCAATTTGACTGGCCCATACGGTATGTTTCGGAGGAATTCTCTAAGAATCTTGAACTAGATATCCTTTACAAAAAAAAGCGATGGACTGATAGTTTCCGACTCAAATAAGGTTCAACTTAACTAATTACATGGCTTACCTGTGTCCGACTAAGGCAGGGCCGACTCAGGGATGCAAATTAAGCAGTGCCGCGACATAGACATCCTGGTTCTTTGATTAATAGTCTTCAACGACCAGGTCCTCCGCTTTGGAGTTTTCAATGAAATCGACCTGGACACCATAAATTGCGAATTTGAAGCCAGAATGTCAACACTTACGAGCGAGAGACCTGGACTAGTGCAATGAAAATTATGAGACAAAAGACTTGGAGGCCAAGACCTACGAAGCGGAGAACTTGAACGCCAAAAACTATGGAGCAGAGGACCTGGGATCGGGAAAACATCTGATCCATGGTGGTGAGCTAAAGGGGATTGTTCGTTTTATTCTGGAAACTATCCGTAAAAACACGGACTGACGATTGCCAGAAAGGTACGGACAATTATCAAAATGAGAAAAACGATTGCAAAATCAGCGCGCCTTTTGATACGCAACCCGCGGATCATTTTGCGCTCTTTCTAGTTCTGTAAGTTCACCACCAGCCATTCTACAAGGTGTACTGACCTACCGTAAGGACTTCCCCCACTCCGCTTGACTGTCAAGTAATAGGGCTGATGTTATAATGTTCAATGACCCTAGTGCATAGCCCTCGTAGCCTCAAATGGCGTCAAAGGGCTAACATTGGCACGTCGTAATGAGGATCTGCCGAACGCAGAAGACTTATAGCAAAGTAACCAGCATACTGGTCAAATAAAGTAAGCTTGAAAAAATATAATTTTCTTTCTGTTACAGATCAGCAAACTTCAATGCAAATTAAGACATCTTCGTTCAATGAATAGATACATCAAACTTTATCTTCGTGAAATACGGTGTATTAGGTATCATTCTATATAATCATGTAGATATAGCTTATATTGTACCACTTTATACTAAAAGGGAAATAAAGAAACTCGATCAATTGCTTCAGACGTTTATTTTTCCGAAACAATTACAAATTCTACTACATGACTTTAACTGCATAAGTAATATTGATCGTATCGATGCTTCAGCAAGAAATTGAGAATAATCAATTGCTTCATTATTATTCCCTTCCCTTCCCTCGCCTAGTAATCAAAAACATAAGAATGGCATACGTTAATAAGTTGAATATCAGGTGGGGTATATGCCTACATTATTTAGAATTTTTTAAATTTCAAGTCGAAAAATGCTCCTGGTATCAGGAAAACATCTGACCCGAGAAGGTGTGCTGAAATTTTTGATGGGGGAAAAAAGTAGTGTACCCATATAGACATACATACTCTGCTTCATGCACGTCGCTATATAGCTTATCTATACTAGCATTTTTGAGAGTTGAAATAATTTTAAGGCAAAAATTGCTCCTGGTATCAGGGGAACATCTGACCCAAGGAGGTGTTCTGAAAATTTTGGTGGGGGAAAGGAGTGCCTGTCGATCTACTCATGCATACGCTGCTTCATGCACGTCGCTATAGAGCTTACATACTAGCATTTTTAAGAGCTAAAATGATTTTAAGTCGAAAATTGCTCTTGGTATCAGGAGAACATCTGACCCAAGGAGAGGTTCTAAAATTTTTGGTCGCCTATCTACATCGGCATGCATACGCTGCTTCATGCAGTCGCTATAGAGCTTATCTATACTATCATTTTTAAGAAAATGAGGTGCTTTTCTGGCAGTTGAGACTTTTTTCGGGGTCATATTTCTGGCAGTTGAGACTTTTTTCGGGGCCATATTTCTGGCAGTTGGCACCTCAAACTTAACGCCTAAAAATAAGGTGTCAACTGCCAGAAATATGACCCCGAAAAAGTCTCAACTGCCAGAAATATGGTCCCGAAAAAAGTCTCAACTGCCAGAAATATCGGGCCGAAAAAGCGTCTCAACTGACAGAAAATTTACTCTGAAAATAAGGCATCATCTGTCCGGCATACGCTGCTTCATGCACATCGCTATATAGCTTATCTATACTAGCATTTCTAAAAGTTAGAATAATTTTCCGATTGACCCGAGGAGGTGTTCTGAAATTTTTGGTGGAGGAAAGGAGTGCCTGTCGATATAGACATGCATACGCGGCTTCATGCACGTCGCTGTATAGTTTATGTATACTAGCGTTATTTAGAGTTACGAAAATTCTAGTCGAAAAATGCCCCTGGTATCAGGAGAAGATTTCAAACGAGGAAGTTGTTGCAAATTTTTAAGTAGTTGAAATGCATTAATTCTATTTTCCTACTGTTTCTGCAATTAAGAGTCTGAGGGAGGGGAAAGTGGAAAAATAATAAAGCAATCGATCATTGGTATGTCTAGGAATTTATTGCTGCAGAATCAGTATAATATTGCTTATTATCAAAGTTATACGTATACAATTTGTAATTGTTTCTTAAAAATAAATATGTAGTACCTATCGCAACTCATCGAGTCTTTTTATTTGCTCTCTGTCGTAAAAGTTAATAAAACATAAACCAGATTCGTATTACAATAATATAATACCCAGCATAACTAATTTTTACATTGCTTATAAGTATATCGAAGACGTCTCTGCGTTCTCGATATTCCTTTTGATATACTTGCTAAAACCGTATTACGTTAAGGCAGCCCCCGTGAGAACCTTTTGACTCCATAAGAGCCACTAGCTCTGCGACAAGTATTCTTATCCGTACACCCACCGAGGTCAAGAAAAAATTTGAATTCATTCTTATCCTAGGTCAATACTCCTCCGTGTGCCAGCAGGGTGCGAAATAGTATCACCATATCGCGGTTGGATTAATGAACTATTCTTGCCACAAGATTCGGTACGCCTTGTTGGACGCAGAACGCATGTCAACCTTGTGATTTAAAACCTGAGATTGCATACAGTAAGGCGTACAAATGTTTGCAGCAGAGGTAGTTCATAAATAAAATTGAATAAAACTCGATCTCACTGCGGATGCCACTATTACAGGAGACCGAATATCAGACAAGAATAATCTTTCTTCGTCAACGAGTACGCCACGGGGGCCACTGACCCGCGCAGGTGCCATTACCCTAGGTCAGTGTTCCTCCGGTTCCGCCCCACGGGGTGACAAATGGTATCGCCATCTCGCGGTTGAATTTCGGAACTACTTTTGCCGCAAGCATGAGTCGCCTTGTTATATGCAACCCGCGTGCCGTTTTAGCACGCGAGTTTCGTGCCACCAGGTATCCCCATATTTGTGGTAAAAGTAGTTCGTCCATTCGACCGCGAGATGGCGATACCATTTCGCACCCTGTTGGTAACGATAGCTGGCCATAGAAGAGCACTGACCTAGGACAATAGCACCTGTCGCGGGGTCAGTGGCCGTCGAGGCGTCAAAGCGTTCGTATGGGGGATGCGTTAACGATATACGACTGCGATAAGCGTCCTACGAAGGACGTAGAAAATTTGTCTCGAAGTGGACAATGTACTCTTTGACGAAAAGGATTCTTCTTGTTTAGTTTATTGACAAATTTAATTGAAAAAAATATATGTATCGATACTTTAGCAGCAAATGTTATTGATAAACCAGATACGTGTATAATCAATTGCCTCATCATTTTACCACTTCCTTTCTCGGCGTATAAGTAAAAATCATAAAAAATGGCATACCTGTTCTGTACAATAAAGCGTAGGTACTGATCTGGCAATGAAACAATTCCCGGCAGCGGAGGCCCGGGAACGAGAATACCATTTGAATTTTTTTTTGAATTTTATTTTCATAATTGTGATTAATTGAATGCAATATGAAAGGGACAATAAAGAATAATTACAATACCGAGTACCATATACGTATTTTGTTCTTTTTATTATTTCCAAATCTTGCTTAGAACCTGAAGAAATTCTTTCACAATCTAATAATTAATAGTAATTAAGTTTAACATTAACGCCTGACAATGATGAAGTAAAGATTACAGATAAGCTATCCTTGCCCAGTCATACTTATGATATGCATGTTTATATTACCTATTTGACTTACGGGCATATAAATAAAATCTTATTGCTTAATATTTTATATTATAATTACATATGATGATATGTTTTTGTAGTCCCAATGATTAATATGCACATTTGTGCAATGCCTCCGGCGAGACATGTATGGACGGATTTACCCAGATATATGTCTTTGATATTTCGAAAATCAAGCGTTTCGTAATCACCGACATCTTTCTTAATCGTCATTTCCTTATGCATAAGAATCATTCTCTCCAACGATATGCAAAGATGAACGATTAATCAGATTTGTATAAATATTATATATTAATACCATTTCTGATCGGTATATCGTCCCGCTCGATTTTCAAAATAACAATTATACCCAGCAGTATTTGACGAGGCCTCAGATTGTCATAAGATACTATCCTCATTTTCTCCCAAATCACAGCTATATAATATTATAGTGTTAGAAAGTAAGTATAGAGGAATCACTCAAGCCTCGTCAGTACTGGAAATTACTAATCAGATTAACTCCGATACTACGATAAAGTTGTTTTAAATATCACAATAACCTCACACAAAAAGCTGTACTACATCATCTACAAATTTATACTTATTACTTAAATTAGTTTAACAAATACGAATTATAAATTAAGTATACATATATGTATATGTATGTATATGTAATTTAATATTTTCAGACTACGTGTGACTATTGAAATAACATTATTGAATCATGTGTTTCTTCGTCAACGATGCGCGAACCTTGAAAGGCAAATTGATTACCATTACATTCTATTATTATTGTTAATATTATCATTATCATTATTGATATTTTTATTTTCATTATTATTATTATTCATTATTATTATTATTATTATTAATATTATTATTATTTTGCGATGTACTCGAACTTTAGTTATTGTAGTAACAGTAGTTGAATAAACGTACGATAATATTGAAAGCAATAATAAATTGAAATCAATTATTATATAATATACGAAGGCGTATGCAGAGCACACAGTACCACTTTACCATTGCCTATTAATTATAGTGTAACAACACCAATTGTCCAACAGGTAAATTACTTTCATTTTTTGTTTATTGGTTCATTCTTGTTTCATTTCTTGTATTTCTTTTTATAATAGAATTTAATAGTGACGAGTAACAGAGAAAATTTTTGGTTTTATTTAATTATTTCTATTATATTTTATGTTTAATCACTGTTTCTTTACTATTTACTTTTAGTTTTTTAATTATTTACCTTTCACTGATGCATTTTAATTCTCAAGACAGCTGTCAATACTTATCGCTGTATCGTATCATTATACGTGACTACATATGCATGTGTATGTAATATGTGTATTGAAATACCCGAAGTATAACTGGATAAAAACTGGATAAAGTTATAGATTTTTGGTTGACTGTAACGTAATTGCAAATTTCGGGAATATTTTCGAGTTTGATATACGCGCAGTGGCGTGACTTTTAAACGGCGAATCCCTAGGGCATCTGGGGCTTAGTATTTCACGAAAATTATAATTAAGACGTATCACAGTTTCAAATAGACATTTCCATCTAACTGTGATAAATATCATATCAGGTGTATAAAGTTAATCTCAGCACAGATTCACCCTCGTATCCATGTGTATTAAAAACCAATGTCTGTATAAAATACACGATTTATCTATACGAATTTTTACATTTCGAATGAAGAGAAGAAAATGAAAACTTAGCATCTCAAATTATAGCAATTAAATGAATTTACAGCGAAACTTGGTTCCTGTTGGAAGTTATTGTAAAATTTAAGTTTTTCGTAGGCCCTTTCGCGTCCATATCCACGCCACTGAATATACGCTCTATGAAATCGTACATAAATGGTCAACGGATTATTCTCTACTTGAAACCCTCCGAAATAATTGACCGAAGTACAATAATATATTATGAAGAGATGTAGGTACGGTGTAATTATATGTTTTTTTTTTTTTTTTTTTTTTATGACAATTGTACGGACAGATGGAAATTGATTAGTTTCATTGGTTTACTTTCTGAAATTAGTAGATACGTTATGAAGGGCTAGTTGTACTTTGCATGAGAAATATAATATGTATATCAAGCACCAAACTATGAAGAATTTTCAAGATTAAACTACATATGTTTCTGTAGGCAGAATTGAAATAAAATTTTGTATCTATATGAAATTTATAAGATTTCTCAGCTTTCGGAAGTTTGTTGTAAATTTTATTTAATTATTTTTGTTTTTTGTTTATGTTATGTTTACTTCTTTCCTATAACCGCAATACATAATGCAATTCAAAATGCATAACGTTATTCGTTCGAAGAAATTTTTCAAAACAACACTCGAGTGATATGTCCGATGCGATGTGGCTGAGATCTTTGTAAAAGTATATTACGTTTATATATTGATTTATTTAACGCACGTAGCAAGCTATATGTAATTTGTATACTATACTCTAAATTGGTTAATTAGTCGATTTATCATTATTATTGATATTATTATTAAATTTCATTACTATCATTATTATTATTATTATTATTATTAATATTATTATTAAAGAGGGATAAAGAAAATGAATAAATTAAACAGACGATATTTATTGAACTGGGGCTATTCTCGAAGATGTTGTATTTACTATTATGTACAACTAATTAAGAATGAGAATTTGTTATGTAGATAATATATAATTTCAACCACATTTGCAGAGAAAAGTTTAACGGTGTTATCTTTAACTTTCGGAATAATAGTACCTATGATAGGTAATGTCATGAATCGTAATAACATTAAAATTGCAAGTGAATTTTAGAATTTTATTGAGCTTTTATAAATTGACTATCGATTGAGATGGACGAAATTGTTATTCAGTTTTCTATAAGCAAGTCTGTAACACTCTGACGGTTTTTCAATGAGCACATTGATTGGACTTTCGTCTAGACGACAAATCTTAGTTTAAAATTTAAACTAAAAATTTCGCAAATTAGTTCAAATACCTGATGCATGCGTAGGCGTGTACATACAGATCTGATAGATACTTACAATCAATAGAATAGTAAATACGACATCTATCTATATTCTTTTCGAATTGCTATAACAATATTTCTCTTCGGTATTGTGCTGAAACATGACAGATTCAAGTCTGCGTGATTTTATTTAGGTTTTTGTTTGCCGCAGAAATGGGATTATATTTGGTAATAATAGCCTCAAATCGCGAGTGGACGTTCACGAGTAATTAAATAAACGAAAAAGGAAAAAACTTCAGCTTGTAGAAGTGCCGCAGTGAGACCACTTCGATAGTAAAACGTTTATAGTTTAACAAACCTGTGGTTAATTAAAAAAATTAACGCACCGTATCCTGACGTGAAAAAATGTCTTTATTTTTTCTCTGTAAATTGTGAAACTGCCTATGTATGTACATAATTCTATATCACAGCCCCATGTGAAAAACATAATCAATAGTCGTAAGTATGAAGTTTGTATCACTAGGGCAGTTAAAAGAAAAAAAAAAAAGAACCGAATAATTTTAAATATTTAATTGCTAACCCATCTGATCTGATCTATACTCAGTTATCTCCACAAACTATGTATCTAGCTAAAAGTAAGAGGAAAATTGATGAGCAATAAAATATCTCAAATTAGTTCTAATTTTATTTTCTTTCTTTTTTTTAACCACTCTCATATAGCGTAGGATTTTTTTTTTTTCTATTTTCGATCATTCTGATTTCTGGATCTTTGGATCATGACTTTTTTTACTTTCTATCAGCTCGTAGAAGCATTCTAATGTATAGTATGTGTCTTAATGTTAACTTAGGGTATAAAAAAAAAAAACAAATCTAAAATAGCAGTAATTAGAGATTAAACAAACGCAATTAATAGCTGTAATTGGAATCGAGGGTTTTTTCATATATTTTCTTATTTTTTCATCGTGAAACAAATTGTTCAACTCTTCGGATACCTACCCGATAAATTTTATTATTCATAGCGGTAGGTATTGATTATTATCTTTGTGATTCTATAACGGACACATTGCGCAAGGCGCCGAGCTCGGTTTAATTTATACATACCCTGATCGACCGCGTTTATAACTTTTCGACAATTCAGATATCAGTACAATAAACAGGCAGTCTGTTATTCAATTAATTATCTAATAACGTAGTTTTCAAATCACCGCCGCATGTGGTGGTATAGATTCGTTTCGTATTTCGCTAATTAAAATTTGCTAATAATTAGAAACATCGGTATAAAAATTATATCGAGAATTCGCGTGCTTTCGCAAGAAGAAGAGAAAAAAAGATTCTAAATTAATTGTACAAAAGATGAATACAAAAAAAAAATCGAAAAAAAAAAATAACATATATTATATTTATCATATCATACGGTTTTTTTTTTTTTTTTCTATGTCTTTTTGTTATTTCTGTGCAGATATACCGTGTCAACTGTCGCTGCATAGAGTGGGCGAGTTGGCCCACATTTTATTGATCGTTGGTCGCAAGAACCACGTTGGTTGTTTTTTAAATTGCAGGCATAACGTAATGAGTTATGACTCATGTGAGATTTGGATAGTATTTTATTAGACGAAAAAATATAGTGCTCCGGAAACTGGAATTAGCCGGTAACACGCGATCTCCGAATTGCAATTTATGACGTCAAGTAAAATTTCTCCACCGTTTAATAAACTTCGAAATATTTCGTATATGTATTACACAGGTAGGTATATAGTATATTTTTCGGCATTTTATAAAAGTCCACTGAGAGCACCGAACAACAATTCGCTATTAGCAATAAGTATTGCAATTACTTTCATTTGTTTACTATAATTTTAAGATTTATATTTAACTACTTCTTTTTTTTCTCTCTCTCTCTCTTTCTTCGTCAATTAATATATGTTAAAAATCAATCGGTAAATTTTACAATTACCGCAATTCGAGCAAGTTAAAAGAGAACAAAGTCAAACTATATAAAACAGTTCTGAACGAGAATCAATCGCGTCCTACACATCGCGGTTAATTATATATTATTGTAATAAAAATATTAAAAATATTAAATTTAAAAAGAAAGACACATAAATATGATAATTTTCAGCTTTGTATGATAAAAAATTGAATAAAATCGAGACTTCGGCGATGCAAAAGCGATTCCCCCCGATCATCGGTAAGGTCGATATAAAAGTATCGATAATTAAGAAAAAAAAAAGAAAAAAGATAATCAAAGAAAGATGTATAAAATACTTTGAAATTAAGTAAATTGAGTTAATGAGTGGGTGAGTATAATAATTAAGTAGCTAACAATAATTAATTAAGTGTAAGCAAGCAATTAGGTGCATATATATATATCATCGTAGGTATATATTGTACCCGCGCGCTGCAACGATATGTATAATATGTGTTTTTGGGACGAGCATTGTAAGCTGCTTTCCTTGGACCCCAATAAGTTTGCGTATAGGTTTATACGGTTATTTACTCACGTTCACAGTATCCAAACATTATCGCAAATTCGTAATTATACTTATCTACATAATTGTTCATGTATCTAAAATAACGTTATTATTATTAATAATAATATTATTATTATTATTATTATTACTATTACTATTAATTTTTTTTCTTTCTTTCTTTCTTCCTTCCCTTCTTGACTTTTTTTTCTTTTTTTTTCTTTATTTTATATTAATTGTTTTCATTATTATTATTATTATTATTATTATTATTATTATTATTATTATTAGATATTGATATCATTTTTATCTTTACTTTTTTTTTTTTTTGTCTCCTTTTTCATTTAATAGAAACGTCGTGAGGTGTTTAGTCTTTGGATCGATATTGACATCTTTGGTGATATTACCTATATACTAGGGTGTTTCAAAAAAACTCGATATTTTTTTTTTCTTGCTCTCCGCCCAAAATATCGTAGAATATGTCCGAACAAATATCCTGTTAAAAGAGGAGCTCATAATTTCAATTTTAAGAGGTCCTTCATCGAATCTGAAGTTTTGCCGTTTAAATAACACAGAAAAATGACTTTTTTACTTTATTTATTCTTGCAACCTAGGAAGAAATTTTTTTTTCATAAAGTCCATGACTATATCTTACAAAGCATTAAATTTGGACAAAAAAATCTCATTGACCCGAATTTCAATTTTCATTATTTGATTTTTTTCAGAGCTTTAAACTCAAAATTTTAATAATGAAAATTGAAATTCGGCTCAATGAGATTTTTTTGTCCAAATTTAATGCTTTGTAAGATATAGTCATGGACTTTATGAAAAAAAAATTTCTTCCTAGGTTGCAAGAATAAATAAAGTAAAAAAGTCATTTTTCCGTGTTATTTAAACGGCAAAACTTCAGATTCGACGAAGGACCTCTTAAAATTGAAATTATGAGCTCCTTTTTTAACAGGATATTTGTTCGGACATATTCTACGATATTTTGGGCGGAGAGCAAGAAAAAAAAAATATCGAGTTTTTTTTGAAACACCCTACTATATACACATAGAATACATTATAATATATATGTATATAGGTATAGGTATTTTATTATACCGTACCGTCGAATATATTTTCGCATACTCGTGTTTTCTCTTTTTTATTTCCTTTTTTTTTTTATTTTTGTATGTATATAGTATATGTATATAGTGTTGCAAAAACCGAGCGAGCTAAATAAGTGAATTAAAAAATTTTCATTCAACCGGACTATGTGAATTTCTTTACCTTTTCTTATTATGTATATATATATATGTATATATATATACATGTATTAATGATTATTGATAATATTAAGTACGGTTCGACTCAACTCGCTCGCGTGCCTCCTGGCATAACATTTCACCCTATTTTCATGATCAATTTTTCGGCTACTATATACTTACTGTAGTATAGGTATGTCTACCTGTATACCTGTATCGTGATACTATATTATACCCGCACGCGACAAATGTTAGATAAATAGATAGATAGATAAATAAATAAATAAATAAATAAATAAAGGTATACACATACATCGTAGTACGAGGGTGGGCAGAGAAAAAAATAGAAAAAAAGAAAAGAAGAATGTTATAAATGAAAAAAAAAAAAAAAAAAAAAATAACAATAATAATAATAAGAAAATAGTAAAAAAATACGCAATGCCGAAAGATATTCGCGCCGCAGAGTAATATTAACTATATATGCGGGCTTATCACGTCAACGGGTCAATGCGCTACAATAATTGCAAGTTGTTTTCCTTTCGTACCTTTCCTTTTACTTTTTGTTTATATATTATTTTTAGCTCGTTAGAAATCGGTTTAGCTATGCAATATGAGTTTCTTCGTAGAAATAGTATAATAATTATAATATTCAACAGAAATCGATAAGCGAAACGAAACGAAACGAAACGAAACGCGACGCGACGCGACATTAGAATTCTACAATACAAAATATCTGATTGACATGCAAATGTTTTTTTTTTTTCTTTTTTCTTTTTTTTTTTTGTTACGCTATAGATATACAGTATATAATAATATTTTTTGTTATTTTTTCTTGCTTTTTTTTTGTTTTTGTTTTTTTTTTTTTTTTTTCTTTTGTTTTTTATATTAAATATTTCTAATACTTATATTATATATATAATTCTTATTTACGCAAATACCACTCTATTTAGCCATACTATCTACTGATATGAGTTAGTTCACTTGTAAAGCACTTTAAATCCAACCTATAATTCATTAATTGAATAATGATGATATCTCCTTAATAGCTATACCTATATTATACGGTACTTATATAAATAACAATTCTTATACAAGTACATATACAATATTTTTAAACATATATAAATATATATATAGGTATATATATACATATATATATATATATATAAATGTATGTCACATGTTATTTTTGTTTCTTTTCTTTTTTTTTTTTTTCATCATACATGTATATATATATGTATATTTATATTGATTTATGTCATGAGTTCCTGTCGGATAAGTATTCATAGTCGAACACCACCTGTCAAGATATTGCTAATATTTTACTTCATTTATTTACTTTACTTTATAATGGATTTTTTTTCTTTTATTTTCTTTCATTTTTTGTCTTCTTTTTATATATTTCTTTACGAAACGTCCGCGGTATAATACCTTCAAGTAAATTATTCAATTATTATATTATTAATTAGCTTTCATCGACATGATTTAACGTCCTATAATATACCATATTATTAAGCCTTGAAGGTAGTACATACGTATATATATATATATATATATACACCGAGAGTATTCGTGGAAATGCTTTATGGAACGCCTGCATACAGGCAACTTAAACATCAAGTGATTAGGTTTTGTTCCCACGTAGCCAATGGGCACGCAATATACGAAACAAAACATAATTGGTCGAGTTCTAAGTTGCCTGTATGCAGGCGTTTTCACTTTCCTATTAAACATTTCCACGAATACTTCCGGTATATATGTGCCATTATGCAGTATTTATTTATTTCAATTTATCTAATTTATTTTTATACCAGTAGTCGATAAGATTCTTTTTTTCTTTCTATATTTTTCTTCTTTTTATCAATTGTATAAATAAATAAAATATCGGCTGATATATATATATACATATATATATATATATATATATATATTTAACTGTCAAAGATTCTATTATAGACATACGATATAATATATCTATAATAATATGTTACATACGTATAATTATTTTCTTTTTTTAAATGAAATAATTTACCAATCTCCTGCAGTTTCGCGGTTATTATATATATAATATATATATATATATATATATATATATATATATATATAGGTATAATAAAAAGCTACGCGGTTATTACCTCGCTCTTTCGTTCGACGCGAGAGTCAGAGGTTTTAAAATTATTTTTTTTTCGTTTTCTTCTTTTTTTTTTTTTTTTAATTTATACCGATTCAGTTATCTATATTATATAAACGGCAATAACATTATATTTTAATGTATTACTGCGAACGCTGCATAACAAGAACGTAATAACCATATTATAGAAGTACTACATACTCTGTACACTGTACTCGTGTCAAACATATATCTCGTTCTTGATATAAATTCAATTTATCTATTATAATTGTCTCGCGATTCAATGTAATTCAATTTTTTCTTTTTTTATATTTTTCTTTCTTTCTTTTTTTTTTTTCTTTTCCTCTATGGCTGTAGCAGCTACGTACAAGAACTCAGAAGGTTCGAATTGGAGTCTTAATATGGCGTTTGACGCGAATGATATTATGATTACATTTATATATAAATAGACTCCAAAAATCTTCACCTAGATAGCATTGATCCCGTTTTATGCTGCAATCGTGTAATCATTCAAAGATCTTTGAATAGTTTCTTTTTTTTTTTTATCTACTTTGTAAAATCGTTACTCATACATTATACATATTATTATTATTATTACTATCATTATTAATAATATTATTATTATTATTATTATTATTATTATTATTATTATTATTATTATTATTATTATTATTATTATTATTGTAAATAAAATACGTTTTATCAACATTTCCACATAATCCCCTTTTCTCAATACTTCTATCACCGTATCGGAATTTCAATTTGTTCCTTCCGTCTGCCTGTACACGCCGTAAGCAAGCGTTAGACGGGTCAACTCGTAAATTTCATAATTATGGTAATATAATTATTTATATTAATAGAATTGATGTTCCTTCTTTATTATTCTAAAAGAAATTGCATTTTTTATACATATATATAAAAATGATATATATATTGTTCAATCTATGAATTGTGAACGCTACTATATAGTATGTATAACTAATTTAAAATGAGTTTAATTATAATAACGCGCGGCTTTTATAGTTTAAATGTATTGAGTGAGATGATATGTCGTAGCTGTATAGTATATGATTAATGCATTATTGAAAATAATTATTAGACTTTAGAAAAATATTGCAAATTACATATAAATAATAAAATACATATTTAGGACGGTATTAAGATGGAACAAAACTTTTATACTTCGTAGTTGTTGTAATAATTGGCTATTAGTAATTTTATTTTTAACAGAAAAAAAAAAAAATATTTATAACGTTAAATAACATTTTATCCAAGTATATGATATTATACTGTATTCACCTAATCTAAGTGAAAGATACGAGTTGTCGCGTCTTGCAGCTTTTTTTTTCCATCCCTTATTTTTATTAACGTTTTTTTCTTTTTTTATTTCTCTTTTTGTGTTTTTTTTTCTTCTTCATTATTTTATTTTAATTTTTTTTTTTTCTCTTTTTCCTTTTTTTTTTTTTATTATTATTATTATTCTTCTTCTTGTATGTACGCGTCTGTATAAAAATTTTCTTGCTATAGAAATAAATAAATAAATTGAAATATTAAGTAGCTATAAACGATGCGAGTCATTTTACATATATATATATAGTATATATAGTAAAACCCCAAGAAGCTAAAAGATAGTTTTAAAGATTTTTTTCTTTCTTCCTTTTTTTTTTCATTTTTTTTTTTTTTTTTTTTCTTCTTTGTACGATGAATTTAATAAATAATGTGTCTCAAGTCTGACTTAATATTAATCGTCGTCATCAGTCTTGCGCAGAATAAAATTCAAATTTAATATACCTATTATTTTTAGCTCTCATTGTAATTTAAGTCACTGGCCAGATTGAAATTCTATAATAATTAATTGTAATAATTTTACGAATCCGAATAGGTAATTGAAGTAGCTAAATAGTTATTTGAAAAAGTAGAAAAAATGTCTAGAAAACCCACGCTGCCCATATATGGATATATATATATATATATATATATATATACCATATATAGGTAATCATAAGGGTAGTATTTATCTGTATCTATAGATGCGTATTGGCGTTATATTGCTCGATGATTAAAATTGAACTATATATCACGCGTAATTATCGCGATATAAAAAAAAAAAAATTGAATCCTGTATATTTCCAAATATCTATTCATTTCAATAATGACGATATATAGGTATAGATTTAAGCAAAGCCTAATAAGAAGGACACGACTGACATTGATATTAAGACGTGACTTACGGTACCATGACTCGACCAACAGGAAGGCACTTGGGCAAATTACGTGCCGAGTTGGCCATCGTTCTAATAGATCTCGGGGCACACCTCTGCTACTAAACATAGATCATAGTTACTTAGAATAATTTCGCTACCTTAACATTATGATATGTTCACATTCGTTATAATTATTTCTATAACACTCTCTTTCTTCCTTTCTTCATTATTTAATCGTTATATATATTATGTATGTGACAATTTACATACGATATATCTTATTTGAAAAAGAAAAATGAAAAAAAAATTTGAAAATAAAAACAGATATATTGTATTCTCAATTCTCACAATATTATAATGCTGATGATAAACATAAATACACGTTTCTTAGGGCACCTTTGGTATTAAGCTTGTTTGAATGTTAATATATGAAGTGTATATATATATAACTTTAATAATACATGTGCTTTTTTTTCTTACTTTCTTACTTCTTTACTTTCTTACTTCCTTTCTTTCTTTCTTTCTTTCTTTCTTTCTTTCTTTCAGTTAATAAGATCAATTTTTCCTATAATTTATAACGTGTGTTGTGATTTTAACAGTGCCTTATTTTACATGTATAACTGAAACTAATTCATCTCGAATCGTATTATATCATCTACGATCAGCCTCTCATAGGACAGGGTGTTAAAAAATAAAAAATTATTGAAAAAAAATATATATATTTATATCGGGGCGAGGGGCGTGTCATAATTTTCATTGATAAAAATAAATAAAAATAATAATACACATTTAAATGACGAATTAATCAATAAGTTAAATAATATATAAAATATACCTACACACGGTTCGTTCTGGTGGTCTGACCTTCCACATATTATAATTGCTCTTAACATACGCATATCTGCATATAAAGCAGTCGATATGTCATTACAATATACCGATGAATTTTTTATTTTTCTTTTATTTTTCTTAGAGGTCTTTTGCCAACCGCGTGTAACCCCATACCCGCAAAACGATTTTACACAATAAAAACGCCCAATAACTTATTTCTATTAATTCTGATAATCGATAAATCGATCGGGCTACTGGCGTACCTGTCACATTCCGCTCACGTCAATTTTAAGGTTGCCCATTTTCATCTCCCTTTGTTCCCTGGAAAAGAAATTTTATTTTTATTCTTTCGCTGTTATCGCAGATCTTCTCGATATATATTCTAATATATGTGTGAATACATTCAGTGTATGTATGTATACGCGTAGTTCTCTTTCCCATAAGAAAAAACTTGCAATTCATTATTCATACGATTGATGTGGCTTTCTTTTGTTTCTTTCATTTTATTTTATTTTTTTTATCTCTTCTCAAATCATGCACGCCTGTTCAACTATGAGTGAAAAGTTCGGATTTAGTTTCTCTTATTTTAGCTTTTTTTTTCGCTTCTTTCCTTCGTTCTCACGTTTCGATTTTCTATTTTATGATTATTCTAAATTAAGAAAAACTGTAGACTCTTATCTCCGCGAACGACTTACTGATTATCATACCGATACATAATATTGCTCACGCGACTTACTCGCGCGTCACGTAGTATAAGAATTGAAAATTTTTAAAGAACGAAAGGAGAAGAATAGTAATGAGAAAACGAAATATCCGCTATATCGATGTGTCGTGTGACTATGATACATATATATTTTAATATTAAGGAATGATATTATTTCGCAAATGTCTTATATCCTATATTAAATAGTAATATAGGTATAGTCTCGAGTACAGAGGCAGAGAGAGATATAGAGTTGGATTTTTTTTCTATTCGTTTTTTTTTTTTTTTTACCGGTGTATTGAAATATTTTCATAAATATTTATATAGTAAGAAAAAAAGATAGGTAGATAGGTAGGTAGGTAGGTAGCTGGTAGATGTATAGTATAATTTTATAGTATACAACACGTAAATTGATAAAACCTACTTCTGTCCAGAGATTTGTAAATCCCACCTCGGCCATTTTTGACTTTGCATACTCGATTCGAATCGCACCCCGGTCAGAAGAGAGGAGAAACGATCCCTGAAGTGTGGCCATCGCCTGGGCCGCGTAGCGAACATCTTGGTATTCGACGAAGGCCACCGGCGAGCCTCCCTTGGTGTGCATACGGAGACGGCAGAAGCCAGGGAAACTGTGCACAAACAAGAAGCACAACGTGCTCCGGTTAGTTACAGGCTGTAGGATTTTTGTATTCTTTCTTTTTTGATTATGGATTGGTATTTTAAGGCGGTGGTAGTGGTTTTGTGCAAAGGGATTCGTTTCACCAAGATCACATAGAGTTCATATCATAACGGGGGCACTTCGAACCAGGTGGATATACATAATTCATCTGCCTTTGATTAATCCTTTTTTTTCTTCTTCTTCCTCTCTTTTTTTTACCAATTTTATCGATGTATAATGCTTATAAATATGTGTTTCGCTGTTATTACCGTAAGCGCATACATAAAAAAATAAATTATTTTTTTGATGTAAAGTTTCAATCTGTGATTTGCCTTTCTTTTTTTTTTTTTACTCAAATTAATTATTCCTATACCTATAGAATATTCCCCTTGAATTTGATACGAATAAAAAAAATCAAAACCTGTATAACTCAGGTGCAGATAAGCTGAATATTTTTCTAACGCACTACGTCGTATCGATACACGCATTTTTATGTGCAAAAATGAAACCCCCACATCTTTGCGCACGGATTTAAAACCCCAACGAGAAGTGCATCATGCTCTACGTCCCTATTATCACACATGTCAATCCCTCGAATCGAGTAGTTTGTACAGATAAGTTGATTCAAGCCTAAATAGGGTCGCGTTTATCAACTCGGAAATTGACCATTTTATTGTCAGTGTTTGCGGCCACCCCTGTCACTATGACAAATCTTGAACTCGTGTTTGCGGTTCAGCGATCACAGTGTGTCAAGAATCTCGATATTCCGCAGGATACGCTATTCTCTCGCGTCTTATACTCTTATTGCTATCAATATCTATACATCGGATATTTGTTATCTTCCTATACATTATAATCTGGTTTGAGACTTCAAATTTATTGTCAAAATTTGGAAAAATAATCGCCTCTACCTGCAGTAGTACCGATTTATTGCAAAACACCGGTATTCCTGGATGAATTTTTTATCCATACATATTCATTATCTGGTTATACCAAAACTCGCCCGAATCGAATATATTAATAATCACCTCCTCCACACTGCCCAGCTATCCGCCAATCCCTCTTTTTATATCACGTCCGAGCCCACGCACTCTCAAATTGTCTCTCTCTGACTCGGGCCTTCATATTGTATATTACATATGTAGAGGAGACCCCCGGGGTAAAATCGACACGTCAGTAAAAACAGATGAAATTTTTCGTTTTTTTTTTCCGTCGATAATCTTTTGTTTTGGTAAAAAAATTTCAAACTCGGAGAAAGAAAATTGTTGAAAAAAAGAAATCATCAATTTTCAGGTGAGGTGTCGACCTTTCGCTGTTCTCCCCTATATATCATATATGTAGATGTGAATGTAATAGATGGTATATATGAAATGTCTAAATACGTGTGTTTATTTTAATAAGGGATGATTTGTAGTTTGATGATTTATATGAAATATTTATAAGTATATACGTTTAGTACGAGGATTAAAAAGGGTAGGTTTTCTGTCTATGGTATAATTTTATGGATCTAGGGTGGGTATAATAAATTTATGTAAAAATATTGCTTTTACTAACCTGTTGAATATCTCCTTTAGCTCATGTTCGGAGACAAATTGTCCGAGGTTCGCGACGAATAATGTAGAGCATGGTGCATTGCTCACGGCGATGCTTGGCTGAGACGAAGACGAGCCTACCGGTGATGCTAAGGCCGGTGAAGGCAAGAAATGTGGCAGCGACGCGTGGATCGATGTCAGGGTGGTCGGATGTGGCAGGGACATTGGTGCCTGTAGTATAAAAAATGAAAGGGGATTTTTTTTTTTTTTCTTCAAATACGTTATATTCTACGCTCTTTAATCAGTTTTCTATTTTTCCTTTCCTTAACAGGTATAAGAATGTGATAAGTTAAAGTACATTGAATCGATTCAAATTGGTGAAAAGCGATATGAGAAAAAAAGAAAAAACAGCATCGAACAGAATTGAAATTCGAGTAAAACGCCACAGCGTGATTCGTAATTTATTAAAAAAATAAATAAGTGTTCGAATCGTACCCACGCCTATTAGGGTGGCTCAAGGATACGTAATTTTCACTTTCTGCAAGGCTGTATAGTGTATACTGCCTCGTTGAATACCGGAAATCGAATGAGTTGAAAAACTTGGTAAAAACTGAACCAGATCGAAGAATATTTAGAGGTAGCTGATCCCCGATCAAATTTTAACATTAAACCTTGATCTTTCCATTTTTTCCTTTTTTTTTTGTCTTTTCTTTATTCTAAGCGAATCACCGGATTTCGATGTAGATTGATAAAATGAAGGCATAGTACAAGCGTGCTGCAAATGCAATTCTTGGATATATATAAATAAACACCAGGTTTTTGAACTGGCGGGAAAATGAATCTTTTTCCCTTGAGACTAATTAAAATTTGTATCGTTTGACGGATAAGTAATTCGATAATCATATCCGTTGAAATGAAGAGAAAATTCGAAATGAAAGTACCTATACTCAACTGATTACCTTAACGCTCTGCTTGAACTTTGAAATATTCGAGATACTCAGTAACTCATGATCGTCTGACAGAATGAAATGCTCGACTGTGAATTGAATTCCCTTTTCTCTATGAAATTCGGAAAAAAAAAAAAATTAAGAGATGATCAACGCTAGAGATTGATCGAGTTCGTTCGTGAAAAAAAATCACAGTATTGTATAGTCTATACTTCATACTGTCACACAAGCATGAAATTTTATAATTAACCCACTTATAACCCGACTACCTACTATGTGTTCAAAATCTTGTTAAATTAAGTGTAAGGACATCTATATTCGCCCTAAGCTAAGAAACTAATCCCTCAAAGATTGGCAGTGATCTCTCGAGTCTCGACTCTAAGGTGCTTTCGTTGATCGTCTCGATGCTCGAGTTAATCTCGAGGAAGTCACTCACTCTGTTTTACTCAAGTACCTACAGGCTTATGTATATATATATCTATATGTCCGATATGTATGTATAGATGTATATTCATCGATAGGTATATAACACGTAAATGTATGTATGTGTATGTCACGTTGTGCAAACTATTATAGTATAAAGGGGAGCCTTCAGTCCATTCGCATTCGCTTTCGCTTTCCCTTTCCCTTTCCCTTTACCTTCCGCTCTCCCTTTGCCTTTACCTTTACCTTTCCCTCTCTTTTTTTCTCTCCCCTTTGTTGTCCGCGACGACGCGACCGGAGTGGGTATTGTATATCATTGGTGACAAGCCTATCCCACGGGGAATCCCCGCAGGACGAGTATACGTGACTTTTATGACAAGAGAAGGGCGCTAACAAGCGAGCACGCCGCACCAAGCGACCTGAGAACTTGAAACCTACAGGAGTTCTGGTACGACGTGCTGCCAAAAATTACTATTATACTCCTATGTATGACGACGATATATACCTATAAAACAACCCCGGGTTATAGACACCTCGTCTAATTAGAATTTTAAAGTCCATTATGTTTCCCCCATGTATATACATACATATGCGTGAAGTAATAAAATGACGATGACACACAGGATATTTAATAATCATGTTATACCCCGGTAGGAATTTCTACTCCTAGTAAAAATGTCTAAGAACCTCATTTGAATTTGGAATATTTCATAATTTTTAAATAATTTTTTTTTTTTTCTTTCAAATCAAAAACTGATTTTTATCGGGACTAGACTATTGTAGTACGTTAAGGAGGTCGAAAATTTTTTTATTTTTAAATCTAGCATAATTATTTTTTCAATATTTCAAAAAAGGAAGAAAAAAAAAACGGAAAAAACTGACGTTATTATCCCGGTAAAAGGTTTTCTGCTCTTTCGTAAAACCGTGTGCGGATTTTAACAGGGAAATAGATGTCCCTCTGGGGATATTAAAAAAGGACACCTTGCACGAGAATACGTATACGTATGTCGTATTATGATAAAATGTTGTGGATTGTGTGAAATGTGAAAGCCAGCGAGTCTAATATGATTATATAATATATAAGGGATAATGATATCGTATGAAAAGTGTGCTAGGGTATAAAGCTAGTGAGTATAACAAGTCCGTGTATGTACATGTGTGATATGTGTATATAAGTTTATAAAAGTATATTAATTTGAAATATAACGATGATGTATCACTAACGTGCATCGGGGCGCTCGTCGGCGGCTCCAGAGCTTTTTCTGCAGATAGTCAAAGATAGGAACGTACGGGGACCTGAGGATGTAACGCCGGATGAACGAGGGTAGCGTGTTGTAGCGCGCCAGGTAATTCACCGGCTGTTGAATATGCGAGGGGATGATGCCAGAGCTCTGGTCCTCCAGGGAAAAACGGACTACCGAGATCTGAAAGTAAATTCATCTGTATATTACCTTATCCAGTTTTCTGTAAGCTTTTATTTCTTTTCTGGAGCATATCCGAGCCTAAAAACTTCCATCATTTATTCTGACCAGATCTATGTCGAACTTATATTTATTACCACATGGTGATCGATCGTTCTGTCTCCGAAAGCAACGAACGGGTTGCTAGACGTCAAGAAAATACTGAAATTACATAATCGAGAATATTTACAAAAGCAATGAAGAGTCGGAAATTAATCATTCAGTTCCTGCTTTCTCTCCATTCCCTCGTCCTTTCTCTCTGCCGAATCGAATAACTAATTGATTAACAAACCCCTGGACAAAATCGAGAGTGATAAATTAATCCTTATTCAATATAGTTCCATATTTACTTTGATATATTCTCTTTTTGAATCTCCTAAGGCGTTATATCAACCTCGTTAGTTACCTTTCAGTATTATTCAGTAGCTTTTCACGTGAAAGTAACATGCGCGAGACCGGAGACGTGCGAATGATAGTGACTACATCTCACACACCGTATTAATTTAATTTTCCCATCTTCCGCGCTCAATTAAGATAATTTTCGTACCCATTGAACAAGAAATCCTATATTTCATTTCGTATGCAACCGTTTATGAAAATATTCGACACGTGCAGTACTTAATTAGTAAAAATTTAAGCCGCAGCTCAGCTGGGCTAAAGTCATAAACCCAGAAGCTAAACGTATAGTTAGATATAAATAATCCGAGTGGAGAAGGAAGCGAAATAATTTTGAGAAATTGTATCAGTTTTTTGGTCTCATTTCCTCAACTTTTTTTGTTTTCAATTTATTTATATTTCATCCGGTAAATTTACGTCAGTGTCTGCAGTGCTGACTCCTGCAGGGTAGCAGGTAGCAGTTGCCGCGTGGGGTAGGGTATTGAGCGTGGGTCCCGGACTCGAAAAAGGATATAGCCGAAGGTTTGCGTCGTGGGAATTTCCTGGCGAATTAACTTTTTAAAAAGGTTCTACGAATGGTTCGATCCGTCAGTTATACTTTCGGTTTTATTCGTCTAAGAGATCAATACATCGAGACTTGCACCTGGGAGGCTGTATTCTTATTACTATTTTGTTATTTTATTTAATTTTTCGGGATAAAATATACGTAGATATATCGGTGAAATACGGAAACTGTAAACTAACGCGACTGTGTCAAATATAAGATATCATTTATTATAGGTACATAAAATTCCTGTATTGAGTGAAATGATATCCAGTCTATAGAATTAGGAGGTCGTTCTAAATCCGGATCCGTGTAAAACCCTGGGACGAATCAGAATCCGAGTAAAATTCTCCGATTTGACCTTTCGGATAATTGAGGTGATCCCCGAGACTCGGTGAATTTAATGCATTTTATATTTACATCTCGCGCGAGCTCTTCGGATTGGAATCCGTGACAAATCGTCCCTCTTCGTTTCGACATTATATATTATTATTATTATTAATATTATTATTATCCCAAGAACTATACCTATATCTCGTTACAAAAATTTGAACAATAAAAAAAAGACACCCTTCGATTCGTTATTAATAATATATAACTATATTCCATATACGAAGAATATCATTATTATAGAAATTTCCAGGGTAAAACCAGAAGCAATTATAATTCGCACACAGTTGACGATATACAGTATAACAACGTGTATGTATAACATAACTACCTAGATATGAAAATAAAAATGGAAAAAAAAAAATTAGAAAAAAAAAAACTCCGTGACATCAAAGTCGCATATAAGGTATTGTATAGGTATATAGGTGCGGCGGGGTTAGTGGTTTCATATTTTGTGGGGTAGAAGAAGGGGAAAATATAGGGGGGGTACTGTGAACTGTGATTATATATCAGCAAGTGTGATTCAGTGGCGGTGCATACTTACGTCCAGTTAGAGGGTGCATCAGAGCGGGGTGCGAGGTGGTGGCTGCTGCAGCGGCTGGTTGCTTAGGTTTGCTAACCTTTGTGTTACTCTTTGCAAATTCCAAACGAATGGTTTGAGGCATATCAGGGTCGAATCTAACTCCCTGCTGCAAATAGATCCCCCAAAAATTAGTCCAATGTGTATGTATGTACGTTTTATGCGGTATATACATTAACACATCTTTTTTTTTTCTTTGGAATAAACTGATTTATCAAAATTCTGGATACCGAATTTGACAAAAGTGAAGAGGAAGAAGAAGAGAGAGAGAGAAAAAAAAAATAAAGTAAAACTCTTGACGTTCAATAATCAAACATATTTATGGTATATGATTTAGGGATTGTCATTTCCCACCAAAGAAGAAAATCGCATTTTACGTCATATTATGTGCGGATGAAAAAAAATAAGAAAAAAAAAAAATAAAAAATATTCGATATTACTTTTCCTTCATTCGCGAATAATAATTACTTTGATATTCTCCGTAGATCGGGGCTCTATATCGTCAGCTTTGTAAGGAGGTTTGAAAAAGAAGAAAACGTGACAATTCGGGGGAAGATAAGAAAAAAAAATAAATATAAAAAAAACAACAATTATACAGAGCTTTTAGTATTCGCAGGTAAAAAAATATGCGAATAATTATTCTATCGAACTTTTGTCTCTGCGCAAATTTATATACGTATTATAAGTATTGTATAGTACATAGGAACGGTCTGGTACATATATGTATAAATATATGTACATACATATGTATAATCGTTCTGTACAAAATGCACGTAATCCGAGTCGTGGACGTTAGAAAAAAACAAAAAAAAATAGGAAATTGCAAATTGCGTGACATCAGTTGCGTGTGGTAAAGAGATGAGGTGATGGGCGTTGGGCAGTTGGGCAAATGGGTTCTTAGGCAGGAACACCATATTAATATAAGTATCACACGGTGCACCCAGCAGAGGTTTTGTACCAATTACAAAGTTCCTTTGTATAATATTCTACATGGCTCCCAGTATGAATTATTTTATAACAACTAGCAATAACCCGTGCCTTCTAATCAAGGGTGGACAATAGATGGAGAAAAAAAAAAATTAAAAATCAAAACTGGAAACAAACGACGTATAAAAGGAACAAAAAAACAATAATCAAGAAACAGGACTTTCTATAAGTGTCAATACTTATTTCAGTCTCATTTACCTGCAAGTCTTGTTTTGCAGCTTCGGCACCGGCTCTTGTATGAAATGTGACAAATCCCACTGGCTGAAATTCAATTTACACTCAATTAAATACACGCACATGTTTCGTACGTTTAAAGGTATATATAGGTACTCTTAGTTAACGATTTACACTGAAATTTCAAGAAATTTCAGAACCAATCAGTCCTCGCGTATTAAACTCCTGCTATAGAGTCATTTGAATTAGTGTCTATGGTCCAGACACTCGCGATCACCTACACTCGGAGTAATTATTACCTCAGTACGAAAAGCCTTGATTAACATTTCCAAATTGTTAAGAGAGAGGAGAAACTATTCAATTTAAATTAAAAAATCGACTTAATGGCTCTCTCTCTCTCTCTCTCTCTCTCTCTCTTTTTCTCTCTCTGCGGATGCAGTTGATGCGCTTGTTTGTTCATTGTCAGTTTGAAATGATGTCACTAGTAAAATACACGAATGTTTTACCCTGCGAACCGTAGCATTAACAATGGCTAACTGTGTGTCCGAACGAAACATGGAAGAGTTTGAGAGAAAAGATCGCATTCACACAACAACGTGATAATTTTCGACTAGACGAGGTGTAGGTGTACGCCTGAGCTACGCGTCACTGATCAGTAGAGCATTAAACAATAATTTTAGATCTCTGAATGAGTTATACATTTATTTTTTTTTTTTTGTCTGGACAGGGTTTACTCGATCCTAAGGTAATAAAAATAATACCTATCATTATAGTCATAATATTAGCGAAAAAGGAAACGGTGCTGGTATAAGGTATAATCTGGTTTCAGCTGCACGCTTCGGTTAAATATAAAAGACGATAAAATAGAATAGAAGAAGAAAAAGAAAAAGAAATGGGAAATAAGAGATAAAAGTAGAGCAGAAGAGAAATGGGTGAAAAAAGGTAAATCCGAGAAAGCGTTATACTTGCGGAAACGAACCCACCTACGTTGTTAACGTAATTAACGTGGGAACAAAGAGCTTTGACTCGTCGCGGTGAAATCAAAGATTATAAGTAGTATAAGGGTCGGAAGACTTTGATGCGAGTTCTATTTCAGGGGATTTATACTACCGCAGTTTTAAGCTGGTACAAAATTCTCCCCCCAAACCCACCCCCAAATATATGTAGGTATTAGAGGGCTATAGCATTTGCGATTCAACCCTATAATTCCGATCGATTCTTACATAGATATGATACCCAAAGATTCTTGACCATCGCTGCTTTTCGAATGTTCATTTACTTTCCGCATCTTATACAGAAATGATTTTTCCTTATTTTATAACGATTCTGTGATCCGTGCCTAATTTTCCTCCTCCTTTTCCCAGCTTTATACATAAATAGTATCACGAGTAAACACAATCAGCATAATTTTCGTGAATAATTTATCTACGAGAGTGCGCGTATACTGAAAGTGGTTTAAAATAAATAAAATATTTTCACTCACCGATGCCGTTTTGCCGTTTTTACTTGTCACTTTGAGCAGGGAACCCTCGTACCCCTGAAACAGATATTCGTAATCTATATAAGTCGAGTTAATTAAATTGACCGGTAAAATGTATATTTCGAAAAAAAAAAAAATATATATAATTATAACGCTGCCTATATCTGAAAGTAAAATTGTTTATCTGTTCAGGGGTTTATACAATTATACAGCATAATAAGTCTTCTCGTATTTTTCGCTTAGCTCCTTAACTTAGCCATGGTTCGTTTCAAACATTATTTAGTTCTGGTTTTGCTGTCTCGGATCGATTCGACATATACCACGACTATCCGCAGAGCTTTATTACGCGCCTGAGCGCCAAGTTACTCGGTAAATTATTTAAACAGGAAAAATTCTGTGCCTTGTGTACGTAACAGTCTCACGATGAAATTTATCAAACGAAGTATAAAATAAAAAGTTTTTCCACATTCCCTTGAAAAAAAATAAAAAAAAATCGTCGAATATTTAATGGCCGATTGTATCGAGGGCCCCTCTATCCATGGTCAATTTCCCTGGAAATCATGTATATCTACGTCGAAGCTGTTGCATGATATAAAAATTATGGTAACGTAATAAGTTTTGACAGTCCATCTCAACCACAGGGAAAATATATATGGCTGTTATACCTGTAGGTATGATACATGTATGAGAAAGATCGTTGGGATTTGAATTGAACCGAATTTGTCCCAGACCAGTAATTTGCGACCCGATATATGTGGTTACGTCTGCATATATCCATAGAAGAGCGAATATCGAGTGCATCTATTCGCGGGGCATCTAGCCGGTGATAAATAATCGTTTGCCCTATATTTTAAATATTAATAATCTTGATCGACCCATAAAAAGCTCGTGTCATATTTTTTACGAATTGACAACACCATGTCGAAGGTATAAATAATTGAAAAGTAAACGCGGACATGAATTGAGAAATAATTCTATGGAGTTTTTGCACTTTATTATATAATTATGATTTCATATATACGACTAGGTCACGACTTGTGTGATTAAATAAAATTTCAAAACTCACCTCATATGCTCTAAAAAGCAAGTACAATTCTCGTGGTTTTGCATCCATTGGAAGGCCGCTAACGAACAAGGTGCGCACCTGGAAAGGAACAATTTATTTTCAATTATTATAGGAGCATTAGCAAAGCCTTAATTGCTTAATGGAATTTCTTAGTTTGCTGAACCCCCGGCGACCGTCTCGTTATAACAATATATCTAGAATAAGAAGAGCTCGGCAAGCTCTCTCGTCCGACTAAATTTCACGAATCAAAAGTAAGGTATCCTTCAGTCGGTATTATAATTTTGAATTAGCTCAACGACCCGGAATTATACTGTGTAAAATTCAAGCTTTGTAACGACAATTAGAGAGCTAAAGTCATTTTCATTATTTCATAAGCTCACAAATTCGTGGTATATCGTATATACCTACTCAAACTAATTTCCAAATTTCCGCAATCCCCTATTATTCCACCTTATAATTTTCTCTGCAATTATAGAAATTCGAAAAATAAATGAAATTAAAAAATCCAAAGGGGTTCAGATTCTAATTCGAACTCTAATTCGGTATTCTGATTTCTTTTCTTTCCTTTTTTCTTCTTTTCTATCCTTTTTTTCGGGCCTTGCAATAACGCAGGGCCAATTGGGCAAGGCCCAAAGTATAATTGTTCACGGATAATCAAGCCCACTCCCATAATCCAGTAGCATTTCGCTTTTGAGCGTGTCGCGTTATTCACGGTTCGATAAAGTCACGTCCGGTAACGCTACTTAAAATCAGTCAGTCCGTGAGCTCTGCGGCCATCCATCGACGAGAAGATGTAGACCATTTTTTTTTTTTTTTGCTCCTTTTTTTCCTATTTATTTCATGGCCTGCCCCGACATCGACCAATGCTTAATCTCACGTTAGAAACTGGACGAATATTATCCGATAGTAGCAGGGAATTTCCGCAATTCCAGGTCGTATCAAATTAGCGGGTCATACCGTCGCGGTAGGGAAATGAAATATCGATAATCTCCCCTTCGACGTTAATTATTTTAAATTTAGATCGTGATCTACTTATCACTAGACGTTCATAAAATTGACATTTATATAACACGTCGGAGTTATTTTTGGTTGTAGAAATTTTGATTGATGCAAAAACCTTTTTGAGTTATTTATACGAATTTCACATTTCAGCAATGAATATGGAGGCAGGGAACTCTGACGCAGTATAGTATGCATCACTCACGTCGAATTAAGATGAGAAAAAAATAAAAACGAGAAGAACTACAAGAGGAGACAAGAGAGCGTATGAAGATAAAAGAGAGATACCTAGCTGTTGGAAATTCATCATTCAAAGGTTCGCTGAACACACTTCTGCAACAACCGTAAAACGCAGGCCCTTGCGGTACGATACAACGCTTACAGGGTGCTTAGAATTTAACCAGAACTGAACATCAAGTGGAGGACGCATGGGTTCAACGTATGTGAATATAGCGGTGAAGGTGAAGACGAAAAATTGTGACGTTAAAAAAGAAAAAAAAAAAAAAAACAGAAAGAAAATATGACCATGTGTGGAAACAAATTTTGACACCTATATTATATATTTTTTATATTACATTGAGTTGACCTACAGGCTCTAAGTTTCCCGTACTTTTTTTTTTTAATTTATTTATTTATTTATTTTTAAACTTTTCCTCCTTGCCCACAGAAAATTTTTGAAAAATCCCGAACAAGGACCAGCCCAATAAAATTATACGTATACGTGTCGACTGGAGGTAATGAAAATCTCTTGTAAAAAATCAGGTAAAAAGCGCGGAAACAAACTAGAGGAAAAGAAATGTATCTAGTAGATACACCGAGAAGACTGAACCGAGAGCTCGGGCTTTTACTTTGATTAAAGATTTCCCAAAGGTACCTATCGCTACGAAATACCGACACAATTTTCCTACAATGATTCACGAGAAACTTACATATACCTATGTGTAGGTATACATATATATATCTACCAAAAACTAAAAGGAATCGATATACCGTCCCTTTTATTACACACATATGTATATTACATTATAGATTACCTCGAAAATATAATTATACCTTGGAGCAGCATGCACACTTTTATTTGTGAAATTTGATTTGCTGAATCGTAAGGCTCGTTACAGATAAATTAATGAATAAATAAATAAATAAATAACTAAGCAGTTGCTAAGTGACGGAAATACTGAGTAAAAATAAATAATTAATATTTTCTGCTCTGTTTAATGAGTAAAAAATTTATCACTCTGATTCTGAACATAATGGAAGGCAGCGCATATTGTAATTATAATATTTGTTGATGGTAGGTAGGCAGGTACGTAGCACGTATGTAGTACATGTGCATACACCTGTACAGTCGCGTTGCCCGCGAGTAAATAGCGTGGAATAGAGTGCAGAATAATGTTTTCCATGGAGGAGTTTTAGCCGTTGAAAGTACGGGCTGGTAAAATTAACGAGGATAATAAAAAAAAGTTGAAATTTTCCAACGCCGAAAGAAGACATAGTAAAGTGAACCAAGATATTCGCTTTGGGCACCTGAGAAACGTCTTAATATACGATTAGGCTGTACCCCCGCATCTAGGGTACCGATTTTATTATGAGAGAGTTCTCCCACTTAAGTATTTCTTTATATTCCTTACAGCCCCCCATTCTTCCTTTTTATGATTTTTTTTTTTCATTTTTGAAAACGAAAATTGGTAATTTTCAGGAAAATCTATGTAGGCATCCAGAAAAATCTGAGGGTAATTATTTTTTTACCCTCAAATAACAGACTACCGAACCGATCAATTCGTTCCTTTTCTTTCTTCCTATTACTAAACTAGGTAAGCTAATCCTAATCCGCGAGTTGTATACGGCTGATATCTCCGTCTGCCTGCCCAAAATGGCTACTACTTAATCGAAAGAGCCTTGAAGCTCATATACCGCATGGCGTCACCTGACGACAGTATCACGCAAAGGGGCGGCTGCCAGGGGGTAGCCCGAAAAATCTTGGATCTAACGATAACGTGAAATTTGCCCTACCCCTTATTCGTGACAATAAATCGACGAGGAGGAAACGGAGGGAAAGGAAAGAAAAGCAAGGCATAACTCGTTAGGGCAGTAGACATGCACATTGTATACACTGCTGTTCAGTAAAAGAAGAACCCTACAGGGCGTTGTGGCGGCAAGAAGCAGAAAAGATATTGGGGTTACGACACTGACGTATATGCGCAGCTTTGGGAGTTTGAAATCTGTGTTTTAGCAGTTTATTTTCTTCCTTTCCTCATTTTTTCAGTTTTTTCTTTTTTTCTATTTGTCTTTCCTGGTATCGCTATACGAGCGGGGGTCAGCTAGACGCTAAATAACTGTACTAGCTTCTCTCTTTCGCTTTCGCTTTAGCACATATCCGCATGAACCCCCGGAGGCAGGAGCATTTTGCATCATTATTCGGTTTAGCGGAGCGGAATATGTCGCGTTTCCGAAACGAAGCTTCAGGCTAATTGCAAAACGCAGTTTACCAAATGCTTTGTTTGTTATAGGGGAAGGTAGGGCAAAACGGACCACATGAAAAATTTCTTTTCAATTATTATAAAAAATTGAATGATTCGTCGTGAAGGTAACCCTCGAACTTAGTAATTTTTTGAACAACGTCTCAGTCAATCAAGTCGAGTCAATTTTTATTTTTTAATCGTTCGCGATGACTTGACTGAGTCTGACTCGACTTGATTGACTGATACCTTCCTCAAAAAATTATCACGTTCGAGGGTTACCTTCACGATGAATCATTCAATTTTTTATAATAATTTCAAAAGGAATTTTTCCTGTGGTCCGTTTTGCCCTACCCTCCCCTATACAAAATTTGCTTTAAATTTATTGCATGCACACTCGGCACTCCCTTCCAGCGCGTTTAAAAATTGCAAAAAACGGCTCGATGAGTGAACCGAAACTCTATACGAACTGAGTTAGAGTTTTCATTGTGTTAAAAAATGTTCACCCCAATCGTAAAAAAAAATCGCCAAATATGAATAAATTGGTATTTTGTCAAGAAGCCTCCTCGAAATGTTGAAACAAAAAACCGTTGAATTGCTGTCCCAAACTTTAGTGTCTTATGTAGAACGATAGGATGAAGGGATAGCACTGAACCGGAGGGTGCAGGTCGTATAACGCGATAAAATCTCGTGCTAAAGTTTTTTACCGGGAGCTTCGCTCTGCAGATGTTACGTCGCGTCGTAGGGATGAGATTTTAAACAGCGATTACAAGACCAAAGTGCAGTAACAATTATTCTATAAAATTATTGTTTGAAGTTGAAGTATCGTTTTGTATGATATAAACCTTTATACGATAGATATTACGATGATGTATTATTATCCAAAGATAAAAAACGTGTGTGTGTAAAGTGGTACGTATATACCTGTACATGAATGTACTAATAAATGTTGAAAAGGTATATTTGTTCGTACATGTTGTATTGATATTTTTTTCGAATTGTCGCAATTTACAATCTATTTATATATTTATAAACGAAATAATTTGATGCCACCGATCACTCGACCGATCAGTTTCAGTCTTGACAAGAGAATAAAGGCTGTATATCGGATATTGGTTATTTGAATGGGCCATCCTCTCTCGTTGTCGGATATCTCTTATACCTTCATCTACGTCAACCTTTCTATGAAATAAACTTTACAGAAAATGATAATCCCGAATGAATTACGACCCGGCAATACTGTCAAGATGGTATTACGTAATGAACCGAACGAGTGAGGGTACAAGGGTGGTTGATTTGTCGGGTAAAATTCTTTATCCTCATTCGCGTCTCTCTAAAACGGGAAGAAACGGAATTCGTTTTTCCTGAAATTACTGAAACGGTACCGCGCGCCCCGGCTCGACCTGGCGCGGTGGTGGATGACGCATCGTTAGAAAGCTCCGGCTCGGAAATTAATCTCTAGGGGTGTTGCCGCGGGAGCAGTAGGTCAGGTCGTCGGGGATGATCACAGCTACAACTAAACTGAGACAAAAGACGCCGATGGGATTTACTTTCCCCGCGTACTTTAAACGTTTGCTACAAGACTCGCCTATACTACAACGACATATATAGGTATATATGAAAATTGATTTTTGGATTCGAACGTGACATGACATTTTCGAAAAAAAAAAAGAAAAAATAATGCTACATTATTTTTCATTTCTCTATTGAAATAATAAAATGATTTCAGATTGACAAAATTCTATATATATTCTATTCAAACATTCGACACGTAATTTTGTAGAAAATGAAATTTTTTTTTTTTTTTGTAAATTCCAATCTAGCGTATACAGAATATAGAAAAACGCTATGAAAACGTGGATAGGTATATGCATTGTAATATATGATCATCTCTAATAGCTCTAATAATCTTTATATATGTATATATATATATGTGAACAGGTATGCACGCTACTGCACGTTCTGTATAGTTTCATACTTCCATAACAGTTGGGTGCCTCTGGGTTAGTTGGAGGCAGGAAGGTATAGTTATAGGTATAAGGTACGAGGTATAGATATATGGTAGGTAGGTGGTAAAGTAGGAGAGGCCAACGCGCACGCAAATGTATGTGAGGACGAAACACATGGCGTACATTACAATTGCTTTGACCTCGCACGCTTTTATTATTGATACTAGCCTGCCTCTAGCCAGGCAGCATACGGGAGGAACGTTGGCGACTCAAAGTCTGCCCGTTGTAAAGGTAGTACACGACGCGGGGTATACGTGCAATTTATTCATGCGGATGAAAAAGAGAGAGAATAACGCAGAAAAGAAATGAAGAAAATTGTTTCTTTCCAGTTTGTAGAATTTAATGATAGAGAAAATTTGATGATATTAAAAGACAGATGTATACATATCCGTGCGTTACAATTCGAAGCACTCTTTGTCCCGTCGTTTATTTTTCGGAAGATATTGTCTTCAATTAAAAAAACTCATCCCTGAATGTGAGTTTCGAACAAAATTAATAATACGGAGGTTTAAGAATCGCCGAAGATCCATATAAGTTTAATTCAATTTAATCTGACCCAACGACTCAGACAATTAGAGAAATTAGAACCATTTCTATGACGTAACTATATTAGATGACCACTTTTCTCCGACAATGCGTGGGCGAAACTTACTGCTCATGTTACTATACACCCTGCCTGCCCGAACTTGTAATGATCGCGGTCCTAAATCGTGTCTAAAAATTTTGTGATTATTAGAAATAATGATAATCGTCACATGTTTTTTTTCAACGAACGAAAACGTTTCATTAATATTCAATTATATTCATTCAATCATTTATTCAACAACGAAATCAAAATTCAAATTTTCTTTCCCTAGTTACTAAAATATGGATTTCTCAACGTGCTAAATACCGCATACCTTATCTACCTTTATTTTATTCGAGTAGAATAGTCACAATTTTCCGATACTTTTCTATAAAAACAATATGGAGAAAAAGAGGCAGTGGCGTCTTATTTTTCGTTCCAGAAGTGTAGCGATCACATTGGACTACTTTTACAGTTCTCATTGGCAACTGGGCCGGCAGTTAAAAACCGATAAATAAAATAACAAAACCTTAAACCGATCTCTATATCCACTTCTGTGGTGTTGATCATTGTTTCCTATCTGCAGACTTGTCACAAAAAAAAAAATTAGAAAAGAAAAAAAAAAAGGGAACGGGTGTATAACGCTTCATCTGAATTCATTACACTCTCCTTTCCATAGGTAGAAAAGAACAAAACTCAAATCAACCCGATCCCACATATTTTTCTTTTTTTTTTCGCTCGTCAAGACTAGGTAGGTCACACGAACTTTATATGAGTTAAAAAATTAGAAAAAATAAATTGTAAAAAAAAAAAAAAAAAAAAAAAAAAAACAATTATATATGACACGTGGCCTAGATACTCAACGATTCGTAGACTGGAGGAACGAGAACGTTGTGAAATGTTACTCTAGTTATCGTTCAATTAAACTTCGTCACCACTGCTGCAGCTGAAGCCAACGATGCCACAGTTTTTACAATTCTAAACTCTCCCATATTTCGTTCAAATCACTCATCGGAGTTATATAGCTGGACAATGGAATAATATACATTAGCATGAGATAGCAGCTTTTTATTTCTGTAATTTTTACACTTTATGCATAAAAGAGACGGAAGACGTAGGATTCAAATAGCCTCTGGTCTCTTTATGCTAAAAACGTTCAAATCTTAGTAGGGTGAATAATACAAGGAATCTTTTTTTCTCTATGTCTAGGAAATGAATAACAAAATTAAGGAAAGAAAAAAAAAAAAAAAAAAAAACGACCCCTCACCACTGAGGTTAATCAATATTTTCAGATGCATGTCCGTGTTTTTTTCATTTTCAATTCATTTTTTTTTTTTTTTTTTTCTTTTTTCATAAAAGTATCGAAGTGTCCGGTAAAACGTACAGACTGACAGTCTGGCAGGCAGGCAGGCAGACGTTACGAACGGACGGACGTAGAGGCTTTGGTAGAGGAAAAGGCAGAAGCAGAACCAGAGGTAAAACAATCGCTGGCTTTACGGTTTGTTGCTTCCACCGTTCCTCTTGGCTGCCTAACCGTTATACAACATCCGTTCTGCCATAATGCCGCTAGAGTTTTATTCTATTGTTCGTCAACGTTACATAATGATTCCCTTCGTCCCGGAGGAATTCGACACGTTACATTTAACTATTTCAGTACATACTAAAACATATTTCGAAAAATATACCTAGTGAGAATAATAAAAAAGAAGAATAAGAAGGAGAAATTTCAAACCATGATGCATTCAACGTTCATACAGTTTCATACTCCGGCAATGTTATAGGCAAATGGCCAAGGTGGTTCTTACTTGGCGGTGATACTGCAGTGGCAAGACATGCGGGAGTATATAACGCTTAAATATTCGACGGGGGAATTCTCTGTGCAAATTTTCCATTACTATTAATGCCTTCAATAGAAAATGCACCGCTTCTATACTCCCGCGTTTCATATACAGCTGTGTAACACCCTTGTACAAGCTTTCCTAACACGTATTCATACTCGTTCTATAGGTGCAGCATACACGCCTGTACACAGCGTATACAGTCACTGTGGGAAGGATAATAATTATCGAAGGAGGATTATAACAGGAGAAATATCATATCATATTATATTATATTATATTTTATATATATACCCTACTCGTTTTATATGATATTCTCTCTATTTCATGTTTTAATTTAAAATAAACACAAAGATATAAAGTTATACGTGATTATCGGGATCCAATTAAAAATTCTCGCTCCGGATGTTGTTCGATGTTCGTTTGAAAGAGAGAGAGAGAGAGAGAGAGAGAGAGAGAGAGAGAAAGAGAGGAGGAAAATTAGAGTGTTGTGAAAAGATGATTCGAAAGGTTGAACTTGACTGCGCCCCCCCCCCTCCAAGTTTGGTATATAACCGCTCTTTGTCCCTCAACCCTAACGTCTGTCCCCGGGTACATACCTCCTACTCACACAACGACAAACGTATATCCACAACCCCTGTGTTTTAAGGTTGGGTCTCATTTGTAAACTAGGCGATGAAGCCCATGATGCTAACCTTCATTTCTCAGGTACCAGCGGTTCTCAGATTAAAAAAACGAAGAAAATGAAACTACACACGTTTGTGGTTTAGAGGAAAAGAAAGAAGTTAATCCAGAAAAGTAGGTAACTCGATCTATTCGGGTGCAAATTCCGAATAATTATACTTGATGTACTGTGCAGGTTCATTTAGAGCGAAAGTTGTGACAAGAAATAGCTTATACCTGTATAGGTATGTATACCTATAGGTATGTGTGCAGCAATTTGCCGCAAAGTGTAAAGCCATGATATTGTGCGCGATGATGAGATTTATTGCAATTAAGAAGCGGATGAAACGCTTTAGATTTATTATAAAAACGATTTTCTATTATATACGAGGTGAAGAAACGAGGATGAGATTTTTGTCTGGTCAGGTCAGAGCCGAGAATTTATACCTATAGAAAACTTCCTCGGTATAGAGGAAATTTAATACCTTGGTGTTCAGGTAGAGAACAAAAAAAAATATTGTTACTTTATACGTACACGAATCCGTTTAAATTCTATCCGACAAACAATAGTTCGCTGTTCTATATCTAAGATCAAAATCGTACTTGATCAAAAAATTGGGAAAAATTCGCGTATGTGATTCAGAGAAATTCCGAAATGCAAAAAAACCACGCGTCTATATTTTCGTGTAATCACTTAAACCCAATTTTTTTTTTCACCAAATTAACAAAATAATTACAAGATTTTTTGATCCTTTGATCGTCGGTTGTTCAGGGTATTAATTAAAGCGGTGAGTAAGGTAATTATCGTACAAACAGCAGTCAACACTGCGTCGAAAGTATACCTATGAAGTTTTTATAATATGTACCAGAATTAGGTACGTACCGTGAATTTTGTGGTGGGAAAAATAATGACCGCAGAAAGAAGTGAATTAATTACAAAAAATTATTTTCGCACTCGAAAAAAGAGACGGCGACTATTATACACTTGACGAAATAATAAAAGAAACAAATTTATTTTTCCTCCAGTTTTATAAATTAACGGCTAATGAAGACGTAGCCTTAGCAGCACTCAACGTTGAACCTAGTTCGACACCGTGTAAGATAATAAGACAACTTATAGGTTGTTTCGAGTGATTTTACGAGGTTTCACATATCCTCGACGATTTTGCTTTTCGTTCGAAACACTAAATAGCAGTGATTACGCTGTGTTTGCACGTTGTTAAAATCACAAAATTTACTCCTACAGCAAAACCGACAGAATATACTCCAGCTCCCCTCTCTTGCATATTATAAAACGACATTACTTGTTCATTACAGGTCACAAAGCTACCCTGTTTTTGCAATTAATTGGGTTGAAAATTTTTCCCCAATTATAACTACGCACGACAACGTCATTATATCGCTTTTCGACATATTCGATATACGCCGACAATTATAATTACAAATGTAATGAAAATATATATAAAATTCACGTGTTTAAACAACGTCTCTATATCATACACCTTTCTAAACATTTCGCGATCGATATAATAAGCTCGTACGATTTGTCATTACAAAACAATTTGCATCAAATTTGAACCGTTTCATACTCTGAATTGTGAAAATTTGAAAAATTAATATTTGCCAAAATTCTACCAGCTATAAATTCCTCGAACTATCAGTAGGAAAGTAGCGTAAAAGTTAAACGAAAGGGGTCTATTCGATGCTGTAAACACTCGTCAACAATTGCCCCGAAACCTTTGAGAATTTGGTTCGAATCCCTCTTCTTGAAAATCCGGTGCAGTTATCGGTCGAGGTCAAACCGTAGGCACGTTGAAACTCAAAATTTTATAATAATCAATAATATACTGCGATAAAGTCAGTACATACACTCCCATATACCTGTTCGAGTACAATTAGATTTGCATAATCGGGGTGTTTGGCAAATGTGTGACAACAATTGTTTGCGCATGTAGTATACACACATATAATCAACTTTGCCAACTGAGTTTGGTAGTTAGACTATACAAACCCCGCAAATACCCCCTAGAAAAATGATTATAATTTTGAAACATCCGGCCATACCTACCACCTACCTCCATGCTTTACTTTATTTATTTATAGGTAATTTTTCATTCCCGCAACGTGTTATTTAGAATCAATGATTTTGCTTATCTTTACCGCATGATTTCGCGAGCAATAAAATATGTAAAAAAAAAAAATACAATCATATACACGCGAAGGTATAGTGTTTTCGAAAATCGTCAATCGAACGGTAACGCAAGTGCGCAAGACGAGTTCCTACACACTATACAGCTAAATCACAGAATATAATATCGTTTAATTGAAAAACGTATAATAATGTATAATCTGAAATAAGGACACGCCGAGTAAACCATCGCATGAGAGTTTTAGCCGGCTGTAATCCTCCTCCATATGACGTGACACGCCAGTTTGGACGGTGTTGTGGAAAAATCAATAACAAGCGTGGTGGCCGCGCGACGCTCGCAGGTGCCCAACGTCTGCCGCCTCGTTGCCGGCGCCTGGTGCCTACCTATTCCTTCATAGTAGCTACAAGCTAACCGCTACGGGCAAGCCGTCGGAGAAGGCGTTCCACCAGGAGTAAAAAAAAAAAAATCGGAAAGAAAATTCGCTTTTTTTTCGTTTCCTGTTTTCTTGTATTTCCCGCGCAAAAAAATGGATTCAAAAAAAAAAAAAAAGTGGCAGATATCTAGTTGAACCTGTAAAAGAGAAGAAGGACAACTGTGTATAACAAACCTCGTCCTCGCCGGTAGCCGTGTTAACGGAGTCCATGCTCTGCGACAACGGCGCGTCCATGATGCAGTGAACGATGTCTGCTGTTGAGGCGACAGGGCGAGCGGGGGGCGGCGATGACTCCACCGGTTCCCGCCTCGGACGTTTTAAGGCGGGCGGCGTTATGGTTGATCCGTCGAAGACGACGCGCGCCTCCAAGCTGTTTAGCTCCAAGTCCAGGTTCCCTCCTCGCTCTCGCTCTCGCTCTCGTCCTCGTCGTCCACCACGTCCTCGCCGCGTTACTTCTCGTTCTTATTTTTCTCCCCCACCGCCGCCACCTCGTCCTAGTCGACGTCGTCCTACACCTTCGTCTCGAAACTTTTTTTTCCCTCGTTTTCCCTCTATTACACGCGATTGAAGGATATCGTTTTTGACTTTGTTCTGCAGTTATTTATTGTAACTATAATTTTGTTCGCGTAAAAACTAGCGTATATATCGTGTCATATATTGTTTTTGTTACAAACAAAATTGTACCTCCTTCCGATTCTGTTTCAGTTATATATGTATATAACTGAATATCCATGTATATATATTATATATAGGTAGGTATGTAGAGGTATATAAGATTTTGATCGACGATTGCAGATTATGATTCCTTTCTACGTATAGATATATTATATATGTATATGTATTTTATTACCTACCCCTGGCGCGTCGCGGGTTGCACCTGTCAGGATACGCAGGGGCGTTCGCGAGTGTAGCAGGTGTTCTCCTCTACACGTCTATTTTAAAATAATCGATACGAAGAAGAAACTATATAAGGAACGATATATAGTGTTTAGAGCTCGTGCCTCGACACTTGAACTTGTGTATACATATATATGTAATATAGTAGTATATATGACACCGGAAAAGCCCCGTGTGTACGTGCGTACATATATATAGTATATAATAATATATATATGTATGTATGTGTATGTATGTGTGATATTCGCGATCGAAATAAGAAAGCGCGTGTATATATGTATATATATATATATATTTTTTTTTTATATATATATATGTATATATATATATAAATTGTATCTTATGTATATATATATATATACTTTAAATGCCGTGTGGGATTTTTTTAATGAAATGAAAAACTGACCGTCGAAGCGCGTTAAACTATATATAATATATATTATAAATGGTAAAATAACACTGACAAGTAATAATAATAATAATTATATTACGTAAGCACCGCGATACGTCTAGCTCGCAGGTTGCCGATAGACTGACGGGCAGCTACGGGAGCGCGGGGTGCCTGCCTCTGCCTCTAGTTGCCGTGCCTCGCAGTGCCTCCGGTGCCTCATACTAACGGCGAGGGAAGCGCGGCGACAAGTGGGGGCTGCGGGTACTTGGGGTGGGGTCAGGTGGAGTGGAGTTACCCGTAACCCGCGTTAGCGTTAGCTCGTGGGATCAGGGATACGGATGTTGAACGAGGACGCAGCTATGCATACGTAGATGTTCATAAAACGTAGGGTTTACCATATACGATGGAGTTCGAGTAACCCAAAATCAGTTCAATTTTTTTGTTTTCTATATATACTATATCGATAGGAAAGCAATAAAAAATAATTTAATAATCGACATGCAAAGAATCTAGTTTGAATTTATGAAAGGATTACACCCTCTCTGTAATTATTTTCCAACTACGAGTTCCGAGAGATACACAAGAATTATAATGACAATAATTTGGTTTAATTCAATCTTGCGAACTCAGATATTTCGATAAATTTTTAATAAACGTATATATACTATATGCATTTTCATTACTTTATATAATTTTACGTTATAGTGTCGAGTATAATATTGATATACTATAATAGCACAGATTGGAAACCTGCGTTTCTTACTATTCTTTGTTTTAATATATTAGTCTTTTTTTTCTTCCATTTTTTGTTATAATGGATTAGTATATGATCGTATTTTATACGTACTAGAAAATCACTTTCCCATTACTTATGAAAAGTTTACATTGATTTTCATATTTCCTTCCTAATTTTATACACAGTATATCTTTATATGAATCTATTCTACATTTATTATTGAATTATAATTTATTGTAAAAATCTATGAGGAAATTGAAAAATCGAAATTTTTTTTAATTCAATTTGCCATCAATTATTATCTTATGCTCGCGTGAACTGATACTATATCTGTATACATATCCTATGCACCGATGAATATAGAGAAATGTGGAACAATTTCGCCATCTGTTTCTGGCAGCCCTATACATACAGTATATGCTATATTGTCCCCGCTATAACCGACGCGGTGGTTGTCTTTCGCTAGCGCCTTGGTAAAGGGGACGCAGTGTTGGTTGGCGCAGGATATCGCGAACAGGTACGAAGAACGTTGACCGAACGCGCACCCGGTATATAGTAAAATTGTGAATAGATTTCAGGGAGTCAGAGGGGCGTACGTGTACGCACAAGGTGGTACCGCAACCCTGCGGCCTGCATCGATTCACTTGGCTTATCAATATTTCATCGATAATGCACCAGTGACGTGGCGCTATCCATTTCTAGCCTCGTGATACACAGACCGTATAATAGGGAATTAGACGATGGTATGTGCAGCGCGGAGGGGTAGAAAAAAAAGAAGAGGAAAAGAGGAAAATAAAAAAGGAAAAAAGTCCTTTTTCCTTCTCCTCCAAAGTTCCACTTCGGTTTTTATCTATTAACGAAGGGGTTCGTCGGTCGATCCTTTTTTTCAGGCGCGGACTCGTACTGACTGAAGGGTCGAGCTAGGGGTGAGACGAGGGAAACAATAAGGTCATTGGTTCGATATAATCAACTTGAGCTCGAGTTTCTGTACGAAGAATCACCCCTCGGAACTCAGATTGATGCTGAAATTTAAAGTGGAAAAACTACGGGACCTCCTCCTCCGCCTCTCTTAACCTTTTCGTCAATATCGTACATAGAGATATAATCCCGGAATATCGAATATTTCTTCGTATCGAATAACTCAAAATAATTACTCAAACATCTGTCTATATTCATACATCTATACTTCAGTTTATAAATAAAATAAAAAATAACAGGTGTACACGCGGCTACAGCTCCGTGTTTTAATTACTAAATGGAATTGAACGAACGAACGGACGAGCGATAGTATAAAGTATACTACCATAAAATGAATGGACGTTGAACAAGAAGAATATTTCGCTTACGCAATGACCGCAACGTCACGCGGTTTTTTTAATCGATCATATTTTATGGCGCATGATGATTAATAGCGGTTAAGTTTCCTCCGATATGTATATCAATGAATTTTAGTTGCTGACTGTAGATAAGAAAAAAGAAATAAAAAGTGAAACAAAAATTGAACAGCAAAGTTTGTCTCTAATCTTTAGTTTGGTATAGTAGTCAAAACTACACACATATAGGTCGAATGTGTGGAATAGGTATGAACTATAGCGCAGAGCGCAGGCGCCTGGGTCTTTGTATGATCGACAATTTTCGTAAAAGCTTTCCCCAATATTGCCTTTGACGCGAATCCAGAAACAAACTGGCTGGTTCCCCGTTTTTAAAACAGCTGTACAATTAGCTGGTAATTTTATTTCTCGTGTTTTTTTAATACTATAATGAGTTTTTTATATTTTCCATTTCCCCATACACATAATACATACCTATAAAACTAATAAACCGTCTACACTTTGCAAAGTTTGTATGATGTAGGTATAATGTATATTATGACTTTGAGGACGCAACTCATTGTCACGAATCGTTGGAGTCGAGTTTAAACGACATCTTATATACGTTGTACGATAGCTATCGTCATTCGTCGTCCTATGCATGCGAAGCGGTAGCATTCACCATCTGTCACTAATGCGCGTATACCTTGCAGCATAAAAACGAGAAATTTTACAGGTCGTTAGACTCGTGAAAGGAATGCAGATGCGCTTCTCAAACGAAATTATCTCATTTTGTGAAACGTTTTATGTATTTATTTATTTATTCATTTTTATGTTTCTATTCAACCGATTAAATTACGCTGATACTATCTATCATAGGCAACAATATAGATTTTTGGATATATCACAGAGAGAAGATTATACAGGAATCGATAAAATGGTATTTTAAATTGTATAGAAATAATTTACAGATACATAAATCAATGTAGTAACTATTTCCGTAGACTATTTAAATAAAACAGAGTAAAGTATGTCATGTTTTTCTTTCTAAATCGAATTAACCGGGTTGCGGTTACTGTTAATATCAGCAGTTGGTTTTGCAGAATTTGATGAGAGAATTTATAGATCGATTGATACGATACCTAAGATACCTTCAGTAAAATAATGTATTTTCTAGTTTCATATGCGGTAGCTAGAGTGAGCCACAATGTCAATATTTCTTATTTATCAAAAGCAATGTGAAACCCCGCGTATTATCGAACCGCGATAACAAAGCGACACGCGTGTTACGTATAGTGTTCAAACTAAATCTTATTTAAAGTAGTAATATTAAATTTTCAAAGGTATTTTTCACCCTCAAATTGATGCAAATATTGAACGCCGTGTTCTTATTGCATAATAATGTATTATATTTAATTTAAAATTATTTTACAATACATTAGTAGTTTATAAATAATATTAATGACATTAATAATAGTATGTTAGATATATTGTTAACGGTTAATCGCTAATCAGTAATAGAATCGAAAGAATTTCACTTATCATCGTTATCATTGAGTATAATTATAAATAGATATAGAATAAAAAGCACTGTGCTATTCATCTATCATTTACTTAAAAAAAGAAAAATAAGAAAAATAAGACAGAAAAATCGGTAAACGAATTGGAATTATTGAATTTTTCTACACTAAGAAATCAGAAAATTGAAGTACGAAAATTGAAGTACGTAATCCGTAGATATGAGAAAAGTAAAGTAAATCAAAGATATCAATCATATAGAATTATAAAGAATAATTATAAATAAATAAAATAAAAAAAATCACGACAATTGTGTTCTAAGATTTAATAATATTTCAAGCCTCGTAAAACGTTTTAATTGGCACTTTTATTTTAGGCAATTAATTATGTCAAATATAAATACATTTTTGTACAAAATTTTATTTCAATATTGTGACGAGATTCTAATCGCAACTATCAATATTAATTTCTGCTTTGAACTGACAGATAATAATAATAATTATCTAATATATATATATAATATATATATATATATATTATATATTATATACCACACCAAGCATGAAGACATTGCTCTTAAAATCTAAATGCTTTGGTCAAGTACCGAGTACTGTGACATATTCATAAAGCAATTAAGGTTTCCATTAATAAGCAGAATGAAGTTATAAAATTTATATTTATAATACACTTTACAGATTCATAATACCATTAACTTAAGGTGCATGTCACATTACCGAACGGTATATATAACAATTGACAGGTAGCTTCTGCGTATAGTAACAATAGTGCAGACGTTTCTTTCAACAGTCGTCAATATTTATTAGGTTCCTATCTTTTCGCTGTTGGGCGTATTCTCTCTTTTTCAGTATCTCTATCATCGGCTACTGTCCATTCGGGATCGTTTGGATCTTCACCTTCGACGTCGCAGCATGCTGATTCGGTTGAATCAGATTCTGGAGTTTCCATCTCTGCTTCCTGAAATTGTAAAGAAACAATACACTTTGGTGCAACACGACCCTAAATTTACGTTAAGAAATAAAAAGAACCGACATTCAATGTACAAATTAATGAATGGAAGATTTAATAATCACTAATATTTAATACTTGCATTTTATAAGAATAATGGTTTACAATTAGCTCACCTCCTCTCCTTTCTCCTCATCTCTGGAACATAAAGACGCCGAAGATGCTTGCCAGTGGCCGTCTGGCATAGCTTCGATCATTTTATCGTACGTATCTTCTGACAAAGGGAAGGTCCGAGGCTCGTACGGTATGACCTTTATTAACAAGATGAAAGGTTTTCGTTTAATTGCATTCCAGAGTTTGATGTTATACAAGATTTGAGTCTATTCTAGACGTGATTAGTTTAACAGAATATTGCGACTGTTTTTACTGTACTAAATATACTCAAATCATACTTTATCTGTGGTAGAGAAGATTCAAACCTCCTAATATGAAAAAAATTATAAATCATAGTTTTATTCAACTCACCTCATTGTCATCTTCGGGCAAAAAGCTTCCACCAGTATCATCTCTGCTTGGTCTTGAAGCAGAAATAGTACGCCGACGAAAAGTATTCTGCAACGCAGATGGACGATGTACGTCCAGAAATTGTTGCTGCGGTTGGTTTTCACTGTCTTGAATATTCAAAGGTGTGGCGGGAGGCGATGTTATCGGTGATATTACATCTCCACCAAATTCACTTGGTTGAGGAGACATTGGGTCTGCGAATTGAATATGTATGTTTGAATAACATTTTACAAATCTAGAGTTTTCAGAATATTTCATCATAGACAAAGCTTATTTGGTGAAATACAGATAGATTGAACGACGAAAAATACCTGGAGTATTTGCGCCACTATCAGCTCTGCTATCCGCACGACGACTATGACGCAAGCGAGCCTGTGGCGGCATGTTTACATATGTCATAAAGCGTTTATTCTCTTCTCGTTCACTTCTCTCATGCCTTGAAGCGATTGTTTCATCGGTCACATCTTCAACCTGATTGAGAAAATTTTCTATATTATACAGAGATATACAAAACACATATAATCAATAAAAATTCTATATTTGACGAAATTACCTCACAAACTAAAAAAACTTCTTCAACAACAGTTCACTAATATTCACTATTATTCACTATTTGAAAAAAAAACGTGTTCGAGATCGTATCTCAAAATTGAGAATGAATTAATATTCGTGGACAGCTTTCACATTTGGCATAATGCGCTGATATAATCATTATGAAATGAACTTGAATAGTACTTACATCACTTTCTTGACTAGGCCTATGCATGATACCATTCTTCACTTCTATTTTTGATGGATCTTCGCACAGCCTCCACCTGGTTTTAACAGAGAATGAATTTCGTATTAGTTAATACACGACTTCGAATAGTAATTGAAGGCAAGTGAGATTCTCTGAAAATAGCTTAGAAATTGACCTCAGATAAAACGTAGTTAACTTTGAGATAATCAAAATCGGAACAGGGTACCCTAAAACATTGAGTTTCAAAATTCAATGCCTATTCTACTATTTCCAGGTTCTTTGTTCATAAAAATTAGAAGAAATTCAAACTATTTGCTCATTTTTTCATGATATACAGTTTCGATTATAGGAAGTATAATTGACACAAAGAAGTCGATAAAACACGTAGATCAACCCTTAAATCATAAATATGATCACACAATTCAAGGTCATTAATAAAACTCGAGACCATTCCCAAGATTAAATGAATTTTTAACATTTCTAGGCCCTGATAACACCCTTACGAGTTTGTAACAGAATTAAGGATAAAACAACTTACTTTGGCGTTAGTATTTCCTTGTACTGTAATTTTTCCAGCCTAGTTGCAGCAGCTACGCTATACGGTATCACAATATTGTCGATATCGTATGAGTTTTGCCTGAGACGCCTGAAAATATGTAAATAATTTATTTTATTAATACTTTTGTGAGTGAAACGATTAGTTACCAAAAAGTTAACATATTGATAAGAATAAAAGCAGAATTTATAACGAAGAAAAACATGATTTAAATTCAGAATCAGATAAATCTGATGACCTAACTAGATTGAACATAATCAATACCAACGATTAAGAATCCGAGAGCCTTACATATTCAAACTACTGTGTTGCTAAAAACAGAGCTACTCCTTACCCATGAACATTAGAGGATTTCTCTTTTGGTGGATTCTTTTCTACTGTAGCAGTATGCTGCAAAGGTGAAGGCACTGGGGATGAATGTTTACTGGAGCCTGAATGAGGACCAATATCATCGTCATCCTCAGCTGGTGGTAATTTGGTTACCTTCTTCCTGGTTATTCCATGAAGATTTCTGTCGTGGCTGAGCCTATTTCTCTTACCTTTCAACATCTTTCTCTTGATTCCTGGAAAAAAATTTTACACATGAAGTCACGTTCAACTTAAAGTTTACAGCTGCTTTGTTTTCCCATAATATATCTCTCCATGAATTTAACTAGGTAATAAAATCCTTTTACAGTATTTACTGTATATGAATATTTTACATACTTGCGGTAAGGATACTAGATGAGGATTTCTTCAGACGAGCAGTATATTTGGTTCTGTGTTCCGGAAGTTTCTTATTTCGCCTTTCATTATGCTCTTTGTCCTTCAATCGAGTTGTCCGCATGTTACCTCTCAACATTTTCTGCTGCCATTCAACAGATTTCATAATAGCCTCGAGATGGGTACTTTGTAGAATTTCTGGAAAAAGAACGTGTTTCCCATCCCATTTAAAAAATGATAAAATAAAAATTCACTTAGATCAAACTTTTATAAACACAATTTCTGTACAGTTTACTTTTAAGGACACATAAATAAAATCAGGATAAAGTTCGTCAACACAAAGACAAAGATGTAATGAAAACTATTCTCAATGCTCACCATCAGAGAATGATAAAACGGGATGAAAACCAGGGTCTATAAGAGCAACTCGTTGATGCACAGAAAGCTGCTCAAACGGTTCCTGAGGTTGAGTTGGATCCTGTCTACCAGTGCACAAAGCACAAGCCGGTAGTATGTGATCGCATCCACATCTTACGGTAGAAGCTTTTGCTGCCCTTTTAGAAACTTCATGCAATCTATCGACTTGCAGTAACTTTCTCTTTCTGTAAACGCTCCATACATAAGGTCTTGTTCTGCTAGCAGCGGGCTCAATTTCTGGTGCAGTACACCGGCTCGTTGATCCTGGTAAAACACCGCTATAACCATTTACGGTTTCAGTGTTTTCAAGTATAACCAAGCCTTTGGCCGCTCTGACGTGACGCTGTAGGTCATTGTGTTGGCGGATTCTGTATTCCAAATCCGATATTTGGGCCTGAAGCCAAGTCCAACGCGATGCCACACCTGCACGATCCTGAGCGTATCTCCAAGCTGCTCTTTTGGATCTGTGAAGACAAAGATTTTCTTTTATTTGTTCAAATTGAATAATTACCAATGGATATCGAACAACTCCAGCAGTCCAGCAGTTTTACTAAATTCAGAAAAGAAATAGAAGATTAGCTGTGAATATCGTAAGTTTTTTAGAAATTAATAAAAAAAAATTTGTTATTACATATTTGTAGAGAAAGATAAGAATCGTTCGTTTCAGTAAAGGGGAGTCATACTTTCGTAGATTAAGTTTGTGACTGATACAGCCGTCAGACAGTGAAAAGATAAAAGGCAAAGTTGTTATAGGAAATATCGACATTGTATAATGAAATGATAGATTTTGTAAGCATTATCTAATTTAATCCTGATTTCCATCTATGCCGATATAATTTGATTTTGATTTATGGAAAGCAGAAAAAAATAGTGATGGTAAATAACTGCTTACAGACAAATAGATTACTCTTCATATTGCGGTACTGTTATAAAGTCGACTATTTTGTATATGAAAACACGGCAGGTACTAATCATTCCTGTAGTTTAACGGTAATGTATGTGCACAGCTTTTTATCTGTGCCATTTTCCATATTTGTCTAATACCAATAAGCGGGTACTGGGTATTCATTGGTATAAAAATCTGCCTAAAACTAATTTATTCAACCGACTATTTGACCTCAAATGATTTACTATCGAGTCAGTAAAGATAAGAATTGATGATGTGCAATTCAGACTATCCGACAAAGACTGATATTTCTGCAATGCTATAGTTTGAAGCAAAATTATTTAGGAACTGGTTCTCACAATTTTCCAATAGTGGTTATTAATGTCTAAATAGTTATTGACTCATAAGCCAGCCCTTATTACCTACAAAGTATACTGTAATCGAACCAAAATGAATATATTCGATTACGAGTAGATTGAAAGCGATTTAAGGATGTTACTTATAGCTGTTTACCCGTTTTCTGTATACATTTAACATAAAGAACTTCCTTTGTTACTCGGTTTTATTTAATATGAAACAGATACGTGTTACGTATATGCACGATGATTCTTGTCTATGCAAAGTAAAGATGTTATATTTAACGTTTCCCTTTCCACAGTCGATTCGTTCAGCCCGAGACATGATTAATAGTTATAATATTGAAAAAGTGTGTTGCCGGAGGAGAAGAATTCTCTCGTATATTTCAACTTGGGTTCAATATAAAATTCAAAGACAGCATCTAATTATTTAATACTCCTTCGTGATGTATTTTTAGCTGAAGAAACAGTGTTTTCTAGTCTACAATCAAATGTTAACTATCCAAGGTAATCAATATGGATTAATAGTTAATACAGACCATTGCGATTACCCGTAGGTACATACATAAGTTCCAGCCAATTTTTATTGCTAAAAGAAGGAATATCTGGGCAATCAGGTGAATTAACTGAATAAGTTAGCAATTCTTAATTTCATTTAAATATCGAAAATTCTTAAATAATAAGTAATTGAATCATCATCTCCGAATAATAAATTATAAATCAAATTCATGAGATGATTTGAGGAAAAAAACTCTGAAAGAACTGTAAAATTTAAACATCATCAGAAACATAGTAATACGAGGGAAGGGTTCAACTCACATTGGCAGCGGCTGCTGATGTGGATTGTTAAAAGTCTGCATTTCGTCGCAACTTTCTCCCCCGCTACTAGAAGCGGTGCAATCAGAGTCTAGATTATTTTCAACAGTCCTAAGTTGGCAAGCCAAAGGTCCTGCGACGGTTTCGACGTCATTTTTTTGCACCTTAACTTGCGGTGTGCAAAATACAGGATGTCTATTGGTAGTGGTACTGGTCTGTGGTCCTAAATTGTCTCGTGATCCGCCGCCAAAGTATCGACAACAAAGACGCTGTCTATTTAAACCATTGCTCTGTGCAACAGACGTCTTTTCTATTTTTTGCAAGAATGAATTGAGGCTGGTACTTATCTCGGGAAAGTTTCTAACCGACGACTTAGAGCTAATGTTAACTAATTCCTGAAAGAAATATTTCTTTACTCCGAGATGGGCCATTTCTAAAACCCCAGTATTCTCTTCAGCAACATGCCGACCGATAATTCTACCCTGAAGTTTCCTAAGTCTTCTCAACAGAAATGCGCATCGTCTCTCGCTCTCAAACTGTTTATGAGACACAGTTTCCTGCTGATTACGAAGACTGTTAAACTTTTGTTGTTCAACGGCATCTACTATGTTAATATTATCATTGCACAGACTCATAACGTCCACGTCGTTCAAAAGATCTCTTTCAAAAGAAGAAAATCCCTCAGGTATTGGGAACATTTCAACACTATCAGCCCCGCTTACAGCAGGTTCATTATTTCCCCCGATATTATCACCGCCCTCAGCTCCCTCCATAGATTTAATAACTTGCAATATATCCTCAACGTTTTGTCCAATGTCTCCAACGCTACTAGAGCTACATTGTTCAGTTTCATTAGCCATAACAACATGACCAAAGTTGATCATCTGTTCGTCATCTACTTCTTCTTCGATGTTTTTATCCTCGTTTGAAATAGTCAGATTTTCATTAGCCGCGATAGGCACGTCTATATTTGACTTTAAGAAACCCATATTATCCGTTTGATCACCCATAGATGGGTCGTTCATTATAATATCAGTAACCTTTTGATAAAGGCTGTCCAAGACAACCGGCCTTTCGCTACTTCTATCAAATTCAATTTCTCCTGCGATATCTTTGTCTTCAAATTCTTTCCTATTAACGATCAGGTTGGAGGTTGATTTCTTTTTATATCCAGACAACGTATCCAAGCCGTTTCCGTAACGTGAATTAATAACATCACGAATTAACTCCTTTGATATACCTCTCAGACACTGATCGTCTATTTTTGATGGCTGAACGTTAGCTGATACAACAAACTTCGCTAATACTTGACGATTTTTACACACTTTTGACGCCTGCGAGGGAGAGAGGAATCCGCTGTTAGGTAATGGGGCTAACAAATTATCAGGCTTTTGAGGACCACCTTCTGTCAGAGCAGGGGCCATCACTGCCAAAGACGATGCCACTGCTCCTGCCTCCACATCCAGAGGCTCCCACCTGCGCCCACTCTCCTCGTCTGTCGCGCTTAATCCCATTCATCCATTACTCTCCCTCACTTCTTTTGGGGCTAAATATTTCTTAGATATTAATATGTTTGGTCTATATTATTCTATTTTTTTTTTTTTTTAAATCTATCTTAGTTCAAATTATGCAGGGCTTAAGTCCACCAAGTCTTTGATATATTCCCGTGGGAATAACGACACGATATTTTCTTCATGGGATAGCGAGAATTTTTATGTATTTCATTTAGGAAAAATATAAGAAACTGACCATTTTTATTGGCAAAATTTTCACCATTTTTAGGAGTTTTTTTTTATTATTATTTATTTTTTTTTTTTTCTTCCTTTTTATTCTCTCTTACTTTACTTATTTATTTATTATTTTATTTATTTTTCAACGGCACGTAAACGACGGCGAATGTTTGTCGCGTTTAGTTCCCGGGGCACCGGGAATACAAGATACTCTGACGCACTCCCACGTGATTAGACGATGCGGAACAGAAACAGAGGCATTTTTCAAGGGGTGGGAAAACAAAGATAAAAACATCCCGCGCCGTCGTCGTCACCAAAGCCACTGAAGCTGCGTGTGTATTGCATAATAATATGCAAGCATTGGTTAATCGGTAGTTTACTAACCCACGCTTATCTTTTAGCTTGTAATATTAAACAGATTTAATAACTCGGAATAAATCATTCGACGAACATACAATGGCGGAGCAAAAAATCTTTCACGCTCGTTTCCAAGCTATCCTCCTGCCGCACACACGGCTGCCTCAAGTATAATCCACGAATAATCAAAGAGTGAACCACTACGCAACACGACACAACTATTGTATAATTTATACAATATATAATCCGTCACACCCAACTATAAACTTATTTATTATATATTTTAATATTATTTATCCACGTGCGACTATTTCGCGATTAATTATAGACGATAAATCACGGTTTTACACATCTAACAACGCCTTTAATTTCGCTTAAAGTCACAAGCTACGAGCTATTTATCAATATATATGAAATTCGACCAACTTCGTTCGCTGGGCACGTTAACCGACCAATACTATGGCGCGACTACCGGATGTCGTAGTCTCGTACTGCGAACCAATCCCCGACATTCTTTTACACCCGGCACAAGTCGCCAGTTGCGCTCCACGTGTACGCGATCAAAGCTAATGGAAATTTACCGATATTTTTCACACCAGGACGAAGTTTTTCGACGAATGCCTTGAGTCCGTATGTTATTAAAATTAACGTTATCCACTACCGTTCTCCTAGCCTTACGATTAATTATTTACATTATCATTTTCGCCCAATGAAATACAATCAGTAAAACCGGAAATGAATGGTACTGTAAAATTATTTCACGGAAATAATTTCCCGCGATCGTTAAGGCAACGCCATCGTATATTGCGTAAGCTTCTGTCCATTGGCTGAGCCTAAACGTCTTCAACGATTGGCTTAAGATTGGACATTTCAGGACAACATTCGATGGACTACATGTATCTATCGTTCAGCCTCCTACGCGTATTACCCGATCGTCAAATACCTCAGAGTTCATATTCGCTATAAAAATGCTTAGATTTTTATCCGTTAAACATTGAATCAGCGGATCGTTTTAAAAAATATATCTGCCCGGTCTGCACTTTCGTTAAAAAAAAAGCGGCTTTACAACGAACCGAGTAAAGTAGCTAACAACATTACCGACTGTACTGAGGATTGCTAATAAAAATTAGGGCGCTCAATCTATTCATATCCTCGCGGATGTTCGTTTCAATACCTTATTCATAAAGTATAGTCAACTTTTTAGCACGTTTTACAAATAAATGAAGATAATGCTGAGGTATAGAATTAAGAATCATGAAAAGGTTACAGAATACAACATTTTTTTTAAGAAAAAAGAAATATTGTTAATAAAGTAATTGAGATCCACTGTATGCATACATACATCGTTCATACATACACATATCGCTAATCAAAGTGTAGAACGTAGATATATCGATAGTCGATTGAACTTCTCTAGTTTTCATCTTCGTGCTGTCAATTTGTTGATTATTATCTTTCTACGATTGTTTTATAAACAATTACACAACTCACTGATATCACTCGGCGAAAACTGACAGTCGGATATTATAATCCACGAATCAAAACACGCTGGCAGCTGTTCAATATGGACATCGCTAAATCGCTATTCACTGACGTACGCGATCACGAAGGTTATGTTGGTAAAGAGGACTATAATGTAAGTAATTCGTTTTTTGTCATAACTAACAATTTAACGGTAAAATTCAGGAATCTGTTAGTTTCATTAAACAAATAAGACTTTCTTTTTTTCAATTTCAACATTAGATAAAAATTTACCTAGAATTAATTCCAGTCAGAACATAAAAATGAAAAAAAATTGCTTCGAAGTCTAGTTTTCACCCCCTGTTTTCATACAATAGAAAAAATTAGAGGCGGGAATATCTGACGACGAATATGAGGTTGAAAATGGGGATTTTAACGAGGCGGCAGCACTTTCTCCGGCCCCCGGAGGCTCGTTTTCTGCGTTGACTCCGTCAATGTGGCCGCAGGATATTTTAGCCAAGTTAAATCAACCAGATGATCCTAATTCTCAACCGGAATATAGGTAACACATTGAATTCTTCTCCCTTGGTTTAGTTTTCTGATTTTTCAATAATTGATCATTTTTGTTGTATTAGGTTCGACGAGTTTGGATTTAGAGTCGAGGAAGAAGACGGGCCAGAACAAAGTTCAAAAAAACTTTTAGGGGTTCCTTTTGTCGAAGATCCTCAGCATAGGTGGTTACTGACTTGAGTTATAATTAAGAAATAATCATTTCCTTCAAACTATGGAAGTCTTTCATTCAGTTTCATTCATTTTCTTTCAAATCTCATAACGGGATATTTTTTTTTTTTTTTATATGAGCTGAAATGAATATTTTTCTATAGAAAATGGAAAAAATCATTTTGTGCACGACTATGTGAAGGTGTGATAATATGATAGCTCAATCTAAATCAAAAGAATATTATGTCTAGATTGCAGTGGGTGGCGCACATGGAATTCACTCATAACAAAGAGATATCTCAGGTATCTTGGCAGGATGTTGATCAGAGGTTACCAAGGACAGATAAATTACGAGAAATGGTACGACGCGGTATACCACACTCTCTGAGACCTCAGATGTGGATGAGAATGTCAGGTAATATCCATAAGTTGCCTTAACACAAACGATAAGCGATCAAAATGGTGAAGTAACTCCTGAATTTAATTTCATCCCTAAAATATTAAGGGCAAACTTGCCTATCTGTAGATATCTGGGAACAGATCTGCCCAGATGCAATTGTGGATCCATTGATTTCTTGTTCAAAATATATTTAAAAATTCCAGGAGCATTGCAGAAGAAAACAGCCTCGGAAATTACCTACAAAGACATAGTGAAAGCTTCGAGTAATGACGCATTGATGACTAGTAAACAAATAGAGAAGGATTTACTGAGAACTATGCCTGCCAATGCCTGCTTTAGTCATCTTAACAGCACTGGTATACCTCGGTTACGACGTGTTATGCGTGGACTGGCCTGGTTATATCCTGATATAGGGTAAAGATTGCAATATGTGTAGATATTATCAAAAAATTTCTAAGCAGGAACTGAGATACGATCTTACACCCAAAATTAGCGGCTGATAATAATATAACTTGCCAATTCGAAGGATTTGAATCAATGAAGAAAAGGAAAATCAAATTCGGGTCGTTTCTAATCGTTAGTCAAATTACTTTTTCTCTTTAGATATTGTCAAGGCACAGGAATGATGGCGGCTTCTTTGTTATTATTACTTGAAGAAGAAGACGCCTTCTGGATGATGGCTACAATTGTTGAAGATTTATTACCAGCTTCGTATTACTCTTCTACTCTTTTAGGTAATATTCTAACAAGATTTTAATCCACAGAAATAATAAAACTGCAAACATAAATGAAAATACACAGCCAATTCACACTGACTAAACTCATTCCGTTCGTATTATTATTATAAGGTATACAAGCGGACCAACGAGTACTCAGGACTTTGATAACAAGTTTCCTGCCGGACCTAGATCTCGTTCTTGCTCAACACGACATAGAACTGAGTCTGATATCTCTACACTGGTTTTTGACCTTGTTTGCATCTGTTGTGCACATGAAAATCCTCCTACGGATATGGGACCTCTTTCTATTTGATGGATCCATCGTTTTATTTCAAACCACACTGGGGATGTTGAAAATAAAAGGTGAATAAACAATGCAAGACACTTTTCATCATTCTAGTTCAATTTCAATAACATATCTCCAATCTGATAGCTGTAATAAGATTTTAAGTAATGATATATTTTTTACAGAGACAGAACTAAAGCAGTTGGAGAATTCAGCACAAATATTTAACGCCCTATCAGATATACCAGGAGATATTGATGACGTAGATCAGTTGCTGGAGGTAAATGGTAAAAATATGACGATACGAGAATCGGAACTACAAAACTTTCTCATTCACCTATATTGAGTGACGAATTATATTCCAGGTTTCTCTCGATGTTGGAGGTTCTCTAACAGATGTTTTAGTCGAAACTCACAGGCGTCGACATTTGGCATATTTGATGGCCGATCAAGGAGGTCTAGTCGGAAATCCTGACGCAGCTCCAAATCTTCCCAAGCAACATCTCAATAGGTGTGTAGGTATTTAAAAAACTTGAAAAAAGGTCCACTGATCACTGTTGTATTTTAGGAATTAAGATTCTCGCCATAGCATAATATCTCTTAATTCCTTCATCTGATATTAAAAATATCATTCACAGGCGTCATATGAAAAGAAATAAGTCTATGCTACACACGTTTTTATTTGGCGATGACAATGGCGAGGATGATACTAAATGTAAAAATATTCGTCAAACAGGTTCGTAGGATGATAGTTACTTTGATTCCTGATTAGGGTGTCATTTTTTTTTTTTTTTTTATGGCATTATGTCCAAGGTCGCCAAATTTCCTATGTTAAATGAATGGAAAACAGAAAGACTCGATGAGGAACCTCTAAAAAAATTCGACATAGCCCAAATTCATACCACATCATTATGGCATATAGTATAAGATACTGAGGGAGTGAGAGACCGGAACAGAAAAAAAAGAAACTACACCCTATTCCTGATATTAGAGGAACTAGCTAAGATCACTGTACCAATAATTTCGGAAGTAATGTATCATATTTTTGACCATTTCACTATGTTTGGTAGAAATTCTAGTTGACCTGCGCGAAGCCGTTTCGCAAGTTGCTAGACACTTTATTAGTGTGGATCCTAAACTGAATAACATCACTCTGGTAGCGGATTATAACATGGAAAGTCACGCAAAGGATCACGATAATTACGTTAACGTGTCTCGTACTCGTAAAAGAAGAGCCAAAGCTTTACTGGGTAATGGGTATTAAGAGCCTTCATTAATCCCTGATGAAAAAGGTCTTGGGAAAAGTTGTTCTTACCGCTATCTATTTTAAAACAGATTTTGAAAGACATGACGACGACGAGTTGGGTTTTCGAAAAAATGACATCATTACGATTATCAGCCAGAAGGATGAGCACTGCTGGGTTGGTGAACTAAATGGATTGCGGGGTAACTAATTTTTCAATTTTATTCTCCAATGTCTAGTAAGCTTTGTAAATTTATTCACCTTTTCCCCATTTTCATCAGAATCTCCTTTGTTATTGGAAAAAAAACTTCATTCCAGGTTGGTTCCCAGCTAAATTTGTTGAATTATTAGATGAGAGAAGTAAGCAGTATACTTGTGCCGGTGATGACGCAGTTAGTGAAGCAGTTACTGATTTAGTAAGAGGTAGTTTATGTCCTGCGGTAAAATCTGTACTAGAACATGGTATGCGGAGACCGTCTTTTTTGGGAGGACCTTGTCATCCTTGGCTATTTATTGAAGAGGCCTCGAATCGAGAGGTAGAAAAAGATTTCAATTCAGTCTACAGCAGATTGGTACTTTGTAAAACCTACCGGCTCGACGAAGATGGAAAAGTTCTCACCCCAGAGGAAGTATGTAAACCATATTAACATACATTTAGTACTTTATTCGTGGGAACCCAATCTTTCTGAAGCAATCTATTATGACAATTACATATAACAAATATGATAAAAGTAATATGACTGACTTTATTTCAGCTGCTTTATCGGTGTGTCCAGTCAGTTAACTTGACGCACGACAATGCTCATGCTCAGATGGATGTAAAGCTTCGTTCTCTAATTTGTCTGGGACTAAATGAGCAAGTACTGCATCTATGGCTTGAGGTGTTATGCTCGTGTGTTGAAGTTGTTCAAAAATGGTCAGTTGTCTATAGTAAAAGAATTCCGTTTATCAAAACATGATAGAAAATTGATTGATGATTTTTATGTAGGTATATATATATTTTTTGGTTTTTTTTCATCCATACAGGTACCAGCCATGGAGTTTTATAAACAGCCCAGGATGGGTGCAGATAAAATGTGAATTGAGAATACTAAGTCAGTTTGCATTCAACTTGAACCCTGACTGGGAATTGCCACCTAAAAAAGAACAGTCACAGCCTCTGAAGGACGGTGTCAGAGACATGCTTGTTAAACACCACCTCTTTAGCTGGGACTTGTAGTTGTTAGATGTGGAAATTTACTATTGTTGTATTTTCACTACCTCAAGGATAATGCTATGGCGGTTGCAACATAGGTATATTTTTTTTAACTTATCTGATTGTTGTTAAATACTGTGTCTTTCTCAAACAAAGATCCATATTCATTTTCGTAAGCTAGAGCAAGACGTTTACAGTACGAGCTTTGCATAAGGGTATTCCTAATAAAATACTTGACTTTTTTTTTTAACTTTTAACAATCTAGCATATTAAATCAATCAATATAGATCATCCAAATTGACCGTTATCATAATCCAAGACGAATACAATAAGATAAGTTCATCGCTGATTTGTATCAGTGTGCAAACAAAATTGGACAATAGATTCGTAGCAAGTTTATATTTATGTGTGTAACACACATTACGTTCGCACACTAGTAACGAGATTCGTGATATCATGTTTCCATAGAAATGATATCAGAATGTAAAATATGTAAATAATTAATTTTAGAAAGTATACCACTGACATATTTAATTTTATTAACATTTTTATCGTATATCTTGACATTCGAAAATAATATTATTTACTCGTCCATAAAACCAATTGCAGTGCTTGATATGACTTAATTAATCATGCCGGATAGATAAAGGAAACATAATTATTAATATATTGCTTTTCCTCGATATCTACGATCTGATTAAAAAAAAAAATCGATTAATCTACCCCAACCATGGATTATGTATATTTTTTTAATAATATTTTCAAACCAAAATCCATTGCATGTACTATTAGAATATTTATTGAAAATACATAAATATATTGCTTTAGATATTCTATCAATCGATTTTTTATGTAAAATAATGCAGATGTAATAGATTATTAGATTTTGCATCAAAATATTTTTTAAATGATATAATTTATTAAGATCAGAACCTTTCTGACTCATTCTTTAGAATTACAAATAATCTGGCTCGTTAATGTAATTGGCAATGGTATCTACCGTAAGCGACTTAATTTTTGCTTTAATGACCATACGCATTTTTAGATAATTAATTAAAATCATGCGAGTATAAAAAATATTTATTACGATTTCATATATTTCTATTATTAGTTTTCATCGTCTACTATTATACCATGAAGGTACACAATTTGGATTAATTTTTCTATCACAGATTAAAAAAAAAAAACAATTGTAGTCTTGAAATGTAGTACATCAATTTATAGTCTAATTTCAAAATATTACTGTAGATTTTAGTTTTATGAAGAAATTAATTTGCGTATTTAGTCTTATTGCCATTTTGCAAGTATAATTATTTACAAAAAAATTATATAAAAATCTTTCAATAATAAAATTTGACTATAACGTATATTTAAAAGTTATTGTGCAAATTGTTTCTTATTTTCCTCTGTCGCATAGTATGTACAAATATACCTGGTAAACTTACACAGTTCAAAAATATCTTTTGTAATCTTATGGGACTATAAATCTTGATTTGATGCAATAAATATTTTCTGTAATCAATCACCTCAATTCATAAGCCTTTAAAAAGTTCTCTACTCTTTCTTTGATTTGTTGCAACAAAGTTCCGTCAAACTGGTGTCTAAAACTTTCAGATTTAGGAGTTCCGGCTCCTTTGTATTTTTCTGTGACGCTATTCCATGTTTTTTCAATTTTGCAGCATCCAAATCCAAGTAATGATTGTCAAGAGGATCTGGGCATTCAGAATCAATTTCAAAATCCATTCTACACCCACATTCTTGCTTTTTTATAGAAATAATATGCAAATCCATTACGTTTGTTCCCGTAAGTCCAGTTTTCAATAAATCTTTGCCTTTTTTAAAACAAGAATAAAAATTGTACGCGTCGTTGTCATTTATCACATTCTCAGGGATCAATTTCTCTAGTGCTCTAATTTTCAACGCCAGGGAATCTCTGTCTTCATCAATTGGAATGTCTCCTGTGTTTGATTCCCCGACTTCATTCTTCTCCATCGCCTTCCACCCTTCGGCTGGCTTCTCAACTGCCTTATGTTCATGTTTTTCCTCCACCATCTCTTGGTGTAGACGACGACGTAGTTTATTGCGCAGATCATGAATAATAGGACCAATCGCTGGGTAGCCAAATGCCCCAGCTGCGTCAGTGGGTCCGTCTTGCCCGTCAGTCCCTCCGCTCAACATAACTACATCATATTGTGTCAGGCCCGGATCTTCTTTGACAATTGTCAACCAATCCATGGAAAACTGGAGTGCGAGTTGTTGATTGCGACCCCCAGTACCGTTCCCTTTCACTACAACAGTTGGCTCGCCTCCGCTGATCAAAACGACTCTTTGCCCGGCGTAATCTTCAACAAGATTATAAATTTCATCTACTTTTTTAGCAGCCAAAGCCAGGATTGGATCCTCCTTGATAAGATCAAAGAAACTTTCTTTATCCATTCGCTTTTCCAATGCCATACATATCAGGCTAGCTACTCTGGCATAAGCTAAGCTAACATCACCTACTTCTCCCTCAATATCATTACGCAATATGATGGGAATGAAGCCTTTTTGAAGAGCTTGGGTCCTAGCTGCTTCTATCGCAATTGAGCTATTCCCAATAATGATGTTATTAACATGTTTGAACTCTTTGTTCTCATTTAACAATGCTTTGTCATCAATATCTTCCTGGGATGTTACTACAGTCTTCATATTCCAATCTAGACTGTCAAACAAGTCATATTTCTTCAATATACCTGTTACTTCATCAGCTGCTTTTGGACTATAGACTGTTGGACCGCTGGCTATTTCTGCTATTGGATCTCCGACTATGTCAGATAATATCAAGCTTATTACAGACGCTGGGTAAGCGAGCCGAGCCAATCCCCCTCCTTTAATCATGGACAATTTTTTCCTGACGATATTCAATTCCCTAATATCTGCACCTGCTTCTTGAAGCTTTTTACAAAATTCCTGTTTTTCTTTCAACTCAAGCTGACCCCTAGGCATACAGAGCAGGGCTGATCCTCCGCCTGATATCAATACAATTAGAGTATCTTTTTCTCCCAGTCCTTCAATCAAATCTATGATATTGTCAGTAGTGGAAAGACTTTCTGCATCTGGCTGATTGTTCTTAGCTCCTTCCCTGAATTCTACTGGCCCATGAAGATTAGGGAAGTTTGCAAAGTCTTTTACCTTCCAAATAGTGTCTTTGGAGCCTTTGGGTACGCTAATAATGCCTTTTTTCAAACGATTACCAAGCAATTTCTCAACGCCTGGTACCATGTTCATAACTGCTTTACCAAAACCGATTAAATAAACGTTTTGATTAATAGGAAAGCTCTGATCGCCAACAAACAACTTGTTTTCATCTAATTTTAATCGCTTTTCAATTATGGTACGAGGAAGCACAGCCTCTACTCCGCTGAGGAATATTTCTCGCATTTCTTTTCTCGTTTGTTCTAGTGGTGTGGGTTTGGATGACATATTAAGGATTAAATTTAACTTAGAATTATTTAATTTAAAAAGTTTGTTGCCGAAAAAATTACTTATATTCATTAAAATAGGTTTTATATTTAACAAATGCAGGTGGAATATGACCGATCTTATAATAACGTATTGCTCTATAGGTGAAGAGAAAACTTACTGATAAAAACTAAAGCGAAGACCGTTGAGTAATCCCAATCATTAAAAATATTTGATAAGAATTATCACAGTGTAGAATTCTCATTTATTAAGCATATTATATAGATTGTGAATAAAATGTCATAACATGCGCGAATTCGTAGCAGACGCGTAGCAGACGACAAACTCTGGATCTCGCAGCCGTATTTGCCAGACGACAAAATCCATCAACACCACTCTCTGCGTTCACCTATCTATTCCACGGTTGTCAATATTCCCGCCAAAAAATTTATACCGCGTGTCTATTTATGCTGTCTTGATTTATGCAGCGTCCGCGAATACCTCAATTGAATGTGTGCTATAAAATATAAATTGCGATTGCAGTTCACTTATGTACAGTTTATTTTAGTTTTAACCAGTTCAAACGTATCATGACTGAATTAAATAATTGAAGAGAGACGATAAAGACCTTCTAAACCCAGGTGGTTTATATTGTTCGGAGTTTATTTTATTTTTGTCTCTGACAGATTCTCGGTCCTGATAACCGAGGGTAATTATACTACAACCATTCATTTGATGTTTAAACTAACGTAATAATGTTTAATTTGTTATTTCGTTGATTTGAAGGTCGAAAGATAATACGGTTTTGAAAATGGAGAGCGACGATGATTTTGATGCTGGAGATTTACTGGAAGATCTTTTGGCAAACGATGAGACAGAAGAAATACAGGCGCCGCTCCAAGCACCAAGATTAACAGAACCAGACGTGAACTTTTTAGACCAAGAAACAAACCAAGATATAACAGAGTCCAAAACAATGGATAAAAAGGCGACGATTCATAACGGCGATACAGACTCATCTGACGACGAAGATAAACGCGATTTTGAAAATCAAAAGTACTCTAGTTCCGGGCGAGATATTAAAAACATCCTAAAAAACAACGCGTCCGAAACAAACACCTCATATTATAAACCGTCCGAAAATTTAAGCACCTCATTTTCCAAAAGTCATAATACAGACTTAAGCTGTCCCCCACATCCAGTTAAAACCGAATCAAAAGATGTTTACTGCGATCCGATCTTCGGACTCAGAATCATAAACCCCTTAATATCATCGGCTTCTCTGAAAGAAAGAATGACTGGTAGAACTGCAGTCACAGTTTCTAGAGTCAAGTGTCATTTGAAGACTGGAGATCTCCAAAACGATTGGGTAATTGCTGGTGTGTTGATAAACAAATCACCAACCCGCAGTTCCCAGAAAGGAGACCGATACTGCATTTGGAGAATAAGCGACTTGGCCGATGGCATAAAAAGCGTGTCTCTATTCTTGTTCAGAGATGCATATAAATCGTTTTGGAAGACCAGCGCTGGCACGGTTATTGGAGTTCTGAATCCAGGGGTGATGGATAATAAAGATGAGAACATCAACGAGGCAGCCTTGTCAGTTGATAATGCACAAAGACTGATGTTATTAGGTGTTTCAAAAGACATGGGGGTCTGCAAGTCGAGAAAGAAGAACGGAGATCGATGTACATCTGTAGTTAATTTAAGCAAATGCGAATACTGCATATATCATGTCCAGCAAGAGTATAATAAATGCGCGCGTAGATCTGATCTGCAATCTTCTTGCAGTGGAAAAAGCGTATCACAACTGAATGGCTTGAGAAATAAAGTATTAGGTAAAGGTGAGACGATATATGGTGGACGAAGCTTCATTGCAGTTCCTGCTAGGCGGAATTTAAAATTGATAGAAAAAGATAAGGCGCGTTTGGAACTATTGCAAAACGGGAACATTGTTAGGGACAATCCTCAGCCATCTAATTTCAGCTTGGAAACAAAGAGGAAAGCAAGTTTAGTAGAATTAACTAGTAATCAAGTGAAGAAAGACTCTGAGAGATTGGCCAAGCTGAGGGGACCGTTGCCTAATGATCAACCTGGTTTGACTTTGAATTCTATATCTCCTTCCATTCTTATACAAGCCAGTAATACTCGTGTCTCCATTGCCTCTCCTGAAGCAAAGCCCCATTTAAGTTTAAGAAAGAATTCTACTGTTATGGCTATTCCGCAATTAGGAGTTGGATTGAGCGGAGGAATGATTGATCTCTCGGAACCGGTAACTAAGAAGAGTACAGAGATAGCTAAGATTAATGCGCTTAAATGGATTCAGAGAAATGGAGCTATCAAGAAAACTAATCCAAATAAAGTTCGGAAGACTCAGGAAGAAAAGATTGAGAGAGGAACAAAACGCCAGAGGGAAGTCAGCGAGGAAACCGAGCAAACTCTTAAAAAACAAAGCACACTGTCTAGTAGATTTCAAAAGATGATAGCGGCCACTTCGAGGCATACGGACCTGATTGAACAATCCGATGAACAAGAGAAGGACAAATATTTCAACAAGTTAGAAATGAAAGAGAAGATGGAAGAGAAAATGATGAATACTTATACGGTGGAGTGCAAGGCTGTAAAGTGTCTTATTTGCAAATATACCGCATTCTCAGCTTCGGATATGTGCAAAGATCAAAAGCACCCGTTGCGAGTTATCGACGCTGTTAAGAGATTCTTCAAATGTGGCGATTGCAAGAATAGAACGATTACATTGGATAGACTGCCGTCGCATAGTTGTAAAAATTGCCAGAGCTCAAATTGGATTAGATCTGCGATGATGGATGAAAAAAAGGTTGAAATTCCTGGAAGTAGTTTGAGCATTCGCGGAGGAGAGGAAAAGTTTATAGGATCAATTGTAACAAACGGTTCTCTAAATCTTTCAGTTCCTGACTCTGACTGAAGTCTTGTAGATATGAAAATTTTATAATAATCCCTCTAGAGAAATACATCAGCCCTTTTTTTCTTACTTCACTATTATCGTATAAATAATATAAATATCATGCGGCGCTTTATACCAGCGCTCTACCATGTTTACAATAATTATTACAATAACTACTTGGTATTAACAGATTTAAATTGAACAAAAGGATTTATTTTATTAACGTGATTATTTACACAAATTGTAGAAACTCGCTCAAATCACTCTGCTGTTTTATCAGATTACGTGAGAACAAAAATATAATTAGTGATATGAAAGGTTTATGAATTTGACTACCCATATTTCCTCTGTGTCATTCTTCTATTTATTTTATTCCAGTATTCTTACGTTAGTTAAATTTCATCAGGTCTTTTAAAATGATTGAAATAATTTTCTATTTAGATTGTATTTTGTTGATTGATCATCTGATATTATAAGTAACATTGATACCGCAATGAAAATACCTCATGGATCCAATAAAGTTGCACTGTGCAATCTTATGATTCGCATGAAGATAGAAAAATGATATGAAACATATTAAGTCTTCTTACTGTTCTGTATAATTAATTCACTTTTAAATATAACTTACAAAATGTTCTGTAAAAGCACACGAAAACACCTTTTTTTTTTCATTTTTCTCTTTAGTATTATCAAGAGAAGTACATGTTCTCCTATGCTATCAAAAATAGTAAACTTATCACCTTACATTTTCTTGAGAAATGTAATTGATTGTAATCACAACACTTTATAAGGCAGTGCAAATATTTAATTATTTCTTTGTTGTTTTGAAATTATCCTTATACCTTAATCTCAAGCAGTGATAAATAATTAATTAAGAAATACATCGGTTCATTTATTAGAAGGTTCATGAAGTTGATAAAGATTACATATCCGACCATATACCTCCAATATTCAAAATGTATACATTTACTTCATTATTATATTTTTTTTATTTTCTGACCTTAGTGTAAAGATTGAAACATTCCTACCGGATCAATCAATGTATCATTTAAAATCAACATATTGCCAACTGGGATGAAAATGATATACCCTTTAATAGCTAATAATTAACTATCACTATCCAATTCACCAGTCCCATAAATTCTATATGCACACACCCGTCCATGGCTGGTTTCTTTTCTTTTCGCTCTCTTTTCCACAAAGATTTCAATCGGTCTACTTTGCCATTTCATAGAATTTCATTTTATGATCATTGATCCACGCACACGTTGAATTACAACGTGTAATGGTAAAGAATAAAATGAAATAACGAGAGATTCCTGATGGTAATAAGAATGGTTAATAAAGACTTATAAGTCGTTGCGCGTTAAATAAAAATTACGAAACTATTAAAAGATCTTGTGATTTATGTACAGGAATCTTTATTATTCATATGAATTTAACTAATGGTACAAAATGTACGATACACAAATTGTATTTATAATAATCAATTTATTACATTTCCATGATTCTGTATGAACAAAAATAACGCTACAATCATAGATACACAGGTAATTTACCAATTCCATAATAAGAACTACAAATACAGTGACGAAATATCAATTTTCAATACAAGATTATCATGTCTCAAATTATGTACTGTACAATCGTAATTAGCGTTCGTAACTTGCAGGAAATTTAAATAAATCCATGTGAATAATTAAAGAAGCTAATATAATAAGACAATGTATTATTAATACAATAGGCAGGTATCAAGCTGGCTGGCCATTCATATAGTCTTGGACTGTCGGCATACTGCGTGTTATTTTTTTTTTTTTTTTTTTTCCTGTTTAATTTTACATGCCAACTACAACTGCTTGATGTTCGTTAAATTCTAAATGATAATATGATTCCAAGTGTGCCATATATTTATCCCAACGACATTGTCCTCTATATGTATGCTGTTTTCTTTTAAATCCTATGTGAATGATGGCTGATGTTAATATAACGCTTATAATTGGGTCTCCGTACCGATGTTCTATCTTTTGGTGAGCTTATTTTCACCAAATTATTTTAATTCCGGAGAAACTGATATTAATGTAATCGTGTGAGTCTGGAAGCTAAGAGAACCGAGAGTTTGCGTCGGTAGTTTAATAGTCGTCTAGATCGAAACTTTCAACTTCAATATCTTCCAGCTGCATACTTTGGAAATCCACTTTGTACCGTAAAACACCTGTAAAATACATAAAAATTAAACATTTAATAAGACAAAGTTGGGTAAAATTTGAGCAATAGAAAATAACTCAGTCATGAGTATTAAATAAATGATAATAGCAGACTGGTCGCAGTCCATTGATCACAAATTAGCAAAATCTTTTTAGATCACAAAAATTATCGGTCGAATAATAATTTCATTGTATATTTGTAAGACCTAATGACAAGTGCTTATTTCCGTTGAATACTTCTTTAATTTAAAAATACTTTATTAGAAGATGTACCAAGCTAGTAATCTAACACTTAATAGAAGATATAAAAATTGTTTAAAGCACTTTTAATTAATATCAATCTGCTCAGTTATTGGCAAGGCTGTAATTGCATAAGTAGAGTGTGTTCAGAACTTATATAATTATAAAATAGACATATTCACTGGTTGTGATAGTTCTGCATCTAATTACAGAGTTCAAAGCAAGTAGTTCCTCCCATTGCGAACTGAGTACCCTGTTTCATTCATCAATCGGATTTTTTTTTTTTTTCTTACATGCAACGTGCAATGGTCAGGAATTACCAATGAGGATGACGCATCAAATATATTCCTATACACTTGTACCTTGTGATAAACATCCACGCACGGATACATACGGATTTGAACCATAAAGCTACTAAATATTATGGATGATATTGCAAACGAATATTCACTAAGTGGCCATTCTTTATATCTATCATAGGCGAGATAATTTTATGGCTTTATCCGAACCTATCAATAGATATCAAGTTTAATTTGAACCGACACACAGCTATGATAAAACGACATATTTTCCATCCCAAGTACTCTATAATTCGATTATTTGATGTTGTTATTGGAATGAAACTGAACGTTAAGACGACGTTAAGTGCATGTTAAATTATAAAACGTGTTGATATTCTTACTGAAGAGCTTGTACTATACCTTTCCCAGATTGCAAGCTAATAGAAATCACATATAAATTAATATTCATATTTCCAAAGAGTCTGAAATTAGACTAGCTGCTACATTTCGATAAAATACTTTGCATTGCATCTATCTATATGATCCATTCAATAACAATTCACAAAATGTTGAGCAGATATGTAGAAAGCAACGCTAGAAAATCGACAAATATCTAAAGAATGGCTGGAGATTTCGTTAGAAGTTTAAAAAAATTGAAATTTCGGTATTTGAAATACACTGAACAGCCAATTTTTTCGGAAATAAAACTGGATAAATATTTCTTAATCCACAGAGGAGTGTAGCTGACGAATTCAGAGCCAGTTTTCTTAGATCATTGCCGTTACACATCGTATAAATTATAACAGACATGCACCATTTCATTAAAGATAAAGAATGTGTAGCTAGATTTAAGCTGTGCGAGAAAATTTTGAAATAACACAATAGGATGACTCTGAGGACACTAGTCTCAGTTTGAAAAACTTGTCTGTTACATATAACACTGAGTCAACAAAAAAGGCAGTTCTTTTTTCGCATCTGCATTTTTATCCCTTAGCACTAAGTACAGCAGTAATTAGTGTATTGCAATGAAAAACAGATATTGTTCGATATATCGCTTAAATTTTACATTAACTAGTTCCACCGTGGTACTTATACTATGTAAAACTAGTGTCACCAGGGTTGTTAATATAATAAACTGAAACTCAAGCAATGATTCTTGGTAATTCACCAATGTGCCAATCACATTTCACCTGACATCTGCGTTAAATAATTTATATCAGTGGTTATAGCAAGTGAAGAATAAAATAGAAATATCCAATACAAGTGACACGATACTATGTACAAATTAACAATTGAAAATTTTTTCTTTCTTGAAATTAATCAAAATGCATCAAACCTTATTGCAACATCAACGAAATATATTTGAACATAAATGAAGAAGAGCAACACTTAGCAACAATGAGCATACCATACTAAAATAATTGCAGTTATCAATAAATACTTCAGTGATTTATACATTTAACCGATTATTCCTAGATAGTCTTTTAAATAATGACATACTATTCTTTAAATGTCTATGAACAATTAACACGAGATCAGGTACTTGCAATGCACAGGTATTTACCCGTATGAATAAAAAAGTAACCATTCAGCGACAGTATTGTTAAAATGAATAATAAAATTTTAATAAACTAATCTATGTCACGACAAAATGTTCTACAGAAAAAAGAAAAAAATATCGCATTCTAAGTTACGTTACACAAAATATAAGTGAGAGCACTCGAGACAGTAAATTAACTACCTGGTTGACTCTGAGTACTTGACAGATGAAATTAGTAATCATCGAGGTCAACATCGTCAAGAGGCTCATCAGCCTGCAGTGATTGGAAATCAACTTTGTAGCGCAGGATTCCTACATACCAAAATATACTCTGCAGTTAATAAACAGCTGCTAATTTATTTATTTATTTATTTATTTAGTTTTTAAATACCTAAAACACAAGCAAATAATCTGCCTAACTCAGACAGTGTCTCTATAAACAGAGACTGCACAGAAACTGTACAATAACAACTAATTGAATACCATCAATAATATTAGCCCATCCTTTTCACTATAGAGGTAAATGAAATAGACGAATTCTGTACAGATGAGAGGATGGAATCTGATCAATGAAAGGCTCTCCCAAGTATAAGATAACTCAGAGAGTAGTGAAGATTGTTTCGTCAAATATTATACAAAGAATACAAAACTTTTGAGCTTTCTGACCAAGGTTTGGAAGTGCTATAGCCCGAATACCCATATTGTCTAGGATCAGTTTGTACACTCATACATTCTTATTTGGTGGTGTCTAGTTGTAAATTATTAATATTGAAGACTCAGTTGATCAACAGCTTTAATAGAATTATTCTTCAAACTTATTACTAGCCAAGTTCTTTCCTATTGATTTATTGTAATAATTAAAGGAAATCTCACCTCCGATCCCACCGAACCCTCTGACGAATTGAGAACCTTCTTGTGACTTATCTGTGATGATTTCCAAAGTGGCTCCAAAGCTTTTATAATTGTTTGCAAGCCACTCCAAAAGTGGCTGGCATTCAACTAACTCCAATTCAACGCCGCTCTGTGAATATTAAACAAATACTTTTGTGCAAGTTTTATGCTAATTGTTAGATTTATCACACTGAAGTAGATAACAATTTCAGTGATATTATAACATACAAATGTTATTCATAAAAATAAGATCTATTATATTACCTCTTTATCGGTAAAATGGGATTTGTCTTTTTCCTGCTCTGGCGTTAGGTGCAACACTTTTTCTTCGGCATTTGTATGATTTTTCAGAACGTATCTCTGAATGTCCAAATTTTCCCAACATATCAAAGTTTCGACACTCCCTAACTCCAAAGCTCTCAAGGTATCTTCTACTCCAAAACAGTACTTCCCCGTATCCTGCGATATCTCGTCAAAGTATCTGCCTATAATTATTCAGTTACATTGGATTAGACTAGTAGTAAAAAATAACATAACGAAATTGATACGATTAAAATGTTAATTTTACCTATGAGCTTTTTCTCCTGGATGAATTTTACGTTCTGCAGAGACTCAGCAGCTAATTCAATAGCTTGATTGAATCCGTTTTCTCCACCGTACGAAACATCCACTAATTTTATGACTTTAGCTTGTAATCTCTGAAATAATGTTAAATTTTCTTCAATTATACGAATTTCATGTAATTCAATGACTATTTGATATACTTATGCGACAATTATCACTCAGTTATTAACAAGAAATTGATATTAGTTGCAGTTACTTGAAATAATTGACTACAAGTCTCTAAAATTTGCAATAAATAATTTTAGAATATTTTTTTGCAGACGCATTATTTGAGCAATTATAGTCTTCTGTTGTTGTGGAGACTGTGCAGTGTTGTTGTTTGTGAATTTTGAAATTACTTCACATAATTATTGTTTTAAAATCCAGGTGTAATACTAACAGGATCAAACATATCAGACTGACTCAGCTCCGTTTTAAAATCGGCACTTCCAGCCAAAATTAAACCAGCAATGTTCGGCTTATCATTAGTAATGTAAAGCTGAGTTGCAACCTCAGCTACTTTACGGACGTAGTTATGTCGCTTTTCCATACGCAATCTTGCAAAACGTAATGCTGATTGTCCTCCTCTACCTGAAATGTTGATTGGTGTTATTACACACTCAGTAAATGTTAATCGAAAGTAATTTCCGATAAATAGAATTCAACGACTTTTCATCTGGGCAGATGACTCAAATAAGGACAAAAGTAAAGTGAAAGTAGATTGAATATTTTCAACAAATTTTGAACTTAATTAATGAAATTTTTACACAATTTGATATGTAGAATCTACTTTTGAATACTATTAATAAATCTGAAAGATAAAGAAAAAGGAGAATCATATACCGTGCTTCTTGGGTAAATCGACCGTGAATTTGTGGAGAACTTCTCGGGTATTACCCTGCAGTGTACCAAACAGTGCTCCGTTACCATCCATGACTATGAATCCAAATTTGTTATCATCAGCCAAGAGAGCTGTTAGAGCCTCGGTATGAAACTGTGAATAACAACATGGGATATTTAGTATAGAATATAATTATTTCTTTATAACTTCTCATCTCGACTTGACAAACTTTACTCAAAAAGAATATTTCTCTTTATTTTCTCGTAATAAGAATATAATCAAATTTTTGAAAGTGTCTACAGTTACGATTAGAAGATGGAATCATTTTGATGAATAAACAAAAGACAACATCTTTTAACATCATTAAACACAAAGTTATACAGCGAAAAACAGTCACAGCTAATAAATAAATTCCAAATAAAATAATATAAAAATTTCTCGAACTACCTTATTATCGCACAGGTAAAGGGAGGTGTTAATAGGCTTGAAGGGTTCAAAGTCGATGTTTACTTTCTTTTCCTTTCCTTCCTCCGTCACAATAGTACCGCAGTATATTACCAATCCATTTGGTGGTACTGGAATGTTAAAATTTTCATAATAAATTATATAAATCATACTGAAACTTATTAGTAAAAAATTATTTCGAAAAGAAAAAAAGGAGAATAAAATGCAAAAATTGATATAAAGCCTCACCTTTTGTATATAATTTTAGCCTGTGCTGTACAGATGTGATAGCACCCAGCACAGATAATCTATTAACACGAGACTTAATGTTTGACGCTGTACCAAATTCATCGGCCAACATTTTGCTCACTCTTGATATTTGGTCCTTTGGCGGTATAATTAACGAAATCATACTGGTCCCGTTTCTGTAAGTAAAAATTCAAAGTGTGCTCGCAGTATCTACAAATATAGTACAGGTTAAACCCATCTGATTATGATGAAGAAATTTTTTTCTGACTTCTGACTAGTTTTTATAATCAAAAGAGAAAACAAATTCTTATTTCAGTATAGTTACAAAAAAAATTTCACTCCAAACGAATATGTATGTAAAATGCAAAGACTGCATGGCAATGGGTATACCAACTGTATAAAACGAAAATCTTTTTCTTATCAGAACCTGTATTCGCGTTGAAGTATTTTATATCATTTGTGTGGAACTCAATGACTAGAAAGTTTATTTATAAATTGAAATAATTATTTATATGATTTTATTCTAAAAAGGTTTGCAACTATGCACAGAGATAATATTCTATACGAATATTAATTCTTAAAATTTATTAAAAAAAAATTTGATAACATCATTTTAGGCACTTAGACAAACGTTTGCGAATTTATTATTTTAGTCCTAAATTCAACTCATTCATATTCCTAAGTTATAATTGCGAAAGTTGATACGATCATTATGAGAGTGGAGAAGCATTGGTGCCAGACAAACACATGGCAGATTGTACCTTGAGATTACATATGGTATTTCGAGATTCACATGTAACTTGTAATTTGGGGGATTAATGTTCGATTTAACCTGGAGGAATGATGTGTGATAATAATGTTCGTAATTTAACTCACCCTCGTGCCATTTCCAGACTTTTGATGAGCTTCTTAATTTTCCATATCTCGACATTGCGGTCGGCCGAAGTCTCCTCGTTCGACATGGTTGGGGTTTTTTAAAGCTTTTAAATATCTCGTAGCTATCTTCAGGTGGAAATTTGATGCCAGGTAGTCTGCGAGAGTATGAGTAAGGAAATTAAAGAACCGTAAATAAAACGGGTTGGTGGTGAAAATTGTGAAAACTATTTCGAAGGATTTTCTTGCGGGATAAAACAAATGGCCAGCCTGTTTATCGACGAAACTACCCAAATCCAGATTATACCGGTTTATTAGAGGCTGAAATGTGAATGGCATTGAGCTCCGACGCGGATACTTTTTATTTAAATTTTTATTTTACACTCACTTGAATATTATATTCTCTTCAAATGATTAACGATGAAAATTTTTCAACAGATGATGCCACATTAAAATTAATATCAGACTACCTACATCGGCCATGCGAGTACCGCCGCAATGAAACGTCAGTCAGCACACTGCCCTAAAGTCAGAAGCAAAAAGACATGCGCCACCCAAGCGCGGAATTGCTATAGCCACGCGCCACACGTTCTCATGAATCATAATGCTGTGTTCCATTTTATCAAATCAGGGATACAGCAGAATACTACGGACGAATTAAATGAGACCTTAGACTTGTAGTAACGAATCAAAAGGCTCCAATGCACTCTACTGCGTTCCGGATTTGACAAAACTAATTCTGCGTATAAAGTGGAACGCGCTTTTCATTGGCTCAAAATGAAAGTTTCAAAAATGGGAAGTCTCCATGAAGCCTCGACTTACACAACCAATTGCAAGCCTACTTTTCAAACTCATTTAACGAATTCGCTCTCTGATTGGACACGCAGCTTATTACGCCTTGCGGCGGATTTGAACCTCATCTACCTCATCAATAGTAAAAACATGTAATATGCGACGCAACACGCATATTTAACAAAATTCAGATATTCGGTTATTTTGAAAAAAATACTATTGTTTTTATATCTACTGTCATATTTTCCTGTAAGACTTGTTTATTCGCACTGGCAAAATGTGACGTCATAGGGTAAGAAATAAAATCAAAACTAAAAATACCGTATCAAAAATTCGAAATTCAAAAACTCATTCTCTCTGAAAATATATTTGGGTGTGTTGTATTTGCCGTAAAGTTGTGTGAAAAAAAAAAAAAAAAAAAAAAAAAAGGTTGAAATTTTGCAACTGATTGAAAGAAAATTTGTGGGGTAGTAAATTATAACATAAATTCTATAGTTTCCCTAGAAAATTGTGATAAATAAAAGGCGCGAAATTTAGCGGGGCCCGGAATTATGTTGTTTCGTTCCTGAAAGCTGCCGCTCCCGCGCTTCTTGCGGTGGGTAAGCAGCATTGGTCACACCAACGGAGTAGTTTGATCGTGTGATCGTTACTTGAGTTGGCTTGAAGTTTCGCATTTCGTGTTGTTTATGATTCTACGAAAAAATTTCTACGTGTGATTTGTTCGTAAAGTCAGAGTGATCGATTTTTACCGAAAGTATAAGTGATCATATTATTCGTCAAAGTAGAATCTATTCAGTGTTGTATTATGCGAAAATTGAGCATGAAGGGTAAACGTGGGAAGTCCGAGACCAGTAGCGACGTTGATTCCGAAGAAAATGGCGTCGGCGTCAAATCTTTACCCGACGACGCGTCCTCTGAACATGATTCCTCGAAGATACAAAAGAAAACTAAAAAGGGCCGTAGGTCCCAAGCCGAACTCAACAAACAAACTGATGTTACAGAGGACTCGACAAATGAACAAGAAAACGGTAGTCCGGGCAAAAAACGTAAAAAGGATGGACAGAAGGCGTCCACATCCGAAAAACCAGAGAAACCGGACGACGAAGAATACGAGGTATACTACGCAAACTAAAAAGAAAAGAAGAAAAAAAAAAACCTACAACCAGTACTACGCCTCGCGATTTTAACATTATTTTCAAGATGAACATTGTTTTTTTTTCTTGTATTTTAAATTCAGGTCCTGAAGGTAGTCGGGCAGCGAACCATCAAGGGTCGCCGTCAATTCCTAGTACGTTGGAAAGGTTACGACGAAGATTCCGACACATGGGAACAAGAGAAGAATTTAAATTGTCCACAATTGATAGAAGAATATTTGGCTGAGCTTGCAGAGAGCGGTAACACAGAAAAACATCCTAAGACCCCTAGTACACCAAAAGAACGCAAAGGAGTTGGCAAAGCGAAGACACCGAGAAGTACTAAAAAAAAAAGTGCAGCTGGTAAGATCGAAAATTTATATCTTGTTTAAAGCTGTAATTTCGTTTTCAGTTTTATTTGAGAAATAAAAAAGGGAGAAAATATTATCTCCAAAGAGAATGATTAGGTAGCTAAATGCTTTGATTACAGAGCCGGAAGCTAAAAACTCAGAACCTGAGAACGACGGAGAAGACAGAAACATTGAAGAAACTAAAGAATTTGAAGTTCAAAATATACTGGAAGTAAAATTCCAGAAGAAAACTAACAAACGAGAGTTTTTGATAAGATGGAAAGGGTTCAGCCCAGCTGAAGATACCTGGGAACCTGAAGAGAATCTTAACTGTCCAGAACTCATATCTAAGTTTATGGACAAGGTCGAAGGCGCCAGAAAGACTGAACTAAGAGAGCTGCGGACAAATCCAGCTCACACAAAACGATATACCCTTATGTCAACCGAATCAGGTCGAAGACTTTCTCGGCGCAATATCAACAAACAACGGTGAGTTATATCATTTCAAGTATCATTGAAAGTATCGAAGTAATATTTGGTACCTCAACACTGTTAAAGGCCACCGCAGACTATTGCCGCACACCGCGGATCCGCGCAGCCAGGCACGGATCGGAACGGCACAGCCCGGCGGCGCACGGTGTGGTACTTTTGGTGTACTGCAGTCATAGGAACGTTAGACGTAAAATTATATAGTCTCATTGGAACTTATTGAACAAACTTTCAATTACGTCAAACTGAATTCGTTTCAATTTGTATCAATCTGAAATTTTCAAATATGGGATTCACCAATTTATTTTCGATTTCTGCAATGAGCTGCAAATAGTTATCGTAAGAGATCTCGCACCTTATACTTGTGAGATTAATAGTGGAATGGACTACATTATCTTGCGCCTAACGGTCCGATGACGGTGGTACACCAAAAGTTCCGCACCGTGCGCCGCCGGGCTGTGCCAATCCGAGCCGTGCCGTGCCGTGCCGTGCCGCGCTGTGCGGCAATAGTGTGTGGTGGCCTTAACAGTGATGATCCACATTACGATAACATTTTAGCACTGCCTTGAGACTAGATGCTACTTATATTTTTGTCGAGATTTAATTAAGAGCAGAAGAAATAATTTCGCAATTCTTTTTTTTTTTCTTTTTTTTTTTCTTTTCTTTCTTCCCCTTTCTTCGGTCGTTGACTAATTTTCAACAAAAATATTAGCTTCACAATTTTTTGAGGCAATGTTATTGTAATTAACCATTCTTGTTATTTTTGTGTAACAATTTGTTTTTAATATCATTATACAATACAATACTATATACTATTAAGTCACATAGTGAGAAAAAATTCTATAAAATAAATTTCTGTTATCTGTCAACACTCAATTGATATTATTTTGATATGTTGGTGATTGATTATTTCCAAACTAGTATAAGAAGTCGTGCATTTTTCATCAAGATTATTATTTAGGTCTGATTACCACCAAATTTTGACTATGTCATGACATGAAATTAAATAAAGAAAAATGAAGAAAAAATACAAAAGGGTGCTTGGTTTTTTGATCAAAAGTGGTTTTGACAATATAATCTTTTAATTTCAGAATATTCTTAGACTTAATACAACAAAAATGATCTATTCCACTTTATTAACATCTCTATACAAATAAAATCTTACCACTGTTTTTCTATGTCCCTCATCTCCTCGATACTTGAGATTTATTCATTACGCAATGGGACTGCTTGTATTATGTACTCTTTAGACAAAACTGCACAACTTGTACACGGGTCATAGAAAATACATGAGAGTAAGAGATACTTATCAATTCGTGAAATCTCAAATTCCTTATTTTACATTCAATCCAATGAAATTACCAAGGAAATTACTGGAATACAGATTTAATACCATTGCTTTGCATGCCATGACTTACATAAGATTAAAAAATTGAAGTTTTGGTTTGATAATTACTTGTACGATTACTTATACCCCTCATTTAGTTACTGGTAACACTGTTTAAACTTTAATTCTTTCGTTAAAGGTATATGATATATGTATCAACAAACTATGCCAACTACCGTGTATGTGTTACGCTTTGATAAAACCATATTATGTAACTTTTTCTTTGCCATTTTTCACATTTTATGTTTACCTGAGAAATATGTTACACAAATATTCATTCGTATTTCCCTATAATGTAAAACAGTAACAATTAATTATAATGAAATTCATCGCGTCTAGTCTTTCAAAAAATCGTATCGCAGTCTAACCTGAAATCATTTTTTTGGAATTGCCGGTAGTTGATCATCCACCTGCACACCCTTCTCATTAACCCTCTGCGATACATACAATTAAAATTGGGATGAAGATATGCCTTCTGTTGTTATTCCGTTTTTTTTTTTTCCCATTAGTATTTGCGTAAAAATGAAGTTACGCATAATTTAGATGAGAAAAAAAAGACAGTTGAATATAAAACATATTTTGCAAATCAAACTATTGCAAAGGGTTGATAAATCCTGTCTGTTGGTCAACAACCTATAGGTTAAGACTCACGTACGTTTCTTTACAGTGCAACGTACCATCAGTGCGATGAATAAATGGCAAAACAAGATATATCAATGTAGCTTCACATTACATACGAGGACTATTCGTTGGATTTTTTATCTTTAAGAATATACATTGTAAGGGTGAACTGGTGAGAGTTCAAAACAGATTATTGCAGCTAACTGTTGTTCAATAATTAACAATAAATCGATAATTTGATATGTATTCAGCTCGAGATTTCATCATTTTTCTTTCGTTTACAACTGCCTATTAAAATTTCATTTAAAAATAAATAATGGAAACAAATCCAAGGCAGTTGATATATTTCTGTTGTTAAAAACGGCGCTAATTATGTTCTGTACTTTCACTATTCTATCATAGAGCGATGTGATTGGTGTTATTATAGTATCTACAAGATAATGTGTATTTTTTATTAATAAATATGACTGTACTTGTTTAAGTGAATAATTCAAGTTCCACTTACTAGACAAACTGTCTGCCTTTGCATAAATGTTCATCTCGAACAAAACTTTAGTATTGTCCGATGTTATTTTATGTTTTTTTTTACCTACAATACACAATTGTAATGAGTTTCAAAAGATTTTTCGAAAAAATTAATTATTTTTAATTTCTTATCTCAAAAAATAGTGTAATATATTTCAGGCACAAAGGCATTGAGCATATCTTTAAAGTGACTTTAATTAATATTGGGTTATTTATCTTCTGATTTAGTCTGAAACTTAACTACATGTAATTGTATACCTATGTGAAACGACCATGTGTAGCATAAGTTCAAAAGAAAATGAAAAAATATATATGTTAACAGATAACATACTTATAAACATCTTACAAAATTGTATTTTACACTAAATAAAAACATTTTGATAGGATTAAATAAATGAATAAATAGCTACTATTAACAACCGTAATAAGACGGACACCACATTTATAAAAAAAGAAAACGAAAAAAAGAACAACATTGCAAAATTTATACGAGATGAGATAATAATTTTTACATACACGCGCAATATGTATGCTATATATTATGTGTATTTATATAATATCTACAGTAATCTATCAGATAGACATAATTTGCAAAAGAGAGTCGATCAAACTAAGAACAGCTCGGGAAGCATTCATGAATAATAAATAAGTAATCTAAGTAGTTATTAGTTTATACGTACTGATAGAACGATTTAATGCGTAAAAAAAATGAAGGTCAAACACAAATCTAAGTTGAGTCTCTAGATTGATAAAAATTATAAAAAGAAGAAAAAAATATGTATTTTCATGAAGATTCTGCAGTTATTGAGAAATACTACAATATACGAAAATACTCCAGGCCATACCCATGGATACTTTATTTCTCCATTGTCCAAAATTAATTACTAAGTCATAGTTATTGCATCGTATACATCTTACAACTGACAGTGTACCTCTACATGAAATACATTATCTAAAGATATAAAAAGTGTCTCATTTATTAGACTTATAACTGAGCTAATTAATTAGTAAAGAAACATAACCGGCTATCGCCAGTTCATTACATAATGAGAGAACCTGCGGACAACTTATATCTTGGCAATGTTATTTTTACGTTTGGTCACATTTGGGTTGTATACAATGATAATACGATAATATGGAAGAATTATGGAATGGTTTAACACGGTGCTATTGTGTTATTGGCATTGCTATTTAAAGTAGCTTAGTCCTTTCAGGGCCAGAGTATTTCTTTTCTTTTCTGGGTTTTCTTTCTAGGTATAGTAGATGATTTTCCTATCATTTTCCGTTTTTATTTTTATTATTTGTCGAATCTGCTCATGATTCTCTGTATGGATAATTATGCTATGCCGCATAGTCTTCTCAAACGTATTACACACAGTGGTTTCTGCATATACCTATGTAGTAATCCCACTCCTGATTGATGAACGTATTAGGACTTTTGTACACAAATTAGTATACATTGTATGAATTACATCATCGACTGTGAAATAATGAAAATGATAAAATATTATATGAGAGTAAATAATAAAAGTGTAATAATAGAATGAGGAAAGGATTAAAAGTATTATCATCTTCCATATTTTATTGTAGATTTTTCAAAAAGTCATTTAGGAACGTTACAATTCAGAGGATAATCGGTCTGCCTTTTCAGTATTAAATTCTTTGATATTTATTTTATTTAATGATATAGGGAGCTGTGAATCTATACCTGATCTGACCGAAGTGAGTACAAATGAAATGAAGCGGATAAAAGTCAAGTATTCCTTTAATAATGAATATAGTAAAGATATCATTCAATCCTTAAGTTTTTTACCTAGGATTATTTTAGTGACTAGTAAAAGTGAATCGAGTTCTTAATAATCTACAATTTTAAAAGTGTTGCATGTATGTTCTTTTTCATAAAGGTGTTCGGTATAGTAGACCTTGTGAATACAATTAGTACAGGTCTATTCAGTTTTTATTTGCAATACGAACACAGCACGTAAACCGAATAGACAAACCCCCGGGCCCCCGGGATAATGGATGTTTCTACCCGCGGCAATTTGAACACAATATGAACGATGCTATTTTATCGTCGTATAGAGAATGTATAAAGCTTTAGTTGTTTATCAATAGTTGTCAACAACTTTATTATGATAAATAACAGTTATTTCATAGAAAAGAATGGATGTTGAAAAATCATGCTCATATTATTTATCCCGGCTAATTTTTGATCCGAAAATATTAACTCCAGCAAATCCATGCGAATTAAATGTTTGTGAGCATGATCGTCGTCAACAAGGCTAGCTAATAGTAGGGTGGGAGAAAAATCGTAATATCGTATATTTAAAATCTTGATATTAACATGCTAGTCGTTATCTATTAGTCATGAGGAGTGGTATGACGTGCGCTTGAACCTCGTATTTGCCTCTTCCCTTCTTTCACATTGTAAAATGGAAGCTTTAATTCAAAGCTATAAAACTATCGGTGATAAGATCTTCCGAAGTTTAACCAACAACAATATACAACACAGGTACTTTGACTACAGTATATTTTCTCACTCTAACTGAACAATAATATAATCTAAACCTTCGCCTAACCTAACCTCTACACTAATCTAACCTCACTTTTACGTATACATTGATGACTTGTTTTGATAAACAAATTTTCATCGAAAACATATCGAATGTTCACTGAAATAAATTTTCACACAAGATGTATAATAAATGATATCATGATTAATTTCGTATGAAATTAATGAATATATGAAACAATAGCGTTCTTTGTTCTGTTCTCAAATTAGCACAGGGTTGAAAAGTCATTATAGCAATAATTATAATAATATAATTATCAAGGAAAAGTTTTATAAATACAAACCTGTATTCGAACATAATTTGTATAGTTTATTCAACAGGATAATTACATCTCGAAAATAATTTCCAATGCCGTTCGATGACCTTAATTGTCAAAGTAAAAATATTTTGATGTTATTATAATGAGAATAACATATCGATTCTACACACCTCCTCGTTATTACTGGTGTTGAATATTTTTCAGCTGACACTGATCATCATTACAGACATTTGACAAACAGACAAAGTATTCAGATTCTAGAAATTTCAATTACCTATTCAGAGAAAAATAATTGAATTCATTTATTCGCTGAATATATTATTGCCATTTAAATTCTGGGCTAAAAATTTGATTATTCGGGCCCAAAAAATAGCCTCCGCATTATTTTACAGAAAAAATGCTGGGCTAGGATTATGGCTAGTACCATTAGTGGGTCTGAGCGCAGCAGTTACGATTCTAAGAGAAGATAGCAGTTATTCGGAAATCTGTTTACTCTCAGGAATAACTGGAATTGGACTTATAATGAGTTGCCTTTGCCTCTTTATTCGATTATCTACAGAAATAACGGCCATCAAAGACTTTCAAGTTTTGTACTTTCTACCAGCAATGATGACCTCTGTACAGTTTTTACTTTTTGGAGACAAAGGTATGTGCAGCATGAATTATCTTATTATTATATGAATCGTCGTTTTCATTTCATCAAGATTTTGATATTTAGAAAGCTAAATTATATATGACAAATATCAATCTGTATAATGACCCTGTTCTTTTGTAATATATGAATTTACTTAATAAACGGAATAATATCTGCTGCCTATTGTAAGAAAAGACTTTTGTAATCTATACTAAGGTTTCAAAACGCTTAATATCATCCTAATACTTGGCTCTTAGGTCAAAGAATAAGTTTTTTTTCACCCATATTCAGCTAATGTTTTATTATTAAAATGAGTTATTCTTATTAATTAAGAGCAGGATTACTACCGAGTGTAATATGGGGTCTAGGCGTTGGGACATTAGGAACGTGGGGTGTTCTACAAACAATGTCATACTTCCCTGGCTGCTTTACGATCGGCGAAGCATCAGCGGTCACACAAACAGCTGTTATATTTTTAATTTCCGCTGCTGCAAATCTTCCTCTGAGATATCACCTGCCGCCTCTTCATGACAATGATATTACCACTGTTATACTTCAAGTATGAAAAATGAAACTGCGTCATGTTATACAGTGTAAGATTAATTGTTTTTCGTCTTACAGGTGGGAATTTTGTTCGTGGCAACAGTCTCTATACTTTGTGCTGCATTCCCTAAACTACGAACGCCAGGAAGATTTTACTTAACAAGTTTCGGCATCCTGCTGCTAGGTGCCGTTCCACTTTTGCATATATTACTCGATCGCAGTCCACTTCTATTCGTGCTGGGTTTTATCTTCGACAAAATTGACAGGGTAATAAGAAATTACCATGGATCATATCGTCTACTAAAATTGCCATAATTACACTCTCATAGACCAGGAAACTGTAGTTCAATGTTTATCTACCTTTTTTTCAGGTATTTATGGTGATATATTGGGCACTATGCTTAATGTTAGGCATGGGTATGATATCCTATCAAATTCTGATCAACAAAAAAGCTTCAACTTTAGCCAGAAAACCATTTCACCTTTTAGCGGTGATGGTATACATTCCTGGTCTGATCAGTGAACCAACGCTACTTTATTTGGCTAGTGGATTGATTATGTGTCTATTTTTGATGCTGGAGGTATGTAATTGAGGAACTACTTGAACAATACTGATGAACAGCTTGAGATATAATGTCCTTATTTCTTTTGCTTAAATTTCAGCTAATGAGAGTCCTCAATCTTCCACCACTCGGTCAGATTCTACAACAAGCATTCTTCGTCTTTAGTGATGAAAAAGATTTGCTCCTTTCTCTCACTCCGTTATATCTCCTAGCTGGAGTATCATTTCCTTTATGGTTGCCAGCCAATAATCTCACGCTGTTAACTCTATTAAGCGGAGTTTTAACGATTGGAGTTGGGGATACAGCCGCTAGCTTTATTGGCGGCAAATATGGCAAGCATAAATGGTCCGGTTCACTGAAATCTGTGGAAGGAACAGTCGCATGCATCTGCAGTCAATTATTTGTCGTGTATGCCCTGGCATCTTTTGGTAAGCTATTTCAATTGTTGAAATACGTTTGCGGCTTTTCAATTTATTCCTGTTTTTTTGGATCAAATAACTTATGGTTTCGTTCTGATTTTCATTTCAGGACTTATCGGTAATTTTTGGCTGGTGTTACGGGCCACGCTAGCTGTGATTGGAGTTTCGTTTGTTGAGGCATGGACAGATCAAGTGGATAATTTAGTATTACCAATTCTCATGTATATCGCGCTTGTTGTTTAAGATGTTGGTAAAGTTGAATGCTGATTCTCCAGATAGAAATCATTGAAAAAGGGATAATTAATTTGCGAAAAATAACCGAGGTATAAGCTTGACTTTTATAAATCAAAGAATATATAACTATTTGTATAACATCTACGAGCTTTTTGCACACTGAATATTTTCGTAATTTGTTGGAGATTCGAACTAAAAGAGAAAGAAAGGATAGAAAAAAACGTGATTGATCTAACATTGAATTCAAATTGGTCGAATGAAATAACGAGATCGCACAAAGTCAGCATTAATTTTTTTTATCATGATGTTCGGGCCCGATGTGGATAATTCCAATTAATTCATAGCTTTCATAATGTAATAAATGACTTAGATGTATGTTTATGAAATAATATAATTTTTTTTTCTTCTGTAACAAAAAATGAGCTAGTTTAGAATCGACAATAAATTGTAGTCTAGATTATATGTTACAGATGTAATATTGTTCTAAGTGTTGTTACGTTTGGTTTTATCAATGTTGTGAGTTTTCATACTCATATAATGAATGTTTAAATTAAGTTAAGACATCAGGCTGAACATGTGTTTTATATTTTGCAAATACGTTTGCATTTCCATAATAATTCTAGTTACGCTTTACTTTTTTAATAACTTAATTATACTGTTTTCTAAGGGGTCACACAGATTTATTAAGCAGTTTAATAAAATATTTTTATACGCTATACCATCTACTACTATATAAATATTTTTCATCTTAACGAGATCCAAGAATTTAATCTATATATCATCACTTCAGAATTTATCAAATAATAAACATTCCATATTCAAATGATAAGTCTAGACATGAAATTCGATATTATCTAAATGATTTCCATAATATTTTCATCATTTATCATGCTTTTGATATTCATTCTATCGTTAAGCATTTACTCTGCTCATTTATGTCTTTGAAGTTCAAAAATGATGATCAAATTCAAGTTTACAAAGCTCGAAAATCATAACTTTAACTATAGCTGAATGAGTCTTAGCTATTTTGAATCTGATCTACTATTCTGGAAGGGATTATCATGATACAATATTTCAGTGAGTGTTTAAATGATTTATTGACGGCACACCCTTGAAATCTTTCCACACAGTACGTCGCTTGACATTCCTTTTCATAGTAAATCCCTTGGTTTAGTGTGGAAATTGACCAAAACTACCCCAAATATTGAATTCAATTTTTCAAATTCAATAATATTAATATGAAAAGATTCTCTGAGTGTTTGTCTGGTAACAGATATTCAGCACTAGACCATGGCTATTATATTTTAGCAATTTTGTTTTGTCTTCACCAGACTTGATACTTTGGAATATTTCAGTATTCCACTCACAGAGTGAACGACGTGCTTTGTTATCGATTTCATATCAAATCGAAAGCCAATGCCAAATTTCGTAAAAACAAAACCAAGAGCATATATTACTACTGTCGGCGCAAAAAGGTTTGGCCCCTCTGTTTGAGTGATCATAACTTCTACAGAAAAATTGATAGAGCATCGAGCCTGGAAAAATTGTAAAGCGCCAAGTTTTCTGCGTCTGATGGTTATTCACAAATTTCTGTGTCAAAATCGTGGCAACCGTTATAATCTCCGAAAAGTTGAAAAACGTAGTTTTTCGGAGTCCATCGCCGTACGTCAACTTAAGCTCGTTACCGTTTGTCTGAACTAAGTTTCAAAAATCTGTAAAAATTCAGAAATATTCCCTGAACATTAACGAACATGATAGTGCTTGGTAATTTCAAAAATATTCAAAAACCTGAACGCCAGGTGTAAAAAGGTCCAATGGTGCGATTTGCGGAACGGATTGGTACCGGCAAACCTGAGCTAGCGCAAAATTTTCGTCAAGGTATACACTTTTTGATTCCATAATCAGTTTTTAGTTCGCAAGAGTCAACTTCCAGTAATCGTCTCCAACAGTTTTTCAAATTTGCGCGGGGCCGCGCGTGTCCCAGCCCCGATATTCGTTGCTGCATTTCCCTCTTGCCGCGCCCGTCACAGACTCAATTGTTAATGCAATTAACAATGTAAATGCAGCGACGAATATCGCAGCTTGGACACACGCGGCCCCACGCAAATTTGACAAACTGTTGACGTCGATTACTGGAAGTTGACTCTTGCAAACCAAAAACTGATTACGGAATCAAAAAGTGTATATCTTGACGAAAATTTTGAGCCAGCTCAGGCTCGCCGGTATCAATCCGTTCCACAAATCGCACCCTTGGACCTTTTTGCACTTGGCGTCCAGATTTTTGAATATTTTTGAAATTACCAAACGCTATCATGCCCGTCAATGTTCAGGGAATATTTCTGAATTTTTACAGATTTTTGAAACTTAGTTCAGACAAACGGTGACGAGTTTAAGTTGACGTACGGCGATGGACTCCGAAAAACTACGTTTTCTAACTTCTCGGAGAATATAACGGTTGCCACGATTTTGACACAGAAATTTGTGAATAGCCGTCAGACGCAAAAAACTTAGCGCTTTACGATCTTTCCTGTCTCGATGCTGTATCAATTTTTCTGTGGAAGTTATGATCACTCAAACAGAGGGGCCAAACCTTTTTGCGCCGACAGTAGGTCTAATCATAGCAGTTACTATTATTTCGCCAATATATCAGTTAGAGCAATATTTGGACTTTATTGATTGAAAGTCTATATTGTTGAGTTGTGTAACTATGAATAATGTAATCAATCTTTCGCCCTATCATTTCGAGTCTTTATGCAATTTTGCAAAGATTAATTTATTATTCCACTTGATAATCTCTACACATTTTTTTTCTCTTTTTTTTTTGCAAAGATTACAATTGTCAGTAATCATCTTTTATCGTTAATTTATTTTTAAATCTATAGATGGAATTAAGTGTAATAATATTCTTGATCCACACAATTTTCATTCAAGAGAGAGAGAATCTCTTTCATATCTTTTTTTTTTTTGATAATTTTCACTTAAAAACATGTTTGCAAGCGATTGGGCATGCAGAATATCACGCGGCTTGGTAACCGAAAAGAGTGCCTTGTGATTTATATATAAAGAAAAAATATATATACATATATATATATATATATATTGGAGTGGTCCTTAAAAAGGTGATTTTGAAAATTTTAAAGATCTCAAGACCTCTCAATCGATTCCAAAGACAAAAAGACATATTCCCCTAAAATTTTAGTTCTTCTTTTCACTTTTGATAGCTAAAAGCAATTGAGCACCTTCAGCTAGAAAATCCATCCATCTAAATAAGAAATTCAATTTTTCCACGGCATTTAATTAAAATTAAAAATTCCACGGTACCATATTAGTTGAATAAATGTATTAAGAAAAAAAAGAAATCTGCAGCAGCTGTTCCCGTTGAAATTAGGAGCTAAAACTTTGGGGCAATTTGCTTTTCTGTATTTAGAACCAATTAAGAGGTGGACCTTGAAAATTTTTAAAATCATCCTTTTAATGACCAATCTAATATATATAATGTATACATATATATATATAATATATATAATATATATTCCGGATTTGTAATCAACTTATCGTTAAATTAATTACATTATACTCAATTTCTGAATAATGAATAGTGAGTTCAGCAAAACTGTTACTATATTTTGATATATTAAATATATATATATACAACCATAGATTAATAAAATGAAAAGCTTCTAGCTAAAATATCATAGACGAATCGCACGTCAATCGTCTCATCTAGGCTTTACGGAATATTCTATCGCCAAGTATTATAGAATTGCTTGAGCTTTTTCTTTTAAATTATTCCAATCGCAATACGTGCCACCAAGTCCTCCATAATATGGAGACTCTTGTTCCACAAAGTTTCCGTCTTTTAATTTTACCTTTTTCTTTTCTTTTATTATTATTATTATTATTATTATTATTATTATTATTATTTTTTTTTTCCCACTTTTACCAAATTTTACGAGCATTTAACAAATCACTGCTGGCCGACTTCTTATTTATTATATATGCATAGTATTTTAATTTCGGTACATTGATTTTTCTTGGTCACAATAAGTTATAACTAACATCAACAGAATTCACAGTATCGTAGAATTCTGTACCTACTTCACATTCCGTAATTGTTACATGATGTAATTATGTATTTTTTCCAATGTTATAGTGACGTTTCCGATTCTCAAATCTCCATTAATAATTAATTGCCACAATTTCAATTACATGCGGCGAGATATATTATTGCTTATTAGCAGAGCTCGGAATATAAGCGAACATATGCTTAAGTTAACAACGAATCATGCGTGGGTACAGAATTGACGAATTATTTAAACTTTGATTGATGCCGAGAGTCCAGATATGCTACGCTGTAAGCATTCATGGAGATAGTCGCCTCCGTTCTTGATTATCTCTATAATTATTAAAGACCTGGGCATCGGGTTTTAACACGTTTAAATAGCCTACAGAATACGTGTTCATACGGGGACCGATTAAGTATAAAGTAAAATTCTCGTATTCTAAGTTAAAAAATGTTCTTCTTGGGTCTCAGAAGGGTAGAGGCCTGCAATAATCCGTGCAAAAGCAATTGCCTCAAAGGAATTTTCTAATGCCATTTATTTATCGATTTAAAAAACGTTCAGGGGATTAGATTGATTCGAATATCTCGCATTGATAACAGATATCAAACATTAATGTATTCGAAAGAGCTGATTTTTTTTTCCATGTCCTCGATCGTAGAACATAGTCTGCACAAAATTTGAGATCTTAGATATTTATTTTATAAGATTGCTGCGTGCCATTGCTTGTTGAGTATTTCATAGAATATTTCATTAGATTTTTTCTTTTTTTCTTTTCACCTACAACTGGCCTTCGCGTAATTAACAATGATACCCAAATATAGTCAGTGATCGCTCTTCCTCAAAACATTCACTTAAAGCACTAATTAATTACATTGAATTGTGGTATTTAAAAAACAGACATCTTACACATCTTTACAGAGTAAGGAGGGGGCGATAAAGGGATCATAAGAAGATAAAAAATTGAAAATTAATAAATTATAAACGGGGTATCGACGACGGGCTACTCCCTCAATTTGTGCCAATCAGCAATTTGTCGGCGCGGTGAACTACGGACTTCGTTCCAATGGTTCAGCGCCGAACCTTGGCTCTTCGCGCTCCCCAACTCGAGTCGCCCGATCACCTGAAATATAATTCCACTTACTTTCAGGGATGAAAGGAAACGAAGATCATCCAAATACCCCGAATCAACATTTCATTGAAACTCTAAGTAATTACCGTGGAATTATAGTAGAAAAAAAAAAAAAAAATTTATCTGATTACCTCGTTTTTGGTCACACGGTCCCAATCCAATAGCAAGAATTCCAAACTGACGCTACCCAACCCGTCTCCACCACTGGGAATGTCGAAAACGAAGGACTCGTTGAACACAGGGCTAAGGGTGCGCTTCTTTACGTGTGTCTTCTTTTTGGCAATACGTTGAGAGTTGTACAGTAAATACATTTTAACGTAGGGATCAGCCAGCCCTGTAACATCCATTTTCGGAAGGTTTCGAGCCTTGAGAACAACGACGGTTAAACGACTTGCCCCTGGCTGCCAGCAGAGTGATACTAGAAGTTCACCTCTTCCCTGGGATTGTATCTGAAAATGAATTTATTCAAACATGTAAAGAGCAGGGTGAAATATTCGTGATTTGAATTCACGGGGAATAATGATTCACCAGTACCTTCAAACTCCGAGGACATATCTCACGACATAAAACCAATTGCTGATTGTCGACTTGCTCTAATCCCGGAACCGAAGACAGGGCGCAGACTACTTCACCGATCATATCATCGCGGGAGTACCTGTCGAAACTCAGCACTACGAAGTGTAGCGTCATTTTCTACGAGGATAGAAAATTTTCGGTTAATTACTTGGCGAAACCAAAGATTAGGTAAGGTGTCTCAAGAAAGTGGTATGGTTTATCACTCGACAAAAAAATGTTAACGAATTATTGAACATTATTACTTCTTTATCAAATTTCGTTAAAATCAATCAACCCGTTCGAAAGTTATACAACACGTAGACAAACTGAGAAAGTGAAGAATTTATGAGCGTCCCACTCTCTTAGGAGCACTAGAAAATATTATTTTTCTTTCGCTGCGGCGTACCTGAAGTTGGCTCTGCGAAATACCGTAAAAAGTAAAGTCTTCATCGTAGACAGGATCCTTGGTGTTTCTTAAAACCCTGGTCTTAACTTGGTGTTGTTTATCGGGTAGAAGTTGAAGTTTGATGTAAGGATCACTGGTAGCATTGGTCTCTCGAGCCGGAAGGTCCTTGCATTTAACTACGGTTACAGCAAGGGCATTTTGCTCGCTGCGATATCTCAATCTGAACTCTAATTGGCCTAAGCCATCCTTGTTGCTGTCTCGATTCGCGGTTCCATTATCTGTTTTCTCGTTGTTTTCAAGCTCAGCCTTATCTCGCTCATTTTCAATGGTCAGGGTTATTTCCCCAGGAGGTGTTTGCACGGGGGTACCAGCACCCTGAGGAGAACGAGGCTGAGAAGATTGGTTATTGGTCTGTTGAGAAGGCTGTGACCCGGTAGGACTTGGCGTATGACCCCCTGAACCAGGAGGACTCTTTGCCGGTCCTGTTGGACTGGGACTTTTTTTAAGATAATGGCTTGTGCTCCCAGGACTCTTCACAGCCGTAGGCTTTCGGTGGGGCGGACGAAATGCTAAAGATTTGTCTGGTCCCAGCTTGGTGTGACCTCTGCGTCGACGACACAGCCACCATGTCGTTACGGCAACACAGACTATGAGGACCGCACCAATGCATAGTGCGACGAGAGTGGCGGTGGAGACTGAAAGGCAAGGGAATAAAAGCTGGGTACGAATTTTTATGCTTCATTATAAGCGTTTATTCGCGAACCCTTGGCAGCACGATATAGGTATACAAAAATAGATTGGCGAAGCCATTCCTAAAGATTCCGGGTGACGTCAATTCTAATTATTTTTTATTCAGGAATCTTTCAAATAGGATTCATCAATCTATTTTTGGTTATACAAAGATCGATATTTTTGGAAGACCCTTCCAACAAATCGAGGAAAAAAAATTAAAAAATTCAGAATGGTAACTTATATTATTATTATTCATTGTTTGAAAGTCGGTTGATAAATTAGCTAGTCAACTGATCGCTAAATCCAGTCGCCTTCGTCAAACCGTAGTAAAAATCGTGCGGGGAGTCAGACCCGAAAAAATAGTTTCGGGTTCATTAAACTCTGATCAGAAATGTATGTCTTTTGGAATTCCTGCTGATTCAAACAACTATAGGATTTTTATCTTTTAAGTTATTCACTCTCGACGTGAAAAGATTCGACCTACGAACTGCAGGATGGATACCATATTGTTGTCGGCAATTTGACAGATGACGAATACAGACGGTGACTAATATTGGCCGATACAATGACGGGGCAATAACATTTTAACATGAAATTCTCAGCGATGTTTCATAAATCTCATCAATTATTGTTACGAAAATAGTTTGATGGAAACCCTTGATTTGAAAGGATCGATGCCATAGTTGAGGTCGCGTACCATATATATACGTACAACGCATTTATGGTCACCTCCCAATTTCGAATAGGACTCACCGCGAGACAAGTTTCATGATTTTAAGGCTCCCCTATTTCGGGGGACTCACCAGAATCTACCGGCCTTATCAGCGGGCCATCCTCCAATACTCCTCCGACCATGTTGGCCGTTTTTCAGGAAACGAACGCTTATCCAAAAACCCGTTTTGATGCTCAGTGCACTTGGTATTTTCCACGTCGCGGTGTCCTGACTCTGTGACTGGCACGATCGTGTTTCGATCAATAGACCTGGGCGTGCGCGAGGACGATTTCAACTCGGCCCGAGAGTGACCCGAAAAGAACCCGAAGCCAACCATCTCCAGGGGAGCCTGTTTGACTCAGGACGCAGCTGCAGCTGATCTTGTTTCATCCTATCGCTGATTACCCTGCTGGTCTCTATCGAGCTCTTCGATGCAAAGAAAAAAAAAAGAAAAGAAACTTGAGGTTTCATGATAGCCTTGATAAAATTGATCCGCTATTCATGGTTCGCAACATGCGGCTGCATTTCATAGCAATTTCCACATGAGACTTTTCAATTAGTATACATGTCTCCAGAACCGAGACCTGTAATTGAACATTAGATCAGCATTCGCTATATAGTTTCGTTCAAGAAATCGAACACCTCGCGACAAAGATTTTTCTACATTGATGCGTCGTTCTCAAACTAATTTAAATCTATAAGAAATACTGCTACTCCCGAGAGGCTATATTCTCGCGGAAATCATGCAAACCGTTTTCATGATTCCCATTGATCTATATCCGGTTTTAAAATTATTACTGGCGATTTTTACTGATTTTTTTTACGATTTAAAACTTGAAATCAGCTGAAAGGTTTGCTTGATTTGGTAGTAAGTCGCCAGCTCTATGGACTATTAAGTTTGCAGATTTTTCAAATCTCATTCAGAGAGGTGAATGTCCGCAAAATGCTAGAGAAATAAGGCCGATGAGATTTCCATTCGATTTCCCATACGTCGAGAATTTGCCTGAAACTATATTGCAACGGATCCTAGAGCCCTGCTTCATTCAACTTAATCCTTCTATTTAAAAAAATATCTAGCCAATCGGAAGTCGAAAAATGTCTTGCATTCGCGAGTTGAAATCTCTCCCTTATTATACGCAGTAGCCCAGTAATCGAATATTGGTTTTTGAATAGAGTGTAATATGGCGCCACAATTCAACCCGAGTTGTAGCGCCATCTCTCTCTCCTATAGTATTAATTGGGAACTAATTTTGCCGCAAGCGGGCGGACGGCAATCAGTTTGAATCCTCGGTATCATTGAGTTATTAAAATGCATTGTCAGAGTGGTCGGAACAGCGTGAAACAATCTTTTACGGACTTGACAAACCTATATTCGATATATTTCAGAGAAACTGAAAAAATAATAGCAGCAAAGACGAAAAAGGTGAATTCTTGTAGTACCAGTGGGATTCGATTCTGCATGAAAAAGAACCCTGAAATGTTATTTGCGACTGTTTAGATTATCATATAAAAATATATCCAATCTATTATTCTGTTGTTTATTTTTTGAATTCAAGAATCTTCGGAACAACTCCGAAGCCAGATACTCAATTTTCGTACGTAATTAAAACAACGCAATGTGGGTGTGACAGAAAAGCTGAACAATTATACTTTCAACAAATCCATATAATGTAACGTATGGTTTAAATAAAAATTGTAATGATTGAGAATATTGCGCCCTGAGTGACGTCACTGGTATAAAGATTGCCATGACGTCAGAATCGGCGCGACGGGCCGCCGCGCTGTAGCCTTCGTGAGCTCGATATAGCACGCGGCTCTCTTTCGTAAAGGTAAGATAAAATAAACGACGATGATCCCGCGAAGCAAGGCAGTGTGCTCTCGCGTGTAGTCGCAAAGCATCAAAGAGAGATTTTTCGAGGTCCAATACGATTTCCGAATCGTATAGAATAGCTGAAATTAGCGTTGGCCAGGAGTGCCCATACGTTGTACAGTGATAGATTAACATTGGAGTGAAGCGGAGCTCCAAGCTCGCGAACTATTGAAAAAAGGTGAAATGGTACTCAGGGACTTTCAGATACTGTTTGACAATCCGTGGAGCACGTTCTACGGGGGCCAGACGGTAACCGGGCGGGTTATTGTCGTCATAGACTCAACGAAGAAGATCCGCGGTAAGATCGTCGCGACTTCTTCAAGGTTTTCACCCTTTAAAAAATCTATAATGGGACGATACCCCGGAATTACCATTCGCTGACCGCACCTTTATCAATAACAAAATACCGCCGCTCTATCGCCTTTTCTATATATATTCAAAAAAAAAAAAAAGGAATGAAAAAAGACTAGCTTGCTTTTGTTATCTGAATCAATCTTCACATAAATTTCACTCGAGCGTATACGTGGTAGAGATGCATTAAGTGTAATTGATCATAATTTGAGCCTGGGAAGGTCTCATACATGCGCTTTGGAATAATATACAAAAATAGAAACTAGTACAAGAAATGATTGAGAGCTAATGCGTTCGTGGGGAATTTTTGGAAATATGTATAACTAGCTAAGATTACAAATACGAAAAGATATTGTTCGAACCAGCGGTTATTGGTGGGCGTTCAGAGAGCTATTGTCCAGCTTTTCATGAGTGTATAATTATAGCGTGAAAGGTAGAACCGATGTCAAAAATACCAAGCTATGAAGGAATCTGCCTCACAATCATGAGCCTAACGAAACGGCTCTTGTATTATTATATCCTGCAGATTATAGAAACGAGCAGCAGCGAGACCTGGCATAATACGAAAGCTGTCAAATCATATCTATTTTGGGATTAGGCTTATGAAATAATAATTTATTAAATCTCAGCTGATATTTTTGTCCATATACCTATATCATTGACAGGTATAAATATAAGGATTAAAGGAGAAGCAAATACTGTTTGGTCAGAGAGTAAGTCCGAGCTAAACAATGACGGGAAATACAATGATGAAAGTCAAGTGCTCAGCGGCCACGAAGAATATTTTAATATACAATACTACCTACTCGGTGGTGCTTCAGGTAAAATTAAACATGTCATTTAAATCCCTGTTACATTTTTAGTATGTAATAATAAACTTCCGTCTTGGAGATTAATCGACTGCAAATTAGATTCACTATACTTACTCTGCAGTCACCAAATATCATCCTATTATCAACGATGACACATTCTGTGCGTTTCTAGCTAACGCTATATGACCGTTGAGTAACATTTGATAATAAATCTTTCAAATAACTATGCATAGTATATTAGACTAATCTTAGGATAAGTGTTCCGTGTTCAGACGAAGAAGTAGGTAGTTAATTTAACACGTCGACGGCATTAACGGCTTAAAAACTCTTTGATCAATCCCTAAGCGATTGAATACAATTGCAATATAAATATTGTTGTGAATAATATTCATTTATCTAAATTGAAGTAAATGCTATTATGACTATCCCACGATATATCGTTGAAGGACGCCGAGACTCCGTATGTTCTAAGTATGTAGTTATGATGATTTGCAGTCATTATAGTCGATGACGTAATTCGGTGATCATTTACGCGTACATACTAGCGCCAAGAATGTCACGTTTTCTTGTTATGTGTTGAAAAATATACTATGTAAATAAATATATATAAATAGGTTCTGAGATCCAGCTACCTCCTGGCGAACATGCTTATCCCTTTAGCTGTGTCCTTCCGCCTAATCTACCTAGTAGTTTTGAATCTGACATCGGTCACGTCCGGTATACAGTAAAAGCCACCTTAGATCGGCCCTGGAAATTTGATCAAGAAGTCAAGACAGCATTCACGGTAGTTTCGCCGCTTGACCTCAACAGGGAACGGGGAGCCGCGGTTTGTAGTTTATTATTTTATTACAGATAAACATATGAGACAGAAAATTATAAACTATCCGGAATATCTAAACTCGGAACTTTACCATTTCAGGAACCCGTACACGATGAATTAACGAAAACTTTTTGCTGCCTATGCTGCGGATCAGCTCCTCTTAACGTAACGGTATCACTGCCGGTTCGGGGCTATGTACCTGGCCAAGTAATACCGATTAGAGTGAACGTCGAAAATCTAAGTAATGTTCATGTCGACACTGTGAAATTCTTGCTCCGAAAAGTAGGCAGAAGATTTCTCGATCTACACGGTTCAAAAATCTTATTGAAATTCTTAACAAAAATATGAAATCGTTCTATTATTTCAGATAGTTACTTTCACTGCAAATTCACCGAGACTGGCAACTAAAAAGACGAAAATCATTGTCTCGGAAATTGGGAAAGGACCTGTTGAAGGAGGCGCGACTCTAGCTTGGGATGAAAGACTTCAAGTCCCTCCACTCCCGCCTTCAAACCTCGCGAACTGTGGGATCATAAAGCTTGAGTATAGCTTAAAGGTCGAAGCTTGCGTTTCTGGATGGTGAGTTAGAATTATACATCTATCTGTCCACCGGTTTTCGACTCGAAAAAAGGAACGAAATAATTACAACGATTGATGGCCTGTTTTTATTCTTCATTTTTAAAGGTACCATCGCAATTTAAAGAGAAATATCCCAGTTTACGTAGGAACGATTCCTCTCACGACTTATCAGCCTCCAATTGCTCCACCACCTGGAGCTGGGCTTAAACCAGACGAGTATCCATCGAAGCCAGCTGACCCGACGTACGGTGGATATCCTAGTGGATATCCTGCCTTTGATCCTGATTCTGGTTATCCAGAGGGACCTCCACCAACTGCACCTGTCATTGATAATCCAGCTAACTATCCAGTGCGTCCGTCTCCGATCGCACCTCCACCGTTACCACCGACGATGGATTTGTACCCGAATCTTCGTGAGTAGATTTGAAATTGTATTTTCAATTTGAGCGAGTTTGAAGATTCTACTATTCGAGTCTGGGGGAAACTTATGAAATATTATGAATCTTTTTCAACACCGCATTAAGTCATTTGAAATTTTATGAAATTATCAATATCATATTTAGTTGCGGAATCGTTCGAAATCCTATCATATATTGTCCTGAATCTTTTGAACTCACGTGAATTCGTATGAGATATCCTTAGAAGTATTTTGGGATTTTTTAAATAGCGGAAAATCATTTGAAATCTTGTGTAGAGAAAACTTTCGAGTAATGGATCTCTCGGTTTAATTTAAAAATTCTGGTTCATTTAATTTTTCATTACACATTTTTGATGATTTTTATAACAGCCCCGCCATCGTATGCAGAGTCGACATACGGTGCTCGTAATATTCGAGAGCGTGGTGAGTCTGAACATGTACTTGGAGCTAGAAGTCAATTTGCACCAAGATATCCGGTCTACAATTTTGCACCGCAGTAAAAAAAAAAAAAAAAACTCGTTCTTGAAGATGAAAAGGACGACGTGAAAATGAATAATTGGAAATAATCTCCGATGTTATAAACATTTGTTAAATCGCACCGTGCCACAAGCTTTGCATAGATATTTTCATTACGAAGAAATCTATATGAAATATTGCTATTTTATCATATTCTCATAAAATCTTCTGTACCACTAATATTTACCATAATGTTTTTACATATTTTAATGCAACTATATTATATAAATATACAAATATATACAATCTTCGCTATATAAAAAGAAAAGAGAAAAAAAAAAACATTCATTTATTCAATTCTTCTATTCATCAACTTGGATAAATGTTTGAAACGAGTTCATAAACCGTTAGATCAAAACTTAAGTACATCTACAAAATATTTCCTATTTTCGAAAGATCATTTATTATTTAACTCTCTCAATACACCCGATTCATGCATCTCTATTAATTATTTCCTTTACTTATGACCCAATAATTTCGTGAAGTCGTGAACGTTCCATAACTGATTGTAAAACAAAAATGATAAGTCCGAAGTGAGGAAAGGTGTTACTGTTTAAACGCTTATGTTATAGTTATGAAGAATAATTTCCCCAACAACTTTATTCATAACAAGAGTAAAATTTTTACATTATAAAAAACAAAGAGAGACATTCTAAATCCTAACATACTTTGTATGACATATGCAATAGCAAAAACGTTAAATAATAAGACGAATCTAATTCTCATTATAGTAGCTATTATATGAGGAATATATTCCAAGAGAACGTAGCAAGACTCATTCATCTATAGTATACCTATATGAGTGATGTTGGATTCGCAATGATTGTATAATTAATTAAAGAATGGTTCGTGACGTGGCTAATTGTATGCTCATAGAAAAAATTCAGATATATGTTGGAATTATTTAACACTGTAGTAGTCGGCTATCACAGCTTCTCCACGATAAATGAGAAAAGAAACTTAGTGTTCTTTAAACTCAGGTGCCTAACTTCAACCATAAATTCCTGCGCAAGTACAGCTTTGCATTAATGTCCACTTTGTAACGTGAGCAGCCGCATGTGATAGAATATTATGATATATTTCGCAACTATATGTTCATCAAACAGAGTGAACTCCCGCGATGAATGCCTCAACAGATTGAATTGGTCCATCAGGCAAGATACCATGACCCAAGTTTGCTATGTAACGTCCCTTGCCAAATTTCTTAACCATTTCCGCAGCACGTTCGAATACTTCAGTCTACAAAATACGTAAGGATATTGAATATTATTATTATGAAACTTTAGGCAACTTGAAATTTGGGTTAATTTAGTTTTGTTTTTTGTTGATATAAAGTAATCTTCTCAAATTTATATACCTCTGATGCATATAAGGCGCAAGGATCCATATTTCCTTGCAAAGTAACATTTGGCCCTAAACGTGCCCTTGCTTCTACCGGATCTACTGTCCAATCCAGTCCAATGACATCGTAGCCTCCTTCTTTCGCAAGCTTTTCAAGAGAATTGAGGGTAGCGCCTTTGGGGAAGGCAGTCTGTAGTGGAAATTAATGATATAAATGAGCGATGGCTTGATGTCTGCAGATTATTTATCTTATCACATAAGGTAGACTCATAGGAATTTAAACTAGCAAAAAATTGTTACCATAGGAACATGTGGAATGTTTTGTTCATCAAGTTTTCTCCTCACTCCTTCCCTGATCAGCTTTATATACTTGAAGGAGAATTTTTCAAACAATTCATCGTTCAAAAAATCCCCAGAACTTTCAAATACTTGGAGGAGTTGAGCACCGGCTTTCACCTGCAGTACTAAGTAGTCAATCACAACGTCTGTTATCAGTTCCAGTAGTCTATGCGAGGCTTCTGGATAACGATAAAGCCAAAACCTAGCTAGTGCCATTGTAGAACTACCGCCTCCTTGCACCATGTAGCCCATCAAAGTCCACTGGAAGTTTAGAAATATAATCTGAGCTGACTCATAAATACTGTTGATCAACAACTGATCGTTAGAGGGGATTAGTACGGAGTAAAATGAGGCAGAGATAGTAGACTTGATTTGAGAAATCAAGCCATACCGTTGATAATGTAATATCTATGCAATAACGTAATAGAATTTTAATTTCTATCATAGAATGGTTGAAATAATGGATAATACTGAAAACTAGAAACAAAGATAGATCTATCGAACCAATATTTCATTATGATGGACTATTAATTGAAGTTATGACAATGGTTCGGAAGAAAATACTAACAGGTGCACCAGTGAAACCTATAAGCGGCACTTTTCCTTCCAAACTTTTTCGGGTCAAAGTTATCGCATCGCCAACGTAACCCAAGGCCTGCTCAACGTCGGGCTTTATCAATCTCGATAGATGAGATGGCTCCATCAAGGGTTCTGGCAGAACTGGACCCTGAAGATTTTGGCACACATGGTTTGTTAATTATTTGAATCGAACAGTTTTATAACTAAAATGTCGTAGATAATTCTGATTAAAACAGACTTCTCCCATCATTTTTGTCTAGTTCTATAATATCAGATCGAGTTATGATCACCTGGCAAAAATCAAGAACTATTATGACTTGGAAACTGATAAAACTGCAACAGTGACTTAAGTTTGTGATTAAAAAGTGGTTGATTATAATTGAAGTTGTGATCATACTTACAACTCCAGCTCTCATTTCAACTTCCATACCCATGGCCTGTGGTATGACTAGGATATCAGAGAATATGATACTGGCATCATAGTCGAATCTCCTGATAGGTTGAAGCGTTACTTCACAGGCGAGTTCAGGTGTTCGACAAATGGTAAAAAAGTCGTGTTTTGAACGGGTTTCTCTAAATTCTGGTAAATGTCTACCCGCTTGTCGCATAATCCATACTGGAACTTTATCAACGGTTTCACCACGAGCCGCTCTAAGGAGGCGATCGTTTTTCAATGGTGGAAAATTATGCTCTGTCATTCTGTAGTCGGTAAATTATCAATTAACATTATGACGAATAATCGAGTTCTAACGGTAAACCAAGAGTAAGGAATTACAAATAATGAATTTTGAATTTTTTTACGCCTATTATTCGGCAATTTCAATGTAATCAACATACAGATTATCGGCAATTTTTGGTTGAAATGTATCTTATCATGTAGCCATGTGAGTGGATTATTAGGTTATGTAGGGTTTTGAATTAAAAATTAAATACAAACCTACAGGTATATGAGAAAATTCATCAATTAACTCGTAAAAAGAAACTTACCTCGAGTAAATGAAGTAGTGAAGAGTCTAGTGATAAGTTTGTGTGAGATGAGCGGTACACTAGATTATGGAGACAGATTTCACCGGAGCACTGGAGCACAGCGCACGGTATAGTGTGGGTATAGTACTGTAGCTCTCACGGGCCACAATGCATTGCTAGCCTTCAGCGCTAGAATTGAAATTTGAATAGACCACGTGCTAGCGGTTTTGAAGATGTTTTGAAAATGAAATATGAAATACGTGATATCAGATATGTAACATTATTAAAGCTCAGTATTTATTAGCCATGCTTAAAAATTTAAGTTTGTTCCTTAAATCAAGCAAAAAATCCGAGATGCACTTTACATATCGGCAATTCGACGGGCTGATGGTTTCCGGGCTACAGAAGATCTGAATGTCACGAATTAGGAAGCTAATTACAAGGCTTTGCATGTGACCTTGTGAAATAAGTTGTTCTAGCTATCATTTTATCATTAGACAAATGAGCTTATAATGTATGCACATTACCTCGAGCTGCAATGCGAATCAATGAACTCTATTAATTCAGATAGACGTTTATTATTTTTAAGAAAGCGATTACCAATTATACATCACTTTAATTCCATCAAGGATATTGATTGTATGGACAGACGTTTCAGCAAGAAAATTTATTAATAAGCCAGATGCGTGAATCATCAATTGTTCCATTACTTTTCCTTATCCTTTCCTTAACTAGAAGTCAAGCTATGTGAAAGCAGGAATACACTTGTGCAAGCATGAATTCATATAGATCCCTATATGTTTATCTTATTTACAGTTTCTAGAATTTTTAACCATTAGAATCTTCCTTATATTAGGAGAGCATCTGACCCGAGGAGGTGTGCTGAAAATTTTGGCGGAGGAAAAGAGTAGTCTATCGATGTAGGCATGCATACGTTGCTTCATGCACGTCGCTACATAGTTTTGTATACTAGCTATTTTGAGAGTTTCAAAAATTTTAGATCGAAAAATACTCCTGGTGTCAGGAGAGTATCTGACCCGAGGAGGTGTTCTAAAATTTTTGGTGGGGGAAAGGAGTGCCTGTCGATATACGCATGCATACGCTGCTTCATGCACGTTGCTATATAGCTTATCTATACTAGCATTTTTAAGAGTTCGAATAATTTTAAGTCGAAATTTTCTCCTGGTATCAGGAGAACATCTGACCCGAGGAGGTGTTCTGAAAATTTTGGTGGGGGAGAGGAGTGCCTGTTGATATAGGCATGCATACGCTGCTTCATGCACGCGCTATATATCTTATCTATACTAGCATGTTTAAGAGTTAGAATAATTTTAAGTCGAAATTTGCTCCTGGTATCAGGAGAACCTTTGACCCGAGGGGGTGTTCTGAAAATTTTGGTGGGGGAAAGGAATGCCTGTCGATATAGACATGCATACGCTGCTTCATGCACGTCGCTACATAGCTTATCTATATACTAGAATTTTTAAGAGTTAGAATAATTTTAGGTCGAAATTTGCTCCTGGTATTAGGAGCACATCTGACCCGAGGAGGTGTTCTGAAATTTTTGGTGGGGGAACGGAACTGTGTATCGATACAGGCATGCATCGATGCATTCGCTGCTTCATGCACGTCGCTATATAGCTTATCTATACTAGCGGTTTTAAGTGTTGAAATAATTTTAAGTCGAAAATTGCTCCTGGTATCAGGAGAACATCTGACCCAAGGAGGTGTTCTAAAATTTTTGGTCGCCTATCGACATCGGCATGCATACGCTGCTTCATGCAGTCGCTATGGAGCTTATCTATACTATCATTTTCAAGAAAATGGAGTGATTTTTCTGGCAGTTGAGACTTTTTCGGAGTCATATTTCTGGCAGTTGACACCTTATTTTTAGGAGTTAAGTTTGAGGTGTCAACTGCCAGAAATATGACCCCGAAAAAAGTCTCAACTGCCAGAAATATCGCTCCTTTTTCTGGCAGTTGAGACTTTTTCGGAGTCATATTTCTGGCAGTTGACACCTTATTTTTAGGAGTTAAGTTTGAGGTGTCAACTGCCAGAAATATGACCCCGAAAAAAGTCTCAACTGCCAGAAATATCGCTCCATTTTCTGGCAGTTGAGACTTTTTCGGAGTCATATTTCTGGCAGTTGACACCTTATTTTTAGGAGTCAAGTTTGAGGTGTCAACTGCCAGAAATATGGCTCCGGAAAAAGTCTCAACTGCCAGAAATATGACTCCGAAAAAAAGTCTCAACTGACAGAAAATTTACTCTGAAAATAAGGCATCATCTGTCCGGCATACGCTGCTTCATGCACGTCGCTATATGTTAATCTATGCTAACATTTTTAATAGTTAGAGTAATTTTAAGTCAAAAATTGCTCCTGGTATCAGGAGAACATCTGACCCAAGGAGGTGTTCTAAAATTTTTAAGAGTTAGAATAATTTTAAGTCGAAATTTTCTCCTGGTATCAGGAGAACATCTGACCCGAGGAGGTGTTCTGAAAATTTTGGTGGGGGAAAGGAGTGCCTGTCGATATAGGCATGCATACGCTGCTTCACGCACGCGCTATATATCTTATCTATACTAGCGTTTCTAAGAGTTAGAATAATTTTTAGTCGAAAAATGCCCCTGGTATCAGGAAAACATAAAACCCAAGGAGGTGTGCTGAAATTTTTGGAGGGGGAAAAGGAGTAGGGTATCGATAGAGGCATGCATACGTTGCTTCATGCACGTAGCTATATAATTTATGTATACTACCTATATTCAGAGTTTGAAAAATTTTAATTCGAAGAATGCTCCTGCTATCAGGAGAACATCTGACTCAAGGAGGTGGTCACAAATTTCTGTGTAGCTAAAAATGCAATAATTCTGATTTTTCACTTCTGCTGAATTAAAGGATCTGTGAGAGGGGAGAATGAAAAATAACGAAGCAATTGATTATTGTAATATTTGAAATTTTATTGCTGCAGCATCGATACAATATTACTCATTGCCAAAGTTAGCTATAATTTGTGATTGTTCTTAAAAATAAACATATACCTACAGTTTATCGGGTCTTTTTATTTGCTTACATAAAATATCATAATTCAAACTACATTTGTACTACTATAATATAAGACCCAATGTAATTAATTTCACGAAGACTTAGTTCAATATACACTTAAGCATTGCAGTTGGAACAGAATCCTTGCTAGACGGAGATGTCTGTACTCTGATGGAATTCTATTCGACTATAACAGAAGTGGGGTGTCACTATTATTCAGTAAAGTACTCCAAGAACCAGACAAGATGAATTTCTTTTCGTCAATGAATACAGTGTCCATCTCGCGACAATTTCTCTGCGTTCGTAGTATTTCTATCGAGATGTCTGCGATAGTTCTATCTCGTTAAGACAACCCCCACGCGCAGTGTTTGACGGCATGCGGGTCACTGTCCACTGATTCCACGACAGGTGCCAGTATCCTGAGTCAGTGTTACCCCTTGCGACAGCGGGCTGCCAAATGGTATCGCCATTTCGCGGATGGACCTACGAACTAGTTTTGATGTAAAAAAAATATGCACGCCTTATTATATGCAATCAAATTATAACCGCAAGAAAGACACGCAAGTTGCATAACATGAGGCGTACAGATTCGCGGCCCAATTAGTTCGCCCGTTCATCCGCGAGATGGTGATACCATTTGGCGCCCCATAACCCGAGTTTTCGAATTCTAACTTATGAAAGCATGACATTTTCGTAACTTTGACGTTGACGCAAGAAAAAGAACGGGTAAACTAATGCCACAATTGATTATTCACAATCTGATAGAATATTTGATCAAGAATACGTCAGTTTATTATAATACATCTTTGTTAGATGAACAATTTTATTAAATGATTAATTTTACTTGAGTACCTCTAGGTGATCGAAAGAAATCAACATTGAGTGAATTCAACATATAAACTAGTATGGTCAAAAACTATACACTCATGGTTGTTTAAAAAAACCACCCCTCTGAAAAGTTGTCTAGTAGCCATTTCTCTGGTGCTTTGATTGCTTCAGACTCTCGTAGTACTAGTTATTTCATAGAATTGTGGACCGACTTCTCTGAAGGTGAACAAGACATCGATCGCCTCGTTGGACAAAGCCTGTGAAGATATAAACAACATGAATTTTATTGGTGTTTTGGAAACAAAGCATACGGTACAATTTGTGACTGCGATGAAGAATACATTTCCATATAATTATTCTTACATTAATTGAATCAACTTGACTGTATCAAGCAAACATGTATTTCTTATATTAGGAACCAAAGAATTTTCAACTCTGACCATACATCTGACTCATAGTCGGCGATAATAACGCTATTCTCAATCAAATCTATTATAATATATATTTTGTGATTAATTTTGTAAACCTGTCTCAATCATTTTCAAATTCAATATAAATTCCGAAAAATTTTTAACAATGTTCAAAAGCAAAAATCATCATACCATTTATTGTTGTTAATATGATAATACGTGTGAGGTTATGTTCGTAGCAAATCAACATTTTCATATAGATATTTGTGGTTGTAGATCGGATGTACTTGATAATGAACAATTTCTCTAATTACAACCAGAGTCTGCTTGTAGCAATACAAGTATGTTCCACGTTGGATCGAAATGTACTACAAGACATGTAAAATCTGTCCGAATACTATTCTAAGTTTGAAGCGTCTTGACAAGCTTTGACTTATGATAAACAAGCTTTAAAAATTCTCAATTGTTTATTGTTACGGTAAAATAGTGATCGAAATATTTTAAACTCACTCGTCCATAGGCTTTCGTTGATGTCAGCTTTTCTGTTTTTCTTACTTAACTGTATATAACCTCCTCGAAGAGAAAATTTTTATATTTATATAACCTCATAGTCGAGAACAATCTTACTTTGTCAAGGAACATATTGGTTGATTTGCCACAAGTTCAGTGCGTTCGGAGAATCTTCGTTGGCGACGTCGGTCACAAAAACCTCACGTATATCCCCCATGTTAACCCATTGACACCACAAGGGTCACTGAACTAAGCGTCGTTATCGTAGATCAGTAAAATTCCTGGAATCGTTAATAGCGCCATCGGGTGGCATTCTAAAGGACTAGAAAGAGCGTAAAATGATCCGCGAGTTGCATATAAAAAGGCGTATCAGACAATAGGGCGTTAGCATGTTTCGTTGCTGTATATTCCCAAAACGATGAGGTACTTACTTAAAAATGAAGAATAATGAATCTAGGCTATTTTACTGAGAACATACATCAACAAAAATCAATTTATATAATTGAGTTAATCAGATTATATGCTATTTCTTATGTATTTTATTAATTTCATACCCAAAAGTCCATTCCGAATACTTGCTGCTCACTCACTTCATTAAAAGAGACACAAAGCGATTGATCGTTTTACACTACATGAAATACTATTGATTAAGAGGGCGAGCAAAGAGGAATCTTTTTCCAATTGCATTTGTATGGATGAATGCTTTTTGTCAGATGTAGTTGAACTTGAAGAAAAACTATTTTGTAGTAATCTAGCAAGTATTAATAAGGACAAGTGTACAGATCAATGAATAATTACATAAAATTGATGATGGAAATGGTGACAACAGTATAAATAATATATTTTATTAAAATCTTTATTTTTTTTTCTTTTGTTTTTATAGCGTTCTCCTAAATAATAACTAACATAATCTAATACGAAATTCTGTAGTAGTAGTAATAAGGAGAAAATATAATAACATACTAGAATTTTTAATGTCAAATTAATAATGGTAGTGTACATTGGATAGTGTGTCCATACTGTGGGTAATCCTAAGCTTACACAGTAGTATGATGATAGGAGGATGGCATGAACAATTGATTAGATAGCATTAAGAGTAATCAAACAGAGTGCTGGACGCATATAGTATAATAGGTATAGGTATGTATGTAATTAAATTAATTGAATTATTTCATATTTTATACCTAAATTTCATAACAAACAGCTATACAAGTAAAATTACCAAGATTAATATTAATCTCATGGGTCTCTTTCTACAATGTGACATTCTCGAAAGCACATGGATCTAAGACTCTAAGTGAATATATTTATGTATGTATATAGAGTTGATAGGATGTTGTCTAGGCATAATTCTAAATTAATTATTTAATAATGATAATAATAATGATAATAATAATAATAGTAATAATAATAATAATAATGATAATGATATTAATAATAACAACAGCATCCATATATAAAAAGTAGACTGTGTTTCTTTGCAGACTCTACCCTACCGCTTGTATGGCAGCCAGCACTCTTTTCCATAATTCCCTTGGGTTGTAGAATAATACAAGAATTAATATCATATCATACACATAACACGGCGTACAAAGCCTACGTCTATATCTCGAGGATGATCACGCGTTAGGTGTAGTTGTGCAAAAAGAATTATACCGCAGAGTTCAAGTGTCTCAATAATATTTCTTGCACAACTATACTTCCAATAATAACTAAAGGAATTTGCACACGTCAATTACTCAAATCGTCATTCTCGCATATTTTATTTATGTATGTATTATTATCTAGTATAACTTGAATAGTCAATGAACATTTGAAAGTATTATTTTTTGCCACAAATATTATCGATTTTATATCGGAAAACTCTCCGGGTATATTGTACGCTACAACAAACGCGGGATTAAATATTGCACTTGAGGAGTTTCAATATTTAATATCCGTGGCTTGAGTATCATAAAATACTTTGACAAGCAATGCATTGTAGGAAACGATGAAGTTATGAAAGAGATATGAGCCCTGCGTTGCTGTTAAGAGCAACACCAATTTTCATCTAGTAATGAATTCAAATAATTTTCGATGTCTCAAAAAAAAATAAGCCTTTCGTCTTAGAGTTGGTAGAAGTAATATGTACCATCACATACACGACAAAATTTAATTTATATTGAAAAATATTTGTAGCAAAAGTAAATTTCCAAAGCTCACCAAATCACACTGTCAATCCAACAAAGATTAACGAACACACTTCATTCAATTGTAATGAACAAGTTTGAGAAATGTTTCAAGCGGTCTGGCTATGCGACAATAAGAATTAATTAAATTACGTCATGATAACTGCAATCACAGGGCGAATGGATCCATCTGTTCAGCCATGCAAACTTGATTAGAGAAATAACTACCTTGGCAAAAGTAAAATATAATATAAACCGAAATAAGGAATCTTTAAGACTAAAATCAAAATAATTACTAAGAGACAAGTCTATGTTATCAACTGGTCCTTAAAATAAGTACAAAAAAGACGACACTTTAATTTGATTACTAAACTTTACTTGAGATTGACAATTAACTGTAGTTTAGGGTGACGTTGTAAAGCAGGAATATTATTATACATACTTGGACCTTAGGTTTATGCATATAATGTAATAGACTTCCTAGCTGCAAGTAGAAGTTGGCTTGAAACAGTTAAATAAAGAATAAATATTCTGTATTCATACTACAGGAATGTTCAGAAGCATGTCAAGCAATACGATCAGTTATTTTTCATCCACTTCTGATTCCCAATCTCTGAATATATTTTCCGAAATTCTATAATTCCATTATTAAACTTTTTCATTACATGTCCCAAGCACTGTGCTCCATTATTTATACTATTATAACAGTATTGCAGTAACAACAGATAGACCCTATTGCAGTGTAAGAGCAGGCGACTACGTTGAAAACTTACTGGCATTTTGCAAGATGCGACATACTATGGACAAAATGCTATTAGAAAATAAATAATTTTTCGACTAATTTAGGCAATTACAGATCGCAGAATAACAAAATTAAAATAAAAAATATGTATAAACAGAGCATACGTTCCAAAATATGGATACACGAAAGTAGTGGATGAAAGTGGCCATCGTATCGTTATATAAATTTTATTCACTTTTTCTGCAAAATAATTGGACCGCATTGTGCACAAAAGATCCAGGCTACTAAGTTTTTAGCATCATTCAATTCAGTTCAAAGATATTCAAATAGACAGAGTATACATCGAATATAATTTTTCTATATCGCATGATAGTTCTAATTTTTGTATACATTGTGGTATTTTATAATTCAATGAGGGAGGATTTTAAACGAAACGAAAAATGTAGTTTCGCTGAACATAGAAAAATAATTTAAGGTCAATAAGTATCTATTTTACACACGATTATATGATACAATAATTAATTAAATTTGAATACGACCGTGCATAAGGCAGTTTGGAGCTTATTAATTCTGTTAAATGCTATCTATAGACTTTGGATCTTTTATACGAGACATGGCCCAATTCTTCTTACAGTCGCAACCCCGGCCTAAGTCGTTTTCCACACCCAGGCTGGATGGCAGTTTTTCAGGTGGGCAGATGTCCTTAAAGCTGCACACACAACCAAACTGTTTGCTTGCATCCTACTATTTTCTTAAACTCTTTATCTCTACAAAGAAGTACAAAAAACTTTGGTAGCCTTGAAAGTGAAGGTCGGCATTCTGACTAATCGTATATTCACCTCTTTTTATGCCAAGAAAAATTTCGAGATTATAACTGCACACCAAATTCAATACAACAAACAAGTAGATATAAGATAATTACTTCACCTCCAACATACAAAAGCATACGACTTAACAAATAGAATTGCACATTCTTACTAAAACTCAAACTCAAATTCTCCCTCTCGCTCTCTCTCTCTCTGTTTCTCTCTTTATCACACAGCAAGCAAGCAAAGACACACACATACAGACATATCATAATAAAATCTATTTTACAGCTTGTGTGATACACACGAAAAATAATCTGACAAAGAATTATATTCTGAAACTTATATTTGAAGAAAAAGTCTTGTAGGAGTTACATGGAATGACGAAAAGAGTCTTGTAACTCAACGTCAAATACCAGTTTTAAAATACATATTTCAATTACAAGCCTAAGAATTTAATGAGAATAGTGGTGTAGAGTTTCTCACTTGGCCTGCATATTGGATTTGATGTGTAAAAGAAAAGAATAAGTTCTTGATGAACCTCTTATAATATGTAAAGAAACAGTTTCATTCAGCTGCAAAATTGTATCTGGTTGAGATAATTCAATATTCAATGAAATATTATCACATAAAATAATTCTAGAAATTTGGTTGCGTGTGCGTACGATGTGGCTACCAATCTTAATCCTGGCATGCAGCGCACAGCCTAAATTTACAAGTCACGTTAAAATACAAGGGCTCAATCTCACATTGAAATTGACTAAGTTCATTTTATACTTCGTTCGTTTAGCACAAATTTTCAACAGTATATTAACACGCTGCCCTAAGAAATTGCATCAATTTTACAATAACCAACCAAGGTGGCTGGATAATCTTTAGGAGGAACCAAAAAAATCAATTTTCATAACGATGGAATACGTAGAGGCACAGATGTCAATCCTAACAGCAAGATTTCCAACATTTACATTGCTGTTAATCTTACGAATGCTAATTCCCAAAGATATTATAACTGTAGTCGATTGTTGTTGAAAAGATAATAAATAAATGATGTCCCACTATGTTTTTATGGACTATATAAGTAATATAATTCGATGGAAGAATAAGTCGCATGAAATTCTATAATATATATGCAATACAGTTACATACATGCGAATAGAGGCTCTCTGTTATCTTTATCAGAGACCAGTCACCTGTGGCATTTAAATAGCCATATTCTAACAACTGCTAATGCTGTTAGCCTCAATATCTGTGCGTACAAGACACGTATCGCATGAGTCCCAAACACTTCACTGTTTGTACATACATCGGTCATATTTTAGCGATCAAAGAAGTTATGCATATAATTAATCAGTATCTTAGAAGTTACCTAGTTAATGTTGTGTTTGTGTATCAAATCATTATCGTAACAATTATTTCTTGGGCACACACCGAATTAAAGTCTCAGCTGTAAGCACGCGTCGTGTAATCGCTTTTCCATAATTTTTTTTTTTTATTAGCCATCCTCCTTCGGTGGTGTGAACCAGCCTGAAATAGTATAAGAAACGAATTTTAAAGTTCATTCGACAAAATTTTTTCAATTAAAAGATAACATCTATAGTTACTACTTCCGATATTTCCGATTTTTCATTATCAATGTAATCATCTTAAAAATATCACTTATTGAACTTTTCTCACCATTTTTCTCGTGTATCTGTACAAGGGACTTAAAGGACTGCTGCGCACGTGCAAGACTGTACTGTCCCTGGCTGCCGCAAACTTTTCCTCCACCGCCAGCCCCCTGAAACTGTATACGCGCCTTTCCCTTCACCAAAGTCGCAGAGATTTGCATTATAACTGCTTCTACTGTATACGCCGAACTCCATCCTTGTTTCGTTAACAATTCCATACAAATTGCGCCACCTACCAGGACGTAACCACCGGAAATTATCGGATGAACAACTCGTACGAATGGTGGTTCGAAAGGGTATGTTTCCTAAAATATATCATCCATGTATTAGGCACTTCAATAATAGAGAGAAGGGATAAACAACTACTTCTGTTTTTCTTTTGCTGGCTTATCAATATTTTTTACACTCATTAAATGATCAACAACTGCGTCTCATTATTTTCTGCCAGTTTTATAGATATTATTCATTACTTGTTGGTATTCTACAGCGATTAAATACATACAATCATTAATCATAATGGCATTGAGTCAACATGAGAAAGGGCGAATGTCTGTTTAATGTACCTTAAATAGCATGTTGAGAAGAATACTGTCTTTGCCCTCCTTTTCTTTCAGAAGTACGAGATCGTTGTGAAGTGGTGAATCAGGATCGACACACATTAACCTGATATTCCACTCGTACAAGCTATCGTTAACAAGTTCTATGCTGTACATTCCTGAATAGAAAAATATCAGTCTTTCAGATAAGAAAAGTTGATCAATTTAACATCACAAATAAAAACACAAAGAAGAGATGATTAGCTTGAGAAAAAAATGCCATTTCTAAATAATTGTGTCCTCAATTTATGTGTCGCTGATCTACCATCGCATATTAAAAAGGGTATCGGAGTGTAGATCAATCATCAATTCCTAAGTTATACAGTATTACCTTTTTTGAAACTATCACTTCGGTATATGTCACGCAATTCTTTCATGAGTCGATCAGTGGCTTGCACACTGCCTGAAACTGATCCTTTTAAATAATCTTGTCTCTGATTTTGTCTCAACCTTTCCAGTGTCGCCAGATGTTCAAGGTCCATTTCGTCACCCTGAGATGAAAAAACAATTACAAATATTATGACCAACAACAGACACCAGGTTATAAAAAAAAAAATATAAACATTCTTTAACTAGATAATTTCCTATTATCTGTTTTTCATAATGTTTTTTCTGTTCCTTTTGCTCTGTTTAACTCTTGAAATAAATTGAATAGAGAATCAGCCGAGCAATTTATCACCATTTTCCCATAATTTATGGATTAAATAAGCCTCGAATAATACATAGCGAGTTTTATCACCTTGCTTTTTGCATTGGCTTCTCCTTCGTCCATATCTAAATGTAGGTCCTCCTCAGTCTCGCTTTCTTCATCGTCCTCGATATCTTCCGCATCTTCAGCTTCCATTCTTTGAGCTACAGCAGCAGCTGCTCCTCCTAATCGAAGCGGGTCTAAAGCTGTTCTGAGTCGCTCGACATCAGGTGGTTCGGGCAATGAGTGCAAACGACATAATTCTTTCAAAAGAATTCCAACTTGATTAATTACATGGTTATCCCGGCCCGTTGTGTTACTCAGTATTTGTACTGCATTTGTCACGCTTGTTTCCTCAGACTCCGCAAACCAGACTGGTGGCGTAGAAGGATAAGTTTCCTTGAATGAAGTCAAGTTATTAAAAATAGTTAACTGACCATGCTGAAATTACATAACTTCTACTTTACCCAATTTTCTATCATTTATTCATGTCATTCGCTCCTTACTTGTGATCTTAGTCATCAACTTTGACAATGAGAGCAACCAGGTAGTGGATTTTGAATCTAGTTTCAAAAATACACTATAAAAATGCTCTCTTGACTTTTCTCTACTACTTTATAAAGATTTATCTGATTCTCTATGAGCTGCGACTAGAAGTTGTTGCAAGTTTTTGATCATGTAATATCAGATTCTCTCATATATCTTATCGTTAGCTTGACTCTTCAAATATCTCATTGGTAAAAAGCTTGATCTTGAAAATATTTGGTAAGTTTGAAGTTGTTTGAAAATATCCAAGACACATGGGATTTCAGAGTGTTTTTTTATTATAATGAAATCTGAGGTGAAATAGGCTTGTTGAATAACAAAGCTATAAAAATCTGATGAATTTCATTCTCAAAGGAAATTCAAAACAACAAATGGGATGAAATTTATCCTAGTGATTAAGTCTAAGATAACTACATTCATTTTCACAGGCATAAAAAGTAATTAAACACAAATTGTCAAATATGAAGATTATCGAAATATTTTCACCACCACAAGCAAGGTTCTACCAAAAATTTTGATATTTTTTATATTTGGGAGATAAGTACGTGTGTGAGGTAATGACTTCTAGTTGTATTGTTGGTAGAGCTTTACCCTCAAACTTGAGATATGCATTGACCTCTACCCTTAACATTGATTGGGCTAAAAATTGAAAAATATAATCGAAAAGAATACAGATAAATTATAAGTAGCTTGAGTGATTCATAAAACCTCAATTATATCAAGTATAATGTATAGTTTGCGAATTATATGGTATTTAAAGAGATATAATTTGACAAATGGAAATATCCAATAACAACACAAATGTTGTTGTTTCTTTGTCCCATCCGTTAGGAAAGTGGCGCAGAGTTTACAAAGGGTATTCATCCGTTGATAGATGGTTGAACGTAAGGAGATGCGGGGTAATGATAGTCGTATCATTTATTATTGTAAATGAAATAAATAACTCACTGTAATATTGGCGTGAATCTCGTATTTCTTTCCATTTTTACCGACGAACCTGCAGCTGAGCTCGTCGACACTCGCGGACATTATCTGAAACCTTTCATGGCTCTTGGGAAAAACGGACTCGAGAGTTTTTATTTCTTGTTTAAGAGTGTTCAAGCAAGCCATTTGACGTACGCCCGCACGATGTGGGGCCCTAATTTTTGTCGGCTGATCTTTAGCCCGAGAAAACACTTCAGGATCAAAAACACGACGGACAGATAACTCCCGAGAAAATGGCGACCGATACTGAGCTTTCGATGCTTTCGGCAACCCTCGTGCAATTTCGAGTCACATATTTTACTTTCATGATTCTAGCCCCATCTACGAACGAATTCTCGTACTCTCTGCGGCGCACGATTATCTTTGTCTACTGCTTCTGTCACGTGTGTTTTTATACATACCTATTTTGCATACAGAATGATACAGAAGCTGTCAGCTGAATAATAAAAACATTGAAAGCCTTGCTAGTTGTTTAAAAAAAAAATCCACAATGAATCAGTTGAAAATATTATCTATCGGTAGGAGACAAATTTATAAGGGTAATTATTCATAGTTTTTTTAGACAAATAGCGAAATGGGAAAGTTTCGAAGAAACTAACCTCGCTTTTACGTTATAGTAGGATCGACGAGGTTGTCTTCGACTAGTAAAACAGACGCGGATCCGGATAGTCCTAGGATGCAAGAATTTAAAAAGAAACTTAGAGAGCGTACTCCGATAGGTATAATATACCCTGTTGTTAGATACGAAAATTTTTTATAATATTCTAATTATCCTTGGACTATTGTCACCCGAAGGAAAGCTGGAAGAATTGGAAGCAGGTAAACATCCCTATCAAGAAAAGGAGCCCTTAGAACCACATCCTAATAACACAAATCCAACGACAGGAGAAATCGGAGGACCGCGTGGACCTGAACCTACTCGATACGGAGATTGGGAACGAAAGGGTCGAGTCTCAGATTTTTAGCATAAGAATATACCTTGCTTAGAATTTATAAACGATTATGTAAATATGTGGAATGTAATTGAATATGATCATTTGTTGTGGTAATATGAGAATAAAGTTTAATAAGCTGATATCAATGAGTTTGTTCTTTGCAGGTAAACAAAAAAAAAAAGCATTTCAAGAGAGAGATTTTCTAATTTTCCCCTCAATTTTACAAGATAATATACATATGTATAAGTATCCCAGGCAACCAAACTAGGCTATTTTGTTTTTTCGATTCTCAAAAAATAATAAATGTCATAATCTTCCCAAGATTCGTATTGGATAACTATTTCTGTACTTTGTTCAATTTGATATGCTACCAGCTAGGATTAATTTGGTCAGATCTGCAGCTATGCAGCAGAAAATCAGGACAATTAGCAAAAGTAAGCCGGGGTGCGATTCCATAACTTTTATCACTGCTATCACACTGTCGATAGATATCATAAGAGTGATACGTGTACGTGAAGTAGACTCACTTATGATATCTATCGACAGTCATAGCAGTGACAAAAGTTATGGAATCGCACCCCTGGAGGGATTATTTGAGTGTTTTGAATGAAAAAGTAGAAATGATCTTTCGGTATTGATCCCGAGTTCAACTGATTTCATACCAGATAAAATCACAACTTTGTATCAGGAATGACAAAGAATCGATTGTTCTTAATTAGGAAATAAATATTTTCCTATTTCAATCAGGTAGAGGTAGGGCTGCAGTAATGCCCTCATCTGGTGATCAGAGTGAGAGCAGTAATACAGAGTCTTCAAAAAAAATGCAGGAGTTTCATAAAAAATTGAAATTGGATCCTGTACCAAGTACGTGAATTTTTCAAACAGTTTCGATGCTGTTCTTAGATCAAAGTTTAGGTATACCTGGATTTGGTAGCAGAATACAAAAGAAATAACTGTTCAATTAAAATTTAAAAATAGTTATTTATTGTAATAAGTAATGAGGAAAATGTCTTCTAATAAAGATTTGCTATAATGTTAATAGAGTAAATAATGAAACGAAAATGAAGTTTGTAATAAAACTTTGATTGATCAATTATCTTAGAATAATTAATGATACGAAATACTTTCGGATGATTTCATACTTTATGACCAAAAAGCTTTGCCCTAATATTTCAGCCTATGTTACAAAATTAACAACAGTTATAATATACTATGTACCTATATTGTATATAAGAAACGAATTTTCAATCATTTTTACGATATAAAAATGTATTATCTGTAGGAGTATCCCCAAGCATGAGATTCGTCAACCTAATGCTTGTTAAAACAAATCCAAACACCGGAGAATTCATGGGCGACGCTGAAAAAGATCCAACAAAATGGGGTGACTGGCAACACGGGGGACGTGTGTCTGATTTCTGAGTCAAGGGGCTTAGATCTATAAACTATTCGTTTCAGACATTAATTTGATTCATAAATATAAATGTATATCCAAAGTACAAGTATAAATAACAATCTCAATATTTGTATTCTTTTCTCTTTCAAACTAAAAGAAAATTAATGCCAATCGCAACTATTACTTATTACTCACACAACTACACGATAGTAGTACTTATTTTTAATGCATACGAATATATCATTGACAAATATTCTAGCGCCACTTATAGTACGACGCGTGTCAACGTTAGATGAATTGTCTTCAGCGGGAAAGAACCTATGCCGAAAAAAGCATAGCTATCTAAGCTAACGATAAAGTTCATCTCTAGCAATTAGATCGAAAAAAATAATAATTATTATTACATATGTCTTTTTTTTTTTGTTTCCTGAGTAGTATAAGCGCAAGGTATAAATTTTTCATTTTGAACACTGCTCAGGCAGTTAATCAAGAACATGATAGATATTAAACATTTGAAAATATATAAGTTGTTGCAATTAAGATACCATGTTTCTTAATTAACTAATCAATGTTTCAAGACGCACTGAATTTGATGCCTTTTGATTTGGCACTTTGTGATAATAATTGGCTATTATTGTTATTACCCTAATGGATTATCATCTAGCGTTGACAAACTTCAAAATTGTCATCCTTGTATCAACGAATTATTATAGTATTATAATGTTTTTAAAAATTTAGAACTATAATGATTTGTTAATTGCCAGTACGTCGCGCATCATCATGTCCCTGAGTGTCCACAAGGCATTGACCACATTTCCATGATTACCCACTCCATTGCCTAGCCATTCTGCAGGCAGCTTTGCCACATCTGGAATTTGCGTATTCTCAGCATTGGCATTCATTTGCTTATCCCAATTTGATATGTAACGATTTTCCGTGTTAAGACCTTCAATGTATCTGGAAAAGGAGGAAAATCTTACGATATTTTTCACACCAAAAAATAAATCTAATTAAACTACTAAAATTCTTCGCTTTCATCTTAATACAAACCTTAAATAAGCATCAGAATGCAATACGCGACTGGGACGAGGAGGTACAGTAATGAACACCGGCTCAGGCTGTTTTACAGCTGGAACGCCGCTCGTTTGTGTTGCAGCTGCTAATGTTTCTGGAAAGTGAAGTCTTGCGATAAGTAAACAGGGTAGATAAAAATACAATGTGAATAGTGAAGACAATTTCAATTATAGAAGAAGTTTATTCACCAGTTTCCATTGGCGGTAGTATCGTTGGTCCCTTGGAAGGCATATAATTTCTGAAATATATAAATATTAGATAAGCTTGAGAATTTTTGTTTTTAAATGACCCGAGGAATTTTTTAGAATTGATTTTCGTCAATACATACTTGCTTCTTTCGGCAGGGGGAACAACTCTGCCATTGCTTTTCAGGATGTGGACTTCTTTAACGTGTCTAGCAAGTCGTTGTACGCTTGGAAAAGGAGGCACAGATTTTTTTGTCCGACCGCAACCGCGCCACTGGCATTGAAACTCCACATCTGTAGAATAGTATCACTTAATACTATGCAACATACTGTCGTGTTTACTTGCTATATGATTTTATCATTGAATATCTAGTTAGTTATCGTTTAAATTTGATGCAGGAAAGTGAGGATTAGGTACTAAATCGTTCCTTTCAACTAGTACTTGATAAGATATCAACTCCCTTGATCAAACTGTAGAATTAAAACTGAAAAACATACCAGGACTCGCATTGGCAAAAGATGCTTGAACGTGACCATTTTGTTCGGCAATACAATGATCGATGCAGTCCGTCATGTCTTCAAATTGCCAGTCACATCCGTCCCAACAACATTCGAATACCTGGTCAGGCTGAGGACCGAGCCCTATGATAGCTACAGCTTTGGTACCAGCCTGTCCTCCGTCTTCGTTCATCTTAATTGCCCTCTCTTCCCATGCTTGCTTCTCCCCGGCGGGCAGTTTCCGCCACTATAACGTAAAATACCACGCTATGCTGTTTTCTGTCTATTTTTACATGGGCTGAGGTTTTTCCAGTAATGTTTCACATGAAGTTATCAGGTCGGCCCACTTGTTGACCAATAGAATTGAACTACCAGAAAAACCTACGAGGCTTCAAAAGAAGATGCGCGTATGCATACCTACCTCATAAATTCATTTTAATGTGATACAGGGAAGCTAATGATCAATTTATTCTCAACACTTGAATAAATTCACCAAATTGCATGCTCTAAAGCAACAGTTTAAACAGAATCATATGTCTGGATTATTTTATGATTGTATTTTCTTTTTTAATTACTCAATGAATTGAAAAACGTTTTTAAAATGTTTGAGGAATGATGAAGATGTGACATTAATTTCCCTGTACTTTATGAAATCTTAAATCAATATGACGACCTTATAGATTGAAAACCGCATAATTTTTATAAGAGAATAAATAATTCGAGAATATTGACGGATAAAACACCGATACAGATTATGATAATATACATAGAAAAATTAATTCAACGTAAAGCAGTGGTGAAAGGACATGTAGGATAATAGAAATACAAAATCATATACTGGTACTTCAAACACTATGTACAAAAATATAACTATTTGCAAATTATATTTCGATTTATTATCTATGAATTTTTAGAATACCTTGTAAGCTAAAATTTTCATAACATCTTTCTATTTGCTAATGGTGCTTAGCAGAGCCTGATACAAAAACTATTTGCTGATAATCGAGTTACAGCTGCAGATAATGAAAAGAATGTGATGCAAAAATAAATTTGTGAAATATAATGCAGAATTTATACCATCAACATTCATTTCCTTGAAAAATTTAGAGGAATTAGAATCTGTATCAGTGTGACTGTAGATGATTGAAACGATGTTCAAAAAATAAAATAAAATTTTTTCTTCCCAAGTCAGACAATTTTAAGTAAAAAAATAGTGAGTACAAAAGAAAAGGGGTCACTCTGTGATTAGGAAATAAGCTTTTTATCATATTACAGTTACACACAAATGAAGGAACTAAATACTACGAAAATCACACAGTTTGAGTTTATGGCAAATATAAACTGTGTCTTCTTCGATAGGATCTATAACAGCTGGTAAAATAAATAAGAAATATTTTTGTACAAAGTATAAAGACTGATGCGTTATAAAACGGTTTGGAAAAATGTTATATTGAAAAATGACTAGAATCATGCATAGATTTTCATTGAAAGATCAATTTCAACAAAAAGTGTTTCATTAGGATGAGCGTGATGTTAGTGTTTGACTTTTTCATAGCCATTAACAACGAAATGATTGAAAGGTAATTCGATTGAAGAAAAAGAAAAATGCAGTTATAGCCAACTTGGTCACCATATCATAGTAAAATCGTAAATGACATCTTCTTTAGAACCCTCTAAATAAACTAAAAACCAATAATGAAAAAGAAATAAGTACCTCGTTGCCAACAATTCTGCTAATCTCCCCAAACGACGATTCGGGATTGTTTTGCGTAATCTGCGTTCGCATTTTACTTGAATACAAAATATAGCCCGTAACTAATTTCTTACCAGTGGCTTTCTAAACAGAAGAAAAAAACACAAATTATAATGTCACCGTCTTACAAATAAACATTGCTTGGTACACCTTTAAAGGAAACATAACATAACTATTCGTCGATCTAATGATACAAAAAAAAAACAATTTGATAGTGCAAAACAAAAAAAATATGCTGGCATATTTCTGTAAATGAAAATATAATCAAATTATAAATACAATATATAAGAAATCATTAAGCTAATTAATTCTGTACACGGCATACCTTTTTCGCAGAAACTGGTGTTTGAACGTTTGAAAGGATCGGTTGAGCTTCGGTTGAGCCAACTGACGGTGGTCCGCCGGCATCCATACTGTCTTCGCCAACTCCCACGCCAACTCCTATTCCAACTCCTAATCCAACTCCCATGCTTAATACATCGGATTCCAGCTTTGGCAGTAACGGTGACGCTTCCTATACCATTTACGTTATATTACGTTAAATTATCTATTCCCGAGCACAAGATTCTAGTCCAGAAATTCAATCTGTAAGGTGGCATGGCAAAAATTTTTATTTCCCGGTTGCTTCTGAGAAGATATTGCAATGAAGTACACAGAACTTAGTTACTCAATTATTGCGACATCTAGACCTCAATTTTGAACAAGTAATCATCAACGCTTAATAATACTCGAGTGACGGGAGCTGATAAAGGAATGATTATGCGCAAAAATTGAATGATAAACATCGAAACAAATGAGGAAAACGGTTAAAACGAAAAATTTATTCAAGAATATTTGATTTTTGATATTATTATTTTGCTTCTAACTATTTCCAGGCCAAAACGGATAGTTCAAGTCAAAGTATCGAAGTTCATAGTTGAGAGGGCTTATGAAATAATACGATAAGTATAGGCGGGTCATGCAATGATGAGAAAAATGGGTGAAACTGATGAGTTTGTAACAACCCAAGCCAAGGACTGGAAACCAACACGTGGGATATAGTATTTTCGCGAAAACCTTCATTCACTCGTGCTTATAAGATCAATCTGTTAGTTAAATGATATATAAATTGAATATCATTAATGTTATGTATTAATCTTATAAGGTATCCCCAAAGTATCTGTAAATCTAAAGTATTGTTAATATTATTCAGGTTCCCGTTAAGGAAAAAGTATGCTACATGCTACTGCAGCCTTGTCACGCTGTTCCAAACTGAAATTGGTGTTATAAATAAATGGTATAATTTGTTGTATCGTGAATTATACAGCTATACATAGTACATAAAGTTTGTTAAAATGACTAAAGGATACATGGCAAAGAATGAAAATAAGTAAAAATGCGAATATGCCGGCATAAAAAGAAAAGACCATGCATAAACACAGAATAATGTATACTCGTGCTAAGAACATGACCATGGAACATAACTTGCTAATAGCTAATGCAAAAGCCATTATTCAATTTAATGATTTTATTATTTATCACAATGACTCCAAGTCATGGAATTTATGATTGAGTTGAGAAGTAATAAAATTTTTGTGCCAAAATTCATGTCTTCAAATAGCATGAGTCTGTAGTTTTACTCTGTGATATAAATTAATAAAGACATGCAGATATTTGTTAAAAAATGTATAAACAATTATTATTGGCCACGTTGTATTAACAAATTTATTAATTACCATTTCAAAATGAGCTGTGGCAGGTATAACTGCCTTGACTTGGATTTGCGCTTGAGCCACCTCGCTTGGCACCTATAACACACATGTCACATGCAAAGCAATAAATTTTCAAAGTTAGTTGCGAACATACAGATATTTGAATTACCACGGTTTTAAATTCTCTTGTGCAAGACTTACAAAAAAAAGAAACATTAAAACCTTATATAAAGAGCTTATTTACTTTAGGAGGATTGATTGGCCTTCGGAAGAAATATATTTCGTCGTCAGTCACCACCGAAGTATGATTAAACTTTTTTAATCCCTCTGGACCAAGTTTTCTCATCAAATTTTTACCCTCGTCGTATGTTGACTCACATATGAACACATCGTCTTCTGGAATCTCCGTTGGCCTACCTGTAAAAATAAGAATCATAAGACTCAATAGAGGGGAACAGAATATTATACTATGAGTCCATATTTCTATTTGCCAAGAATATAAGCAGTAGTTGAAACAACGAACCAGGAAGACAAATACTTTAATATTTGATCTCGTTATACCTCAACGCTGGTATTAGATATACTTACTACATACATATTCGCCGTAATCAAGTACAGCACATTTTCCGACAATAGCAACTATAGGATGAGTTGCGTCGACAGTAGATAGAAACAACTCTTGTTTGTAAAACAACTTTGTAGGAGCATGAGGTATCTCTGGTGGCATTAACAGCCATGGCCCTTTGAAGAAGCACTTTCCACTGAAAAGTGTGAGAATAGATTGAAATCATTAGATAAATTGAAGGCACAGATAATGAGGTTTGTTAGGAGTTTGGTAAATATTCTACTCACTCTTTGGTAGACCACAAGGCATCTACTTGTGATATTTGCTGTCTACCTCCGTCCGTTGCCACATAAACAAAGTCACCAGTTTTTATGGGTCCCACGCAAGTATTATACTGTTCATAATATGTATTTTCTGTGTCGTCTGGATTGAACGTTATCACATTCTACAATGTGAGTAAGATTAGATAAGCTTTCATGGATGAGTGTTTGAATTCACCCATCTACTTGGTAAAGTTACATAAGATACATTTTTTTCACTACAGAAAAACGAAATTTCAACAAACTCTATTTTTCTAGAGAAAGACATGTTTCATTGAAATTTATTTCTTAAAAATGGTTTAGCAGTAGTTCAAGTACACAGAGAGCCTTCTCGCAAAAAAATAAAGATGGAATATAACACTTCAACAAAATTTTTTTACATTTTATCATGCAGCAGATTCAAATTTTCAATTACTCACCGGCTTTTCCTTTTCAATAAGTTTTTCCCCTTCTTCCAATTCGGCTATCTCTTCCTTATGTTTCTCAAGTCGTTCTTTATAGACAGAAACAACACGTTTTGTTTCCAAGGCTCTATCTCTTGAAATCAATTTTAGATGATCAGGGTCAAAATTCCAGACCTTGATTTTCTTGAACGCTCTTGCCTTAGTAGAATATCGTGATTCACATACATAAACATCTTTTTCAGGAAACCCTTCAGGCCTCATTCTGAAATAGTCTTTCACGCTTAAAACACAGCATCGCCCTGCGACCTTAGCCAAAGGTACAGCGAGATGTGAATCACTCTTGAATAACTCCTTCTCTATGAACTTCCGCGAAGCTACGTGGTAAGTTTCACTTGGTCGATAAAATATGTTTCCATAAAGCATTTGCTGTCCCTCAGCGTTAGTCCATAAACGTTCTATCAGTATAACGCTCAACTCCATTCCACGTTCTGTGGGTTCAACATAAGCAAAGTCACCGGCTCTGTATACCTCTTGGTTAAAACTCATCGTCGCACCTCCGTCACTAGAGCTACTTCCAACGCTACTAGCATGACCAACATCCTGGAATTTAAATTATTATTATCGCCGAAATTCTAGGCCGAGAAATGTCAGCTCTATAAAATTCCTTACCTTAACGTCAGTAGCATCGCAGCTCTCTTCTTCCTGTGGCAATGATAACTCCTGTTGAAGTTTTGTACGTTTTAATTCAGCAACTTGAGCCGATAGGTCCAGAAGTGTGTAGTTAAGGGCCGGAGAGTGCAGGAGGTCTCCACTTCGAGTAACGTCATCACGTGTTCGAAGGAAAAATGCTTGAAGCTCAACGCTGTCTTCAAAAGGCTGGGAATCACTGCGAGACAGTTTCCGCGCTCTTTCAAGACACGTGAATACGTCTTCTTGAAATCTGTCCAATCTTTTGTAGGCTCCTCTGTCCAATCTACGTTTTATCAAGTCCAAAGATAGTCCTCGCACTCTGCAAACAATGGTTTTACATTATATTGTTCATCCAAATCTGTGGCCATGGTTCATAATTTTACTCAGTTGCCTGCTGTTTTCATATTGATTATTAGAAATTTATTCAACCCACTTTTTCCCATCAATAAGATCATGCTCGGGGAGTTCAGCCATAGAATCTGAATAGCATCGGCCTTCCTCATCCTGATGGTTGTATAACGCAGTGAATATAGTGGCCAATATTTCTTGGACTGCAGCAGCAACGTCAGGCACGCTTTCATCATCTTCGCTGAGCTGTACCTTAGTCTGTAGCACTAATCGCTGAAGAATTAATGCATCCTGTGAGATAATAGAGTAAATTATTCTGTGAGACGTGAGAATTCATTTATTAAATTAAAACCCGGAAGTTATAGCTTTGTAATTTATACAAAGATGGTTGAAAATAGAATGATCATCCCCTGGCGACAAACCTTGTATATCTGAGAGTCAGGCTCGTTATATTTGCAAGCATTATCAAACATGAGTATGAAATCTGAGACTAGATCGTCTAGGCTCTCGTATCCGTTGTTTTTCAGAGATGAAGCAATTTTTTCCATATTCATTGGCTGCTTGATGACCTCATAGTAGTCAGGATACTCGTTTTTATTTGGCAACTTCATGAATATCTGGGACAACTGTCTTCCCTTTGCGTCATGATATTCTTTTATGGTATCATACATTGTTCGTAGTTTTTGCACATGGAGAGGTACAACTTTTTTAGGCCTCCTACGAAGATCCGGAATATATTATTATTCATTATACAAATCAGAGAAGCACGAGGAACATATGATTCCAATCTCAATACACATACCCTACGTTTCTTGTAGGCGTAGATGCTGCAGATTTCACTGGTTTAATAGAATCCGGCAACGGCCCAAGCTCTTTTACTTTATCCATCAAAACCTTCTCCAAAACATTAGCGTCCTCGTAAATAAGTGACCCTTCTTCATTATACTGACGACAATTGTTGAACATCAACTGTGAACATGATTTACAAGTTGGAATACATTCAGGTGAATAATAATAAAGATGATAAAAATTTGCCTCTTGATGAGTAATTTACCTTAAAATCAGCAATCAGTTCATTTTCATTTTGATATTTTTCGGCTTTGATGTTAGCTTCAATGCCAAGCATGTCTATGGGCTCCTGAATAACTTGATAATAATCTGGATACAATTTCTTTGACGGTTTTTCCATGAACATTAGCATAGGCTGTCTACCATCTTCACACTGAAATGGAATCGCATGTATTACATTGATTGTTTAAAATATGTACGCAATAAATTGGAAGTACTTACAACGTATTCCATTACGCACTTGACAAGGACATGCAATCTCTTTTTCAATGGCATGTTATCTTTGTACTTTCCTCTTGTTAAAACGTTCGATGCACGTTTTATCAGTTTTGGCTGCTGCAAATTATTTTCGGAATCACTGTCGGATTCCGAATCCTAAAATCAAGTATCAGAATTATCTTAAGTTTATACAATAAACATACTGAATCCTATATTGAAGCTAAATGTTGGATACCATTTTTTTTATAATGTCCAATAATCTTGAAACTCATGAGATATAAGTTCAAGCATCAAGACACATGATATCGATTTTAATAATTTTTTAATGATCCTGACGTGAGACAGAAGTAATGTACACGGAGAAAATTCCTCACTTAAAAGTGCCGAACTTACCCATGAATCACGGGACATTTCACTAGGTGTACAAAAAACTAATGAGAATCGACAAAAAAATAATATCAATCGACGAAAAAATAATATGCACTGATGAAAAATTCATGAATTCACACGAAACTTTGACAAACATGGTTCAGCAATTTTTGACACGCCAACAACATCACTTTTTGATGTACTCGTGTGACTTTTTGTTGAACTTTTGTGAAGAATTACTACCTTATTCTTCAATAGTTTGTAAACATCATAAAATGTCTCATGATTCCAGAGAGGTTAAGTAATTTTTACCAAGACCTTTCGGTATATTATGTAAAGCAAAAAGTTGAAATTACTTATTACCTGATCAAACTCTAGAAGTTCCTGCACCTTCTCTTGCATAATCTTCTGCAACTTTGCAGCACACTGTAAAAATATACAAATAAGTTCAACTTCTTCTCATATTTCGGTCGAGTTAAAATAATTTGTGCAAAAAATTTACCTTATACAAACGGGATGTATGAACATTATATTTCTTGGCATTTTCAAACATGATATTCATGTCACCCGCGACTTCACTAACCGTCCCGTATTCTCCTTTCTGAAAAAATAAACCAACATTATATAAAAATTCAGGGGATACAACGAATATTAAACAATCGTTTCCATTTTACCTTTATTTTAGTTCGTATCTGGTATAAAGATATCGGATTTTTGATTGCCTTGTAATAATCAGGATATAATCGTTTAGAAGGTAATTTCCAGTAGTATTCGCTCATCCGTACCCCTAGAATGAAAGTGAATGTCTCATCAAATCTGGGTAAATTCACATAACAGATATCTAAACAATACTTAAAACATACATTGATAGTAATAATACCTTGGCTATTTGGAGCAGTTTTAATAGTTTGAAACAGTTGCCACTGCGGATTGTCAGATTCTTCTCCATCGTTAACATCCTCCTCTTCGTCATCACTTTCATCTTCATCTTCATCAGGAAGTGCAGCAGTTGTTGCTACAAGGGATTGGCCAGCACTTCTTCCTCTTTTACTTCTAGTAGAAGTTGCAGTGGAGGTAAGTTTTGGCAACATATTAGCAGTGTTCGATTCCTGCTTCTTAGCCGCTGAGACAATTATCTTCTTCAACAATTTCGCATCCTTGTATATCTGTGAACCTGGTTCGTTGAACTGACAAGCATTGCGACACATCAGCATCAGATCTCTTTCCATTTCGATCAGCCCTGCGTATGCTCCTTCTTGAATCCTTCGTGCAATTGTTTTTAAGTCCACTGGATTCTCAATTACCTCATAATACTCGGGGTAAAGCTGAAACAAAGTTCAAAAAACGCAACTATTAGATGAATAATTGATCAATTGGATATCTAATTGAAGAATTTTATTGAATTTGAAGAACTGGAGGAATCAGTTTAGCAAATAATCATTTTTCCAAGATCCAACTCCACAAAAATATTTGATTTCAGCAACGATTTAAACCTTTTTTGACGGTCTGAGTTGAAACGGAGTATGCAGTGGTCTGTTATTGTCTTGTGGATCCGTTGCGGTCATAACTGCAGCAAATAGGTCCTCATAAGGTTGCATAGACTCCTCGTCAGGATTGGTAGAGCTTTCTGAAGTATCCTCGGCATCGTCTTGTCGAGTATTCACTTTCCTGGCCTACGACATAACGTATAAGCATGTAATCTGTCTGAGATCAAATCCGCGAGGTCTCGTAATTATCTTACCAGTCTGCCAACCTTAAGAATTATTTTCCCCTTTGGTTCGGAGTCTTCGTATTCATCCATTATTCGATTTTTAGTACTCAGACACAATTCCCAAAGCTCTGTAGCGTCTTTGTATTCTGGTGACGTCCGCTGCACGAAATAACACCAATTTTTAATACATTGAATAAAAATTCAAACATGATCAATAAATTTAGCCAACTATTCATAAAAATAAGCAAAATAATTTATCTACAGTAAAATTAACTAAAAATTCTTACATTTGGAAATAAGAATGTGAAATGGAACAGGATTATTCAAAAATATTAAACGAAATCATTTACCATGTAGAAAGCTTTGGCGTTATTGACCATTAGTTGAATATCAGCAGCCAAATCATCCATGTCTCTATATTCATCAGTCTTAAGTTTCTGTTGAACTTTCAATAGATCAATGGGATTTGTGACGACCTCATAGTAGCCCGGTTCTTGTCGACGTTTTGGAACGCGGATAAAAGCGTCGCATAGCAAAGATCCGTCCTCTCTTTTCTGGTTACGAAGTATGTCGTATAATTGCTGACACAAGTCACTCTAAACGATTAAATTTCGAAATTAGATCATTCCAAATATGTGAGGAAGATTTTGAATCTAAATTATAAAGAAAACTTGATATAAGGTATCGCTGACTGAAAAAACCGTCTGCGCAAGTATCGAATTAAGAGATTTACTCCGAAATATAAAAGTATGAAAAAAAACTGAGAATCTGATCACCAAACCGTGTATAATAATTGAAAAAAAAGTTTATTATTGTTACAGTTCATCAATTTTCTATCAGTACGTGTAATAATAGCGAAAAATATTACCGGATCTAATTTTCTCCTTCGTTTGGTTGGTTCTGGTTGTACATCGTCGGGATCATCTTCAGTGCCTCGACTTGCAACCGAAGAAGTTCGTCGGCGTTTATTCATCGTTTATAAGCTAAAAATTGTAGGACAAATTTTGTTTATTTGTAGGTTGTTGCTTTAGTGTCGCCATGTTACTGAGTGGATCTTTAGGGTCGATAAGATTAATACAGTCAAAAGAAAGTGAAAGTTATAAAGTTATTAAATTAATATAAAAATATAACATTAGTAAATATAATTATACGAAATAATAAGGATTAGACTACATGCTCTTTGAGCGATAAATCAAATAAGGAAGAGAGAGAGAGAGAGAGAGAGACTGAGTAAATCGTATACCTTGACTGTAGTAATTTTTATTAAAATAAAGTTAGAAGCGGTTTGACGTTCCGTTAATTATAAACATCGAGACGAATACCGAGACCTTTATTGATCGCTAATTACTCACTAACTCTTTCTATTCTATGAATATATAAAAATTACATGTGAAAATTAGTCGCACAATTTTTTATACATAAATGCTATTCATCAAGAGTTTATAAACTCGTCGGTGGACGCCATGCCGAAAACTTTACGAGCTACGGTGACAGTGCTGCCACTTCTGATTCATAGAAATCTCCACTCCAGACGATAATTTTACCCGATTTTAACCGTGTCACATGTAATGCGTGGATTATTGAAATTTTCAAAGAAAACCGGATAATACCCGCACGTTGCATTACCTGTAAAGGCTAATATTACCAGCGTTTCGGGAAATTACGCACACATTGGCAGCACTGACGGATAGAATACCCCAACCGTGAGAATACCAATTACCATTCGCCCGTTGACTAACTTCACGCTAAATTTGACGACTAAGATTATTTGGCGGCAAATATAAATTTTGAAAGAACAACTTCAAAACATTACTCTTTGTCTTCTTCATTTCTGATTTATAGACTGAATAATCTCAAACGAATCTTATAGACTATCACTTGACTTTCGATCAATGATTTAATATAGTACATAAATACAATTTTTTATTAAATGTAATGCAAAATTCCATGTCCAATTTTTGAATATTTTATGCTACGTAACTAGTAATAGAGAAATCGGTATAATTCGTATTATTAGGCATTGTGAGTTCATACAATGACCATCCTTTGAATGTAAATTAGGTCTCTATGATAGTTACATTTATACAATCCTCACACATAAAATATTTATAATATAACTAACATGAGCTACTCGAACAATCAACAATTGCACGTTAAAGTACCTAGTATACTTCATAGTTTATTTATTATAATTTATAAAAAAAATCATGTAAATGAAATGAATAGAGTACAATGCCATTACTATATGATGTTATCCCTAACGGTTTATAATCATAATGTATTATAAGATGTATTAACTGATTTAATATATAGATACAGCTTTGATTCGTACCGATCCTAGTTTAATTATACTGTGTTTTATCATAATTTTCACAGTTTTGAACACTTCAAGGTTCCAAAAATTATTTAAATTATCGGAAAATATTCGAGTTCTCAATTTGTAATTGATAATAGAAGCTGTATTTCGGTGGCGCTTTTCAGTCTCCAAATTATTGTAATCTCCAATTTTATCGACCGCTTTGAAGACTTGCTAGTTTCACTAACATTCCCTGTCGTCAAATTTCGATTACTGTAATATAGTTACTTTTAAACTAGGTCTTAGATATTCCTTTAACAACGGCGCTCATATCAGGAAGAGAAAAAAGTTTTCTCAAATTACTGTAACCCCTGGGCCCTGTTGCTTTTAGGATATCTTTAGCCATAACTAAGTCAGTTCTCATAAACCGTTGTTGTTTTTTCATTCTCCCAGAATTTCTAAGCTGTGATTCTACAAATCGTTTCTGAATATTCGATAAATTATTACTACCGAGATATTCTCTTGGCTGTAATGCTGTTATTGCTTGAGCTCTACTCTTCTGACTCTGCGCAAGCTTCTTCTTCAGGTTGCAGATGTATAATAACATTGCTGTTTCCGTTGGTGTAGCGTTATCTTTGTTTATCCCAAATCGTTTATAGAGTTCATCATTATTTACATCAATTTTTTGGATCTCTGTTTCCTCTTCACCGTTTTCAGCTATATTAATGATTAGCGGATCAAGTTTTTTAGAATTCCCTGCGACTGTTTCACTCGACTTTGAATCAGGGATGGAATTTTTCAACAAAACGTTGCTTTTCTTTGGCCACACTCTCTGCGCTTTTGATCTATTATCAAATTTCAACTCTACACTCATCCCACCTTTAGCCAAGGTGAGAATCTTGGAGCTATTCATTCTCCCAGACTCTGATATAGTGCGAATCAAGTCAGGTTTATCAATTGCATGAGTTTTTCTGGCCAATTCCGACTGTTTTTTTATATCTAAAGCTTTCTTTGATGAATTTCGCTCCAACAAATGTGCCATTGTTTTTCCCTTTTCTTTCATCATTTCACCAATATCCAAAGGATCTTTTTCCAATATATTAACAATATCGAAATCCCCTTTACCATAATTGGAGCTCGATCTATTTTCACCAAACCGTGCATCATCTGACTCATTCATTTCATCTACTGAACAACTCCTTACATCCACAATTTTTGGCTGTGTAATCATCGATCCGGTCGATTGTGTTTTTAACAAATTTGATTTTCCATCTAACTTCCAATGGTCTAATGGAATCAGTTTGATTTTGGTCCCAGTCTGACCAATACTAGCCATATTTTTGTACCCTTTAAGAACAAGATGTACTCTTTTCTTTGGCTTAGGATCAGTAACGGTTATCAGTGTCTCTTTAGAGGCTTCAACTTTTGGAACTGCTGCCAACGGAGCAATCGCAGCATTCTCAACTCTAATCTCAGACGTAGAATTGGAATTTATTTTCTCTTCTGAATTCAGACTTTCCCCAAGCTCTTCTTCTAGTTTAAAAATCTTGTTCGCTTTTGACTTGGAGAATTTAGGCTCAACATTTTTGGCTTCGGGAGAAGGAGTGATGCTTGTAGGAGCTAAAGTATTCCGTGTAATATTTGAGAATTTACCAAGCGGAATAAGCTTTCCCATCACTTGACCGACTTCGTTTTTTACAAAAGTTGGGGACTTCTTATTCAGCTGATTAATAGGCAGTGCCAATGGCAGCGGCTCGGCATTTCGCTTTAATGAAACAATTTTATTCTTATTTTCCGTAGCTGTTATTGTTAACTGACTGTTCTCAATTCTAAGAGGTATAGTTCGCTGCTCCATATTGATAGTACCATCTTTCAGTTTAATTGGGGTCGATAGAATAAGTACCCTTTGATTGGATGACGAGGATGGAGACTGTTGAGCTTGTCGATTTCCTATTTGATGAAGTTGCAGCGTTTTAGGATTTGAGAGATTTTTATTTGCCGATGTTTGAGGCATTCTGATAAGCTATTGTCTACGAAATTTAAGTATTCTGAAATAATAAGAAACGTGAATATTAGCCAGAGGAAATAAAGCATTTTCAATTTTAGAATAGTTTATAACATATCATCGAAGGGTTTTATCGCGGATACATGCAAACTAAGATTGGATATTTCGTGGATGATTTGAATCGTTGCTAACCTCAAACGAGCTTGATGTAAACAAGTTACAAAGCTACGACAGTCCATTTTAGTAGCCATATGAATACGTTTACGTTTTTTCTCGTTTTTTAGATCCTCGGGCATTCACATCTGTCAATCTATGCCTAGGATTTAGTTGATCGAATAAATCCCAGGCGTTCTGAACAATTTCACGAATTTAACATAACATTAAAACAACGTCAAGTCTTCTCATGAAACGTCCAATATATCGGTACATATTTATTACTTGAATTTTACTAGTTTCCACGACACAAATTGTATCCTATAAAAAGTTGCAATTACGTGTTGTCCAGAAGACTTGGGTTGTGTATGGTGGAGTCTATACGATAGAGGCGCATGCGCTCTGATTTATCTTCTCCTCGATTTTTTCGTGTGCTGAAGACAAATCCCGAAATCGAAACGTGGGTAACGAAGGTAATTCGAGAGCCAAAGGGCTGATTATTTTTTGCTGAATTCCTGAACCTAATGTCACAACAAATCGCTTTTTGTCAAGAGCGTAACCATACTCAACTGCGACTTGATCCACTGATTCAACACCAGCCAATTACAGAGCGCGCCTGTATTAGCGTCAATAACAAGGCTTCGCCTATTGGCTGAAAGATGAAAATTACTGTGAAGATGGAGTAAAGAACGAAACCGCAGATCCCGATTGGTTAAAGCTTCTTACTCGGGACCAATCAGACCTTGTGACATTCTACGCGCACTTATTCGCCTTATTTCAAAACTCGTTATCCCTAGGTCCGTAGATAATTCAAATATAGGTTTTTCTAACTCATATTTATTCTCATAGGGTTGATATTACGGCATTGTAAAATATCGAAATGTGAATAACAGTTCGTAAAGCATTGAATTCACTTTGATCTTGCGGGTGTAATTCAACATGAGCCTCTTGGACAGTATTTGTATTTGAATTTTTGTTTTGTCTTAACGTTTTCGAAAATTTAGCATGGGCTGTAGTTCGAAACAAAAAGCATATCTGAACATGTTATTATTAATAAACCTTCTTGGATATCTTTCCATGTGTAGAACTCCTATTTCTTAGTTACACCCTCTATACAAAGTGCCGAAATAATAATGCGAAATTTTTTTTCATTTTAGGAAAATATTCGAACTCTGATTTCCACTATTAGATGATTAGGAAATCGAATTTTAATACATATACGGTAAATTCAAATCTCATTGTACATTATGAATACAAAAGTTAAATAACGCCACTACTTTCAACTGCTTTAAATATCCGACTTGCTAAGTATAGATACAAATGTATTACCTGTTATTCTACGTCGGAGCGACGTGAGGTGAAAGTGAACAGTCTACAACCTAAGAATAAGTTTCAGGAATCTACTAGTATAGGTTCAAACCAAATTAGTTTTAAAAGTATAGTTCTCTCTTTTTCGATAATAAAAACTTTTATTACAAATTTTTAACCACCTATAATAAATTCAGAAATTAATTTTTCAAACGTTGTCAGTCATAAAGAGACTTTCAGACTTTCCGTCGAATTGGTTTACCTGTAACTTGATACATACAGAAATGCACGGGTATTAATATATTTGAATTTATTTCAGATTTACATATAAGTTTGCCAATTAGTTTTCAAATTTATTGTTACAAATATGTTATTTCACTGGCAAAGATAACCAGATATTCCTCGATATAGGTAGGTAGATGTTTTTCTTCACGTATGCAACGGGCTGAACATCTTGAAAATATACCAGACATCCAGCAGTAAGTTGAGCGTTCTGGAAAGCATGAAGGATGGAGTAGGAACTGGTAGTTTCAAACAGGTTCCAGCTCCCAATACCATGGGATATCAAAGTGGCACACAGTCCAGTACTGTTATGTCTCCAGGGAATATATTTATTTATCAAGTTATATAGACATATACTCATTTACCAACGTCTTACTTGGGATTATTGGGTTGTAAAAGCTTCATGTTAAGGGGAGGGTGGAACACCCAACTTTTCAGTTACATGATGTAGTGGTGTTACGGGGATGACAAATTTATATTTGTAGTTGTTTTTCCCCAGGAATTCTATTGTCATAAAATAAAAACTGTCAAAATATTTTTTGACCATTTTTGAATTTTTTTTTTTAAATAATTGAAGTACTGCAAAATCCATGCCCCTGTTTGTCGAAAATGATGAAAGAAGATCCCAAAAGTTTGAAAAATTTTTTAACTCATTTTTTACGACTTCTGAAACCTTTTTTATTTTTTGTCAAAAACAGCTTTTTAGTTTCTTTAGAATCGTTTATAAGTAATTTTAGCTTTACATCGCCACATTCTGTGTCGTACTGAAGGTAGTTACTAAAACATTGTTAAATAACCGTAACGTTATTAATATCACCGTGGAAGTGATATTTTTCGATATAGAAACTTGTACCTAAGGTCTTCAAGTGCTCAACTATTCGAAAAAAAACTATGCATATAAGCGTAAAAATGTATCAGACCGAAAATACGCGTCTCGCCAAGACCTACAAACTTGGTGAATAGATGTTTTGCCGAGAAACTCTTATTTGTGGAGATATTTGGCAAAAAGAGATTTTTTGTTCGGAAAAAAGCTTTCAGAAGTCGTAAAAAATGAGTTAAAAATTTTGGGATCTTCTTTCAACATTTTCGACGAATAAGGGCATGGATTTTGCAATACTTCAATTATTTCGAAAACAAAAAATTCAAAAATGGTCAAAAAATTTTTTGACAGTTTTGATTTTATGACAACTGAATTCCTTGGGAAAACAACTACATACATATATTTTTCATCCCCGTAACACCACTGCATCATATAGCTGGAAAGTTGGGTGTACCCTCCGATCCCCTTAATTTTAAGATCCAAGAAACAAATTTTAATATTATGATAAAATCTAAAAAATACGAATAAATGGGTAAAATATTGCCGAAAAAACTATGAAAAAACAAACAAGATTCATATTAATTCTATAGAAAAGTTATGTCCAATGTATGCACAATGATGAAAAGATTTACAAAATTTTATTCTTGTTTTCAAATTTATCCCAGTAATTAACTAGGAGACTCATTATTCAATTGCAATTTCATCTGAATTATTTTTCGAAAAGATTAATGAGAAAGAGTACGTAACGAAGCGAAATAATGGGATAAAAAGTCTCTACTTCAAGACTCGAATGTTTCAAGAACAGTAAAATACGGTGCATAATTTTTCAAATCGAGTAAAACATATCTACCACGCATTTAGAAATTCTAACAAAATTTGAATCCTAAAATAATGATTTTTTTACAAACATTCTGCTGCCTTAAGGTAATTCCCTACCCAATTCCATCTGACCTGAGAACATTGGGCTAGACACGTGAGAAGGTGCTATTAAACGGAATATCTTTACTTGGGGACCGATATAAAAAAACGAAATTCGTCGCGCAGTTCTATGTGCGATTCCGAACACGTACGGCCCAAAACATGTTCGATTTACGCTAAAATACAGAAGAAATCCATGTAACACAGTTTCAAAAACGTTTTTCGGAACGGATTTCTTCTCTATTTTAGCGTGAAAACAACATGTTTGGGCCGTACATGTTCGAAATCGCACATAGAATTGCACGACGAATTTTGTTTTTTCGATTTCGGTTCCCAGGCAGAGATATTCCGTTTAATAGCCCCTTCTGCACGTGTTCAGCCCAATGTTTTTAGGTCAGGTGGAATTGGATAGGGAATCACCTTAACGTTACGAACTTCAGCTCAAGTCAAATTATTCAATTCATATTTTATACCTTACCAATTCTCTGGAATAAAATTTTACGGGTGTAGCCTCTGCTCTCGAGGGCTCATTGAACCAGAAGACTAGATACTCTGTTGATCGTCCTTCCTCCAGATGAATTCCACGGTAGATACGTACATCTTGCGATGAGTTTGGTTTGCGTATTCCAAACAGTTGCGGATTTTTGTCCTTAAAAGGACAGATTTAGCACTTTTGTGCTGATGATGTTGTACGTGAAAATTCAGATCGTTCTTTGCATGAAATCATTTGCGGGCCCTAAAAAGGGCCCTAAAGGAAACGGGATACAGAGGGATGTGGAAGGGGTGAATAAAAGCAATGGAGGATTAAATTTCAATGGGATTAATATTTTGAATGAAACTTTAGGGAAACTGGGAAACCTTGAAAATATTTGTGTATGAATATTTTTTATCTTGAACAATGTAGTTTATTGAAAGTCAGGGATAAAGGATGGTTATTTGGTAAAGTGATAGTAGATACTAGCAGATATAGTAGTGTAAAAATGTAATTTGTCTTTGGATAATAGATTGTTTTTGTGTCTGTAAATCATATAATATATATATTTATCGTAATTGGATGAAGTGATGAATCTTTGAAATGCAGATGCCCAATTTTCAACATCACATCGGTTACAGGTAGTGAATGGAGGAGCGATTCGATCCCTACTTTGCAGTTGATATTGTTTCTTCGAAATTTATGTTCCTTGTTGCCAAATGAGTGATTATTTATTTGAGTTCGAAATTTGGACTGTTCTGTCATCTGACACAGTTTTTAGGCATAAATGATGGATAACTTTGAAATTATGTAACGGCGAACTTATTCGTGGCTTCTTGTCAGTTGAATATAATTTCTTCTTCGGTTGTCATTTATTTTATGTACATAATAATCGGTTTGAGATCAGTATACTTTTGTAACGTTTAAATAACACAGAGTTCATTCTTAGTTTCCATTCATGCCTTGTTAATTTGTGATGTTCAATGAATCCTGAGCATGCTACGAAAATGCTTGAATGCGTTCAACGGTGGTTTTAGATATATATCTACAGCAAGTTGAAGAGCAGTAACTTGAATCTTCTTTGAATATTAATTTAATATTGCACAACGTCGATGGAAGACACTTGCTGCTTTTCATGGTTCACTCAACATATTACGTCTCTTATTTTACGATTTTTTTTTTTTTTTTTGTTGCTTTTCAAAGCCGTTTTTTCTATACATTTTCTTATAAAGTGTCATTGCAAGTGGCCTGTGAAAAGTATTCGATGTGAACACTTTTAAACGCGGGACTGCTTTTTTATATATGTTTGCGAATCCCACGAATACAGGCGCATATTGATTTCACTAACACTCTTGTTTTCCTCTTCTCTTCCAAGTGTATTCTACAGATATACATTGGGTGCTTCTTCGCGTTGTAATATGTGAATCCTTAAATTATGGCCTTTCGGATCACACTCTTCGATTTAACACTGAATTCTGGAAATATGTTCCTTCTCAACTTGCGATTCAAATCAATTCCATTCTACGAGATTATTATTTTTGAAAATAATGAGTTATTTTATTTATATTTTTCATTCTTTTTACGACCTTTTAAATTTAAAGTGTATCACGCTTAGCGTTATTAAAAGGTGCTGTTTGTTATCACCTGCCTGCTGCTTATGGCAGTGCATGGAACGTTCTTGCGTATTGGTGAAATACTTATAGCTTTAAGTATCAACTATGTTATAAAATATTCCCTATTCTTAAACTTCCAGGGAGTATTTCTTCTATTTTCCAATAATTCTGGTAAAAATACTTTTGGTTCAGCAGTCTTGTACAAAACATTGTCTTAAGCCTAAGATATAACTTTCTCATGTGACTTGTATTGATATTTATTCACCTTCATAGGACTTAAATAAATGGTAGAAGATATATTCTACTTTTATAAAATTGTCTCAAGACATTTCAGGTAATTTGTTTTTAGGAAATGTTCCTTCAAAGACATATTATTATTTTAATTTTAATTTTTTTTTTTTAATTTTTCTTGTTTTTATTTTTATAACTTTAGCTGGTGTTGAAGATATTTGTTTCGTGTTTCAGGCATAAATGAATTTTAAAATATATATATATAGGTATATTGTACAGGGCAGAACGTAATAATTTTCGTTGCTATTCATATAACGTTGTGAAAACCATATTGAAGAAATGTAAATTCGTGTATCAAATCATAGTTTCAATTTTCTTCATTTTCAGATGACATGTCTTGTTTTGTCAACAAGAATCGTACAATATAGTAGTTTATCCAGAAATCTCTCAGCATTCCAATGTAGTTTTTATCCAGCGAATGTTGTGCCAATTTCATTTTTACTTAAAACGCAGAATTCCCATATCGATGTAAAGCACGCGCCGCGCAAACACAGAAGTACTGTTTTACGCGCAAAACAATGCGATGCGCTTGCGGCCTTCATACTTGCGCGTAACGAGCCTCCTCTCACTTGCGTTTTCCATATTTTTGAACTTTTTCCATCTTCTTTTCTCTTCTCTTTTCTCTTCTTTTTTTTTTATATTTTCTTTTCTTTTTCCTTCTTTTCTTCAATTCCAGATTCTTGACTTGACGATCTTGCTTTACAAATTTTGATATTATACATTTATGTATACATATATACATAGATATATAAAATATACACAGAGTTTTGCTTATCGAAATATTTGAAACAAAAAAAAAAAAACAGAACAAAATTAACAAAGTCACAGAAGGCTATTATTTGAAACAAAAGTTTGCAATATAAACTGGTTTGAAACATGTTTCGATTATTTTTAATCCACTTAGGAAACGAAATTTTTTTCTTTTTCTTTTTTTTTTTACATACCACAAAACACGCAGTAATAATGGACTACGCTACTCAAACAATGCTCTGTACAGTGACAATATCTTAAAACGAAATGCTTTTCATACATACTACAAGTGTTAAAAAAATAAAAATAAAAATAAAAATAAAAATAAAAATAAAAATAAAAAAAAATACCCTTAGCTAAGAATTGAATGTACTTATATGTGTATATATAGCATAGAATGATCCACATTTCAAATGCGCAATATAAACTATGGATCACTCTATATGTTGACTGCATTTTTCATGGTTATATCCCTAAATGTTTCAAGAATACGTTTTATTTTTATTTTTATTTTTTTTCTTTCCACACAAGAACATGATATAACATATATGTATGTAAATATATATAACATATATTTTAATGTATATATATAGATAGATATATATATATTACATAATCAAATCTTCATTATTAAAATAATCAGTACGTTGCCCTATTGCGCAGCAGGCAAGAAACCCTTGTTTCACCCTTACTTAAAGCTCCTCAAATCTTATTTGTAGACAGGTCCGCATGTACATACATAAACTTAATTACTTTTATTTACGATGATTAATTAAAGAAAAAAACATCGTTATTTTGGTTGATTTGTCTTCATTTTAGCGGTGGTTTTCCTTTTTAAATATGCGTTTGCACTCAAAATGTAAAAGCAAGTAAAATTTAATAATTCCAAAAAGTGGCTAAAAATAAACATACTATGGAAACAAGAGAAAACAAAAAGAAAAAAAAAAAAAAAGAATTATTTAAAAGCTGTTCCTCTCGTAAAACCTCCTACATTATACATACGCGAGTTATTTTCAGAATTCAGTTTTGGAACATACAACGTCTTCGATATATATGTTTCTCTTTTTGGAAATATTGTTCTGAATCTAAAACCACAGTTTTTCACCTTAAACTTAATCTAAATTTAATGCTTAAATATAATAACCAGTGTGTTGTGAGAGAATGTTGGTCTAGATTCAGTTTTGTAAATCAGCGTACGTACAGAGTCTTTGAATATATAATATATTTTTTTTTTTGTTATTTTATTTTATTCAAAAAGACATTTTCTAGGTGTGGTTGAATAGCTGAGGTAGTATACAAGACTGAATCCAGACTTTGTTTTTGTCTTGCTTAATGTAATAATGAATACAGTACTGTCGCTTAGACAAGTTGTCGCCGCGCATAGATATGCAAATTCATAATTCACCAGGATACACTAAATTTTGTTTTTTATTATTGAATGTACCAGTCTCAAAAATTGAAGTATAGGACGTCTATTTCGATCACAAGTTAATTAATTTATTAATATTTTAATTTTTTTTTTTTATCAAATAATTTACTTCCATAGTTAACTGCATTATTCAAATAAAGCATTCGAATAACAAATCAAACTGTTCAAAATCTGAGCCCTGGTACAAATTTAAGAAGATCGAAGTAATTTTGACCATCAACTTATACAGAGCCTAAAAGACATGTGTAAAGACCAATTTGATATAAAAAAGAAAAAAAAAAAAAAGAAAAATTTTATTCTTCATTCCACTATAAACGCTAAACACATTTATAGATTAGAATGATATGATATTGTAGTAATGTCACAAGCCCCCATCATTTTTGCACGTACTACTTTCTAATTACAACGTTGACCCATATGCATATAATGTATATACATAGGTATATGGGTTCGATAAGTTTGTAACATAGCATAATGTATATCACCGTAAAACATCAAGATTATAATGATAGAAATTAGATTACAATACTACATATGCGCTCAAGTTTAAAAACTAAAATAAAAATAGTATACATACTTAATTTTCATATCTTCAACTATTACGCACAATTTTTGCCATGTTACAGTACGTATTGAGAAATTGATTATTAGGTATTCGAATTTAACTAGCCCCGGATAATTCATTCAAAGGGATGTAGAGTCAAATCCCAAAATTATTTGTCGTGCCTAATATTAAAATAAAATTCAATTCATTGCAAGTCTTTGATTGATTAATTAAATTATTAATTGATTACCGATATTTACTATGTTTGTGACTGTGGAATAGGGGCCGGTGACAATTAACAAGAGATTCACGGCGTGTTAAATGCGATTCCCTTGCGCAGTTGCGAGTTCATTGCGATGAATTGTTTGTACGTTACAATATCACATTAATATTGGCTTAGCAAACTGGGCCTAAATAATTTGTTACAGTATTGAAATTACGATTTTAAATTAACATTTTTTTTTTCGTTCATTATTTTACGAAATATCATCAAATTGAAAGAAAAACAAAACTCTGATGGCCTTGTATTCATAATGAAAATTCGTTGTACACATATTGAGAGAGAGAGAGATGGCCGTGAGAGATACAACAGCATTAACATTAACTCTCATTACATGTATTCAATCACTTTACCCTGGTCTCAACCATTCTTTGATTCTATTTCATTAAATTAAGTAAGTTTATGATGTGGCTAGTCATTTTTGTGTTTCAAATTTATAGCAAGAAAATTATTGAATATCTAATTACGAAAATTTTATTCGGTAGATTAATTTGAGCTCAAGTTTCCGCCCGATAAGTAGATTGGAATTAAATACCATTTGAGTTTAAATTAGCTTGCGAAACTCATTATAGAGTACCTGAATTCATTATGCTCTGATCGGAGTTTTTATAATTAAGTAATCTCATATTTAACAAAAACCGTAATTTCTCCAAAGTTATAATTTTTCTTTTTAGATACAACAATATTGCAACAATTCTGACTGCATGGAGTAACCGGCCCAGTGCTTACCAATGCGTATAAATCTATAGCAATTTAGATGTAATTATCTAGAAGAAAACCTAACAGTGATAAAAAATTGTCTGCTTGTTTCCGTCCACATAATTACAGCAAATTATTATTAGCTAATTTATAATTACAGCTTAAACTTTTGCTTTTAACCTTCGCACACTCCGTAGTGCGGTATTAGCAATTAGAACGCGCACAGAAATCATCACCTTATATCCAAATATTAAAATTATTATCATTATACATACATACTTAATTACTTTTTTTTTTTTTTATATTTTAAATCGATCCGTTATCAATTAAAAATTAGTAGTACCTATAGGGTCATCATCACAGCTAATTTTCTCATTTGATCGTGATTCAATAAACGTTGGCAAAGTGCATCGGGGACCAAGTGTTGGATATCGTTAAACGAATGGACAGGAGTGTCAAGTTTTTTTTATTTTATATTCTTATTGTTCGTAAAAGCGATAATAAAATCTGCTTTCACAGCAAAATATCTGATCAAATCTAAGTATAATTATCTGCGCATCATTAAAACCGGACTTATTTCCTTTTTTTTCAATTTGCAATTCTCAAATACCACACTTGAAAATGCTCGTACAATATAACAACCTGTGTTAATTGAACAGTTTACGAGTCGATGATAGTGAAAGACTCAAATTTTATTATCGCTAGAAGAATCATACAAAAAACAAAAGAAAAAAAAAAAGAATGCAATATTATTTGAACGCCTGATTTTTTTTTTTTTTCTTTTGATACCAACACTTTTCTATGTAGGTATAAACCTAATGCGCTCGTCCTCGACATAGCAATCACTTCAGTAAAAATAGAAATTTTTGCACAGCTGTCTGTCTCTTTCCTATTCTTTTCGATAACATTACTTTTAGACAATCGTTTACACGACGCTGTATTACATATATATATATATATATATATACATATATATATGTATATATATATATATATATATATATTTTTTTTCTTTTCTTTTTGCATTCGATATATACACAGTGGCAAACCCAATGATAATTGTTTTCTTCGACTAGTGGCGTGGAATACAGGTCTCTCTGATTGACTTTAAAGCGGAGAACTTATTGTTTGTCTTTTTACCCAATCAGTGAAATAATCTCGCGTTACTATTTATTACTTTGTTGTGAATAGGGTTGGATGATAGTTGACTGTATTAACGTTTATTCAAAACTCGTTAAGTACAGTCATCTTATTATTCTTATCTCTCTTTTGTTTTCTACAATTTCAAGTCAATTGCCAGCAATTCGCGAGTTGCAGAATAATGTGAATTTCATAAATTCGTGTTTTAGTTTTTCTTTCAAGAAATTTCTGATCCCTTGATGGTTGGAAAATCATAAACGAAATTTCAGTAATACTTGAAAATATATTAAACAGAAAATGTACGAATTAATTTTTCTTCATTAAAATAAGATAGAAAATAAATACAAATCAAATGAAAATTGCTGGAAATTGATGCAATGATTAATTTGATCTGCTGGTCCGTTTTTTTCTTTCAGATATATAATTTGAACATAGACATTTTTTTGTAATCATCATTGAACGTAGTGAATAAAATTTCAAGATAGTCAATACCGTAACGTGTGAATATCAGATACTATAGGATACCCTTTAAAAAATTTTCACCCTAAATAATAAAAACTAAACTATGGACCAACTTGCCGAAGCCAAAATTGCACCTTTTGACTTGTATTAACCTACTGTTCGGACACAAATATAATTATTCATGATTTTACAGATGGGATAGAGTGAATATCAATTAAACTAAAATAATTTTGCCACACACTATCGCATGGAATAATAATAAAACAAAAAAAAAAAAACGAAAAAAAAACCCGGCGAAAAATTTATACACGTATAAATATATATATATATATATCAACATCTGCCGATGAATTTGAAAAAAAAAAAAAAAAAAAAAACTAAAAAAAAAAAAATGAAGAGATAAATTAAAATTCTGATGCTCGTATAGTCGTACCGTAAATAAGAAAATTTGATACAATTATATCGTATAATATAATTATAAATAATATATTTTAATGTAAAGATAATATGTATAATAGATAGCTTTCTTCCTAATCAACTAGAATAGAGGAAATTGCAATCAGTTTTTTTTTTTGTTTTTTGTTTTTTAGATCGAGAAGTCTAATTGTTAAGGGCTGAAGCTTTTACGCCCTGAGCAAATCAATGTCCAGCGGGCCAGCGGAGTACAATAAATATTAGTGTCAAGCGTTGACGTAATGCGTTATTCGGCATTACAGTTATTTATATATAATATATTTTTTTTTTTTTACTTTTCTTTTTTTCTTCTTTTCTCACATTATAATCTGTAAACGCCGTAGTATCACAGTTAGTACGTCACTTGCTTGACTTAATGCCCCACCCGTCCATATTTATACAATTTTTTTTTTTTTTTTTTCAATTCATGCTCTATCTACAAATTCCAAGACTTTTTTTTTTTTTTTTTGTAAATAATGTTTCATACTCTTGTTTTTACATTTTACTTTTTTTTTGTTCGTGTTATATCATCAATATTCCCCTCAAACGCCCCCCTAAACATGGATTTGCCCATACGCTGACTTTTTTAAATTTAATCTACCGATCGATTCGCAAGAAATTTAGCAAAAATTGCGGGTGAAAAAAAAAAAAAAAAACATTAAAATACTTGAACGGAGTAAAGGAAAAAAAAAACCGGAAACCAAAAATAGAGAAGAAAAAAAAAAATTAAATGAAAGGAAAAAAAAAGAATTATCATTTCAAGTAAGTCTGCCCTCGCTCGTAATCTTTCTGATCAGAAATAGCTGTTTAGTTTTTTTCGCCTCCAGCGCATACAGGGTGTTCCAAAAATCTATTTGACCAAAATTAAACGATGATCAAAATTTAATTATCAAACTCTAAAATTTGTGATATTTTTTCTTTGCGGTGAAGTAGGGAAGAAAACAAAAAATATTGTTTAATACAAAATGAAATAATTCGAAACTGATGATCAATCAAACTCATATGATATACGCAATGCTATTTGTAATTTAGAGATATTTTTCACGTAATCATGGAACCTAAATATTAGATATTGATAATAAAGTAAGTATTAATCGAACAATGATTTACCATCTGTTACATCAAAGCATTACTTGAAAATATTGCGCTCGAAGAGATGAAACGCAGTAAATACGATTGTCCGACTAAATAATTGTGTTATTATTCAGTTTGTAATTTGTTTGAAATATGAATATAATTTTGAAAGACCCTGCAGAGTTGAATGTGTGTATGTTATGCATCTAGACGTATTCTCGCGACAGTATATAATAATGCGTTTAAGTATATAGGATAATCTAAAATACATATGTTTACATCTTTATACACGGTGTAATATTAATTAATGTTATTATCAATATGAATATGCACGTAATGTTTGTTTATTTGTTTGTTTGTTTTTCCTTTTATGGTGTGTCGAATGTATGTGTAATGCATATGTATATATATGTATATATATATTTATGTATTAGTCAATGCATCATAAATAATGCAACATTGTTCATAGATGAATGCGATATACATATAATAATATAGAGTTCTCGTGTAACACCGCGTCTCATAACATGTTGTGTATCGACACATGTTAGTTACGGTAAAATAACGTTTCTTGCTTTATGTTTTTTTTTATTTATTTTTTGTTTTTAGTTTTTAAGGTTTATATAAGAAGTTTTATGTCATACGTATGGACGAGTTGTGTATGACCCGCTGCGTTATTTCGTACCTGTTCAGATGTTCCGCCCATAATCATAGTCCCTCGGTATAGTTTCGGAACAGTTCGGGTTGCTTCGGTAATTTTCGCCATTGCTGGAACGCTTCGGTATTCGTACGAAAGCGGCGGAGGTGCCGAAGGCCCGTGAATCGGGGGATATCAGGCTTGGACGTTCAAAATCATTTTAAGATGATTAGAGATGTCGCGGCAATGATCGGACTGCTTACAGGATGACATAAAACGTGTAGTCCAATGGCTCGGCGGTTTAGGTAAACTCGCTGGTGACGGTGGCTCGGAAAACTTAGCCCCGGCATAAAAACTGTTGGTTGGACTACCCCGCGGACTATCGTATTGAGATTGTCTTAGCGGGGAGCCTCTGTTTTTAGATGGGCATGGCGGACTGCAACTAGAACGCCCGTTTGAATTTCTGCTATGTCGATTTCCACTCGGAAAATATGTCGACGATTTTATTGAATTATTTCTCTGGTGTCGTTTGCCACCGGCGTTCGGCGAGCCTTGCCGCTCGATCTTGTCGCTCATTTTTGGCGTCGAGTTCGTCATTAGGGTAAATATAGAAATTTATCTGAGTAAATTTATTTATTTATTTGTTTTTCTGATTTTTAGTTTTTTTTTTTTTTTTTTTTTTTCTCTCTTTTTCTTTCTCCTTATTATTTTCGCAAAATGTCTGAAGACTTTAAAATATCGATAAAATTAACACGCTTGACACTGGAACACTCGCTAACTGCGCAGTACGGCGTATCAGGGTTTACGGGGAATGGTGGGTGAGGGGAGGGACTCTCTCAATACAGCGAGAATCTCCTTTTATTCGCCTTGTGCTACCTCTTCTCGGTTAGATTCTTTGTCCTTGATAATAATCGTCCACACAAAATTCGCCTCATTCGGCGGCGATCTTCTAGCACTGCGCTTGAAATGTACCCTGAAAACTGACTAATTTTCACAGAGATTCCGTCCACAGCTGGAAATACAAGATGGCGATATACGCTGCTGCTGCTGCTGCTGCTGCTGCTGCTGTGTTGTTTTTTGAAATTTATTTTTATTTTTTATTTTTTTATTACAAACACTTAAAACAGCCAGTTATTTTATCTAATATCTCGTACGATTTCACCAAGCACTATGAGTTCTTTCCGTGTCAATAATAGATTATATCCCGCACAGAACACGCAATGACAATAATCTTTATGTACAACTAATCAAATTATACCTCTCCACTTTGTACGGCTGGTCTATCTGACCATATACACACGCTCACGACCTCTCCTAGCGTTCTACTTCGCCTTTGTGACGAATTTCTGTCCTGCGTCATGGATTACCAGGCCGTAACCCCACTTCGTTTACCAATCAGCTCTTCGGTATAGGGGCACGTGATATTTTTCAGCGAATCATAAGACTCGACGTTCGTTCGTCTCCGTAAAGCTTCGTATTTGATAAAAAATCACGTAATATTTGATAATTAAAAGGTGATTTTAAATTTCATTCATTCCGTAAAGAAAGATAAAATTTCTTTAGCATATAATATGGGAAATAGCTTTCAACCGAATTTATTCTGACTAAATAAATTAGCGTTGTTTATAACGATCGGGGATTTCACGCGATCTGATTGGTCGGTTGATGAGGAGACCGAGCACGGCGACGCGAGCGACCCCAAGTGGCTAGTGGCGATTTGCGGCCATCACCCAAATGACGGTTTCGCCCAGCGTTTCGACTATGACATCGCTCTGAAACCCGAAATAAAGGTAGGATTTCACCCTGGTGCGATGAAATTTCTATCGTCTTTTCTGCTTCTGTAGATAATGCAAGCTTCTATGGTGTTGGGCGTGATTTTTTCCTGCTGGTTGACTCAATCCTTTGTCCATTTTCATTGTATTTGTCCCTCTAGTCCCTCCCCTGATTTTGATAAGTGCTTGACAAATAGAGGATGTACACTCGGCTGAAAAAGTTTCGTCTCAACGATTACACAATGCTTCGTGTGAAATAAAAACCGTCCGCCTGCATCTAGACTCTATTTAACTTTTTATATTGTTAAAAACTGGTTTCAGTTTCTATAATTTCACACTTGTTTAACTACAGCATATAGATTTCAATCTTCGCTTATTAGGTTATGTTCGGCAGTTAATTCTATGCGGGAGTCCTATCTATATACAACAACATGTACCACACGTCCCTGAGAGACCTCCATGTGATCAGTTAAATGCCCAACGTATAGCAACGATCATGTTGAATGTGTTAGTGCAAAAAGATAAAAAAGTAAGAACTGCGAGACGTCTCTCGGATATCGCGTAGGCTTCACATATTGCATTTTATTTCCTTCGAATACTTGGCACTAGCTTCGCGATGTTAATATGTATGCAAAATGAAGAGTAAAGTTATTTAAATCCGTTAAACTTGATATAGCAGTACTTTTTCATTGTTAAGAAATAATATGATTTCAGGAATTGAGGAAAACAAATGCTCTTACGATTCTATAATAGCCTAGAATTATTCGAACTCCATTAATTCCTATTACTTATAAGAACTAATCCACAGCCATTACACAGCTGCAGTGTTTTCCTTAAATTGTACAACGTTCAATTGCTTGTAAAATTCATACGTAACGATTAACACTATTCGAAATTTTTCTCTTTTCTTTCTCTTCATTTTTAGTACTGCACATATCACATCACATTTCTCTTAAAACTCACTAAAACGTATGTATCGTATCTAGATGAAAAAAGTCCGAAATATACTATATTAAATCGAATTCTTATTTTAAATAGAAAATCTCTGACCATATGTATGTATAAATTCGTCGTATGTTTTATTTTTTATTTGATATATCAAAACGGAATGCGCAACGTTTTTATGACTACGATTCAGTCTTAATATATGACACACTATAAATGCGCGTGTAGGCATGTATCTGTTTACATAATATTTATATATATATATATATATATATATATATATATATATATATACATAGATACATATACATATTTATGATACTTAACTAATAAAACGAATGCACAACGTTCATTAGCGCCATTAGTAAACTGAAAAATGACTAATCTTAGGATTAATCGTTCTCGGTAGGTATATCAGCTCATTTTCGTTCGTTGCATTCGAATATCTAGATGCCTGTATTATCGTGAGTCATGAGTTAAAAACACTACATTGTAGTCTTAAGTGCATCGTACGTACCTATATCCGACGGCTATTGTAGATGTATATCCACCTAGATATTATCATCGTATCTTTAAGGTTTTGAGAACGCTAAAACCCCGTTAAATATTATCAATTATTCGTACCGTTACGCGAAAAATATTTGAAGAAATTTTAAAGACACGGTTCTGCATTTTTCGTTTACATTCCGTTTGTGGCCTCTGGCTATAACCATGCTTCGCCATCGCCACTCCCTCGCATTAGGGCTCTGGGTACGGGTTGGTTTTTCTTTTTCTCTCGTTCTCTTATTTTCTTTTTTTCTTTCGTTATTTCTCTCCGTCTCTCTTTCGCCCTCTTTGCGCGCCATAGCTCAAAATATTAAGCCCCCATGGATGTGGACGTGGACGTGGACGTGGGGTAGGGGCCCGCCTTGGGTCTGGGGACGTCCCTGACCCCCCACCCCTCGCCCCGTTGCCCCCTCCGCCCTTCCCCCCTTGACTTCAGTCGTATTTCGTTTCAGTCGGCCGCGCGCTGTCCGTGGGTGCGGGTCTGTGTCGTAGTTTTCGTGTGTTAATTAATGTTGCTTTATTATTTTCTTCGACCTTCTACATAATGGCGCAGACGCGAGATCGCTTCAATTTACGGTAAATTATTTATCATAGTTTATAGATTGTAATGGTATGGAAAGATTAAAGTTAATAGGTTGAAAGAGTTCCTCGTTGCTTCTTCTCCCAAGTGCGTATGGACGAAGGGAGAGAGCGAGAGCGAGAGAGATAGAGATAGAGATAGAGAAAGAGAATGAGTGAGTGAGTGAGACTGACTGACTCGTCGTCGCCCGCAAATGTTTTGTCCGAATCGATACGTTCTCTGAGAGTTCGGTCGGTGGTTTATACGTGCGAAACTGACATTGAAAATCGTGTCTCAATTTACGAATATAGGTTTCTTCTTTTATTTTATTTTTTTTTCAAAATTATTATTTTGTCGATACATCTTGTTGATAAAAATAATATTTCGTACTGGGTCTGCAATTTTCAACTCGTTTGAAACCTACGTTACAGAGCTATTTGTTATTTTAATAAGTCTCACATGTCAACTGTATCTTCAACGTGCCATGTATATCGAGCAAACAACGAATGTGTCGTGTGTATGTACGCGTGGAAAATCTCCCTCTTTCTGATAGTTATGTAATTGTGGATAAGTAATAGGGGAAACTTTTCTCCTTTTTCTTTTTTTTAACAAAAATCGTACCGCCATTTCATATACTTAAAAGTTTCCTCTTTTAAAACTGTTTATCGTATATCTATGATGTCGTCTTTAGTTTTCAGTATTAATGTGGAAAAAAAAACTATGGTTCATTTTCCGATTAATTGTATAATCTTTCTACACTCAAAGCCGCAGCGCGGTAAATTTACCCAGTGTTTCCGTTTTGTGTCACGATAACTAACTTATCCCTACTCAAATTTTATAGGAAATTTATACTAAACTAATAGAAACAACCGCAGTGAAATTCACTCTTGTCATACTTCCGATAGTTTGAATCAGATTTCTTGATAATTTATAAGGCAATTTACAACGTAACAAAGTATTGACAATAAGTCGTATGACCAGCGATCGCTGCAGTTTTCCTTAACTATATTTATTTTTCTTATCTTTTCTCCTCTTCTTTTCTCTTCTCTCTCTTTTTTGTTTTTCTTTTCCTTCTCTCTAGTTCCAGTTGTTTTTATCGTTGTTATCAAATGTTTTCTCAAATTCATCGAATTAATTGTCAAATAGAAAGTCCGGTTCCATTGCCAACGCTTTTATAACATTTAGGCACTTCAAGGCCCATGGGTATAATATAGCTAAGGTACTGAGTACCGTTTCTACGCGGGCACTTCCTGAAAAATCCAGGTGCCTGTGACTCTCTATGGGCACCACCTGCTCGCAATACTATACAGTCTATAGAAATATATTTTCCTTTGAAAATCTTAAGGAAAAATCGGTAGATTTTGTATTATTTGATTTATTTCGTTCCTATATAAATTTCATAGTTTACAAGCTCTGTGGACTTGGAAATAAATTTCCAGCTTATCCCATGATAAATATCCCATTATTGGAGTTCTATTTTTTTTTATTTTTTAAATACATACACGTCGTATATAATGAACACATATTGAAGTGCTGTGAATATATTTTTTCTCCCTTTTATTCATTTTTAAAATTCTTAAACGTTTATTCTAGGATTCATTCAAGTTTTTGCACAATTATTATTTGCATCAATTCAGGTGGTCAATAGGTATACCTTGAATTAAAGAAATAGTCATCAAAACTGATTTCTCTAATGTTGTAAGTATCGGGCAATGAAATCTTGATTCATCAAGGGGGATATCCCGATTCGGATTTCAACGTTCAACAGAGAAAACGATTTCACTTTAAACCGCGGACGAAATTTCGTTGAAAATTATCTCCGTCAGCTCTGAACGTTGTTTATACTATATATAATATATGTATGTCCGACGTAACATCCGTCCTCTGAAGTTGTAAAGAAACAATGAATGATTATTCTTCGAATAATATTTTATTATTTATTTGAACATAAAATTTGATGTCACAGTATAAACGATTTGAAATCACGTCAGCGTTATATCGGAGTATAACGTACTTTGATTTACAAACATTTATATAATCTGAATTTTACCGATTTCTTAAGTTAAATTGCGTAACTTTTCGACACAATGAATAAATGTCTATTTCGTACCCTAATCTCGTCATATTTGATCAATTTTTCAATACTTGCTCATGCTCTTTCTATGTAACAAAATAAAAAAAAATAATCAAAGAAAATGAACAAAAATGCCAAATTTATAATGTTGCAAAGTTTCCCATGGCACTTCTCGGTCTCTCGTTCTTTTTGTCTCACTGCGAGTTTAAAGGTAAACTGGTTTCTCTCGGCGGCCAAAGGGAGGCTGCTGGTGCAGTGGCGAGGGAAAAGCAACGGGTCCCAAGCATTTAATTGCCTTTTTACCAAACAGGCCAAAGATAGTTTATCCACGTATTATCAAAGTAATACACCGTTATTGATACACCCTGTTTATATGCCGATAAGAATAGGTCATACGTTCTGAAATATTACGATAAGAAAAATTTATTTCATTGATACAATAAGTACCGTGGCAACTTACACATTTACAAAATATGAAAACGTGCGTGTTCAAACTAACTTTCCGAATTTTATATTCAACGTGATATTATTATTTTCCCAAAGAATAATCAATATGATAAAGTTTTTAAATTTTCGTCTATATACGGGGCCCCAATTCGGTCATATTCGAATTTCAATACTCTCATGGTCCAGCACGGTTCCAAGTGTATACAAAAAAATGTAGTCGAAACCCCAGGTTTCTATATCAATTCTAAGCACTGCCCCAAAGCTTTTGAACTTTCCCCATTTAAATAACACACGATTTTTAGTACCTCGGGGTTATTTTTTACTCCCTATCACATTATCGCTCCGAATAATCTGAGAATCTGCAAAGTTTTTACCTATAGTAGTAGGTATCCGTGAAAAATTGAAGGCAGTGGGCGGTACTTCGAATTGAGATAGGAACCTGGGATTTTGGTTACATTTTTTTTGCACATATTTGGAGACGTCCTAGCCTACGGGAGCTTCGCAATTCGAAAATGATCGAATTAAGGAGCACCCTAATACATATCAATTAACAGTTAATTATTAAGTGATTGTACATACAATGGTCGAAGATTTTATGCACGGAAGTACAATGCAAAAAAAAAAAATCATTTTGGAGCTGCAAGAAATTAAAAGAAAAAAAAAAAAACTGAATTATTTGAGTGCATGTATTTTTAGATTTTGGTTATCGAAATATCCGGGTCATAAGAATGCATAATTAGATATACAGTATTCTGGGTTTATGTTTTCTACTTTCGAGAATCAATTGGTGTTTCATTCAAAAGTGTATTGTAAAAAATGGGCAAGCTGATCTTTATGGTAGTTATATTTATTAACAGTAATGTATGAGGATGGTAGTAGGCTTATTGATAAAGTACCATGCATGGTTATTTATTAAAGTTGAATCATTGCTTTGTACATTACACAAACCGTTTGTTGAACGTCTGCGTAGAAATTTATTAATTTTTTTTCTTTGAGAATGATTGGTAAATCTTATACGTAATATATGAATGTATGAAAGTATATTTTTTCCCCTTATTTCTTTGAAAATATAGTAGTACTACTCTTCTAGTTTATTAATATTATATTCAATAATATTGATCTTTCCAAGCTTTTTGTCTATTCCTTTTCAGAAGCTTCTAATCAGAATGTTCTTATCCTTACCGAAACCAATATTGTCAGAGTTAGTTAATTGCAAATAAGGTTTTCGTTTAAAACAAAAGATAGCAATCATTTTTTGCTCCATGCTCATCGCCTCATTTTGAAGTAGTTTATACGACAGAACTGCTGCGAGTTTTTATCACACACCTTTTAGAAGCTTGATTATCTGTAGTAGATCAAACTAGCTCACAATCGGATGTATCTACTCTTTTGGTGTTTAATTATACATGCTTTATTATAGAAACTTTAACGTAGAATTTAAATTTCCCTTATATATATATGAATATTCATCGAATAGCTGGATTAGATTATTTTTTGGTATTCGCTAAGATGTGTATATTTCAATCCTTGTTTTTGCTGAAAATTAAAAAAAGAAGAAAAGAGAAAGAACGGATAGAGCAGCGTCCGGTATGATCATAACTGTACGTCGTTGGGCAAATATTTTATTCAAATGTTGGTCGAGGTAATCCGAAAAGTTTATATTTAAGGATATGATTTGGAACACAGATGTTTGTTTTCTCCATAAGATTTCATATTTCCTAGATCTGATTAACAAGAAGAAAAAGAAATGATTTTTTATGTAAGAGCATTGTTTTTAGAAAGCTTTAATCTTCCCAATTTGATGGTAAGAATAAATTGAAAAAAAAATTGAAAAAATAAAAATAAAAGTATGGCTGTCGATAAAGCGCATTGAATCACCGTTAGGTTTGGCCATTCTGACCGACTCGTATATCAGATCTCAGCCAAACTGCAACTAAAGTCGATAGACACGAAGTCGTAGCCTCCAACGTATCGAGCAAATGAACGGGCCTGGAAATCACCAGCACCGCAGTTTGGGCATGCCAGGGCGCTACCGGGGTGGAGTAGGGGGTGGGGTACCCCCGGGTAGCCATTCTCGGGGGTCTGCGCCCCACAACCGGGGCTGGCACAATCACAACCAGCACCCACAGCACGCTCACAATCAGCTTAACCAACAATACAAGGAATATCCCCACCGGCATCTTCAACCGCCGCGCTTCCATAATGGGTATAATGGAGATTTCTAAACAATAACTAATTGGGCTGGATGTACCTGCATTATATGACTGCCAGGTCCTAATCACAGTAATTTTAATAAATCTAGCGCCGCGGAGAAAGAAAGAGCGAGAGAGAGAGAGAGAGAGAGAGAAAGAAAGAAAGAAAGAAAGAAAGAAAGAAAGAAAGAAAGAAAGACAGAAAGAAAGAAAGAGAGAGAGACGGGTCTTTGGATATTACATTTCAGGATTTTTCATACCCTCGATATTGTTGGCAAATTTATTTATTTGTTCGTTTGTTTGTTAAGCAACATATTATTCGCATAGTTTCCTGTTAATCTTCGACATAGTTATAGTTTTACTAAAACACGGCTGTGCTGCCTGGCTTTGTGTCTGAAAAGTTTTCAGACGGCAATACTGATACTAGTTCTTTTTTTTAGGATAAACTTTACTGTTACATTCTGATACCGAATTTTGATGCATATACGACTAGTGTATGAGGAGATTGAATGGTGTTTACACAATCATTCTTTTTACGTGACTATTTCCTATATTATATTTGAAACCTTGGAATATGAGGAAAACTGGTACTCTGATGATAGTTGAACGCGCAACTGGTTTAACGACGGTACCTTTTTCTGACCCTGAATGATATATACAAGAAAATTTTCCAATCTGGAAGAGAAACAAAATGTTGACTGAAAAAAGATTTCCAAAACATTTTACATGCCCAGATGACGAATCGTGTGAGCTGGATTTCTAAATCTGTATTATAACAAGTACAGTCGCTGAATTTCATTGGAATGTAAAATATACTTTGTTAGTGAAGCTAACAGGCATTGTATGAAAAAGATCGGTCAATTTATACTTAGAGGAGTTTTAGATCGCTGTGTGTACAAATTCTAGGCTGATATTTCTGCATTCCGACTTTATAACCCTGCAAGAGTGAACTCTAATTTTTAAACGCAGATCGATTTTATATCTTACCACTAGTCTCATATCTATTTAAAAGTCACGTAGTACACATTTGTATTGCATCCAGCCCAAAAAGTATGAGAATCAAATTTTGATAACATTATGAATCAATCACACTATTACCTGCAAAATCATATTCCAAAAGTAATGACCTAGTGAAATGATGTACTTTGCCCATATTGAAAGACACTAGAGATTCACTTTTGCGTACAACTAGATCACAGCTTTTGGATTATTCAAACAATTGTGCATATTTATTATATCTATTTATATCCTCATTGCCCGACTAAACGCATATGTAATTTTCATATATTGATTGGCTACTTACTTTGTAAATATGTTGTATATTACAAAGAATGAATTTTGCAACACTCATATTTCACGTTCTTATTTATTGATTTTTTAATCTCTATTATTTTGAAAAATACTCTTTGTTTTATGTAATGTAATATGTTACTAGTTATCTTGTTTGGCATGTATATCAAGTTTTTGTAAAGTATTTACTTGGTTTACATTGTTTCGACAATGGATTACAATATGTAGAACTAATTGGTGGTGGTGTAATTTAAAGCTATCGATGAATTGCTCCAAAATAGCATCAAGCAACTCCTACTTGTTAGCAACAAACTTTTATATTAAATTACACAGCTTATGTTCAAGAATAAATAATTTTATAATGAAATCCTCATTTCAGTCTAATGAAATAACTTTAAAGAACAACAAATTATCAACGGAACAGATAAATGCTAAAGCTAGACTTAAAACTTGAACAAGAAAGGTGTGCGGAAAGGAGATGCATTTGCTCCGTCATCATTGATTTAAAAACATTTTCACAAATTTTATATAGTCGTTATTCATTGGCAAAATTGTCTCTCAGGCATTAAATTATTTTCCTCACAAGGAGATACAGACTACATACATATTTATATTATTTTCGTTATTTTTCATCGAAAAGTTTGACTAAGTATGTTTGCATTGATCTACACGATAGACACTGGACTCACAACTTGTTAATCTATAAAAATCGATTAAAGGAACTATAAGAAAGTTTCATTTCAAAACTTTATTACATATCTGATTTACTTTCTATTCTTAGAGATTGTCCAGGGGTAGGCACATCCGCAGGGCCAACCGGAAAAGAAGTTTCCTATCACGGTGCAGTTGGCGGACCCAGTGTTGGCTACAAGCCACCTTCTCAGCATAGCCCACAAGCAAGAGGTCCGCTGCCGCTCTTTCCCCAAGAGCCTGCAGGGCCTGCGACTAATTCGCCGCCCTTGCATATTAATATCTGTGGTCAGGTGGGTTTGCAGTGGAGAGAGACTAGTTTTTTTATAGCTTATAGGCTTCTTTGAATTTATTCGTATCTCGAAATGGTCGAAAAAGAAATCATTTTATTAATACAAATGTGTCTTCTTTCTATTTATAAAGCAATACGCAGTCATTGAAGTCTCATTGGTCAGTGCTAAATGGGATGGAATGAAACCATTGTCTGCAGAGTCATATGTGCCACCGATTTATTAATGATAACCAATCGTATTACAGGAGAATGCAATGCGAGGTCCTTTGATTAACTTGAGCCCAGGTCTAGGAGCCAGCGGTGTTGACATGGAGTATCGCAGAAATTCACAAGGTAGTTGAAAAAGAATCGCCAAAAGCCCACCTCTCATATCGATAAGTGATACACGTCATAGAATTGTAATCAATAATTGTTTTCTGAAAATTTTTTGCAGCTACCAATCAGATGCCTTTAAGCCCGGTTCAACTACAGCCTTCGCCTACATATTATAGACAGTCCAGTCAGGATGATGGCAGAAAGGTGAGTTCCGAAAGTTCCAAATGCTACTTATCTAATTTTTGTGAGTGTATGAATATTCGATAAATCCTTCAGAGTGAATCTCCGTCGAGAAAACGTCGTAGAATATCTCGGAATGGGACAGTGTCTGGAATAGAAGTTCGAGAAGCAACTCCGCCAGCCCCAACTCCTCCTTTGCACACTCCTCCTGGACCCTGGGAACTCCCAGCTGCGGCTCAGCGTAGATCACCAAGAAATCATATGTCTACTCGCGGCAGTCCGCCAATCAGAAATCGTTATCAACGTTATCCGGACTCGTTTGCTCTATCCTATCCCTTCCTCCATAATCCAGGAATCCACAATTCTCACCATAATATGCATAATACACATCATACTATACACAATTCTCATCATAATATTCAGAGTTCACATCATAACATTCATAATACACATCATAATATCCACAACACTCATCAGTCACATCCCCATCCCCATCCCCATCCTCATCATCCACCTGGTACTGCTCATCATCCCGCTCAGGGAGCTACTGGTCCCATGGTTGTCGAGGTTGGACAAGTTGGAGTTTCTGGTCTTGGAGTCGCAGTTGGTGGAGAACCTATATGGCACCCACAGGCAACAGGATATAGAATTCCGTGCCAGCTACATGGGATTTATACAACAACCGGTGCTCACGCGTTTGCTCACACGTGCCAGGTGAGAATAATAATTTATTCATTCAGACGAGGAAATGGATCTGTCGTTGAAAGTTCTTTAACATTTATGGATTACCGAATTTATGATTGTGTTTGTTGTGAATTTTTCTATTATTATTATTTCTAGATCTAATAGATTAAATTTCATCCAACAGTATCATTTAACTGTGAAGTTTGAAAATTAGCTTTGCTATTACATATCCCAGAATTCTGTTTTTTTTTTTTTATAGAAAATGAATACTTGATACAACTCATTAGCATATCTTATTTAAATGCATGGAGTCACGTTAATGTATGCGTCACAGATGTTAGCTGCAAGGTATAGGGGCTCAGCCTACTGCTGTGCTCAGTATCGTATCTGCACCTGTTTCCTATCATAAATTATACTTACCATATGCAACAATTTTACTCTATCGCCGCACTTGAAATGCATTTATGTTTCATCCAGCTAGAAAAGCGGGAGACTATTTAATATAAATAAAATAGCACTTTGAGGAATAAATAATTTCCAAATAAAAGCTTTTGTAGATTTTTGCAGCATTCTTTGTTTTCGAGTTGATGACACAGTAAAGTGGTATTTGCTCCAGTAGCTTGTAGCCAAGATATTCTAATCGAATTATTTATTTTCTTCGCAAGCGATATCAACGGGTTACAACTCTCCTTGACTATACATTTTTCAGGATACCAATGGGCAGCTATATTTTACTGAACCAATCAAACCAATCCTCTCACTGACTCAAACGACACGCTCTAGATGGAAAATTTGAATTTTTAACTAGGTGGCACACCATCATCATCATCATAGCCACTATTCGGCAGCCCATCCAGGGCACCCAGGGCATCCAGGGCACCCAGGACACCCAAGCCATGGCTTGGTTGGTTCTATAGTCGGTACTGCGACGAGAGGATATCCACCACCAGCCGGTGGTCCTGTTGCTGCACTACACCATCCTCATCCACCTCCACCACCTGTCCATACTACTCACTATGCCACCCATCATCAGCTCTCGCAACAGGTGAGAATATTGCATTTTTATTTACTGTTAAATAAATTGAATCACAGAGTTGAGATCAGTTTGGAAATATCATTCATTCAACTCTTAATTAATGGCTTAAAGAAAGTAGATTATCACTGGAAGCTTAGATTATCACCTAGATCTGGCGTGCATTTGGTCTGATAATGAAACCAGATAAAAATTATTGATGTTTGAAAATTAGTTTGATTCAGATTTTCAAAGTATTAAGATCCTAAATATTTTTATAGAAACTTGCTTTCATTTTAACACTTTTTGGTCACACGATGAGTCCAAGAAAGAAGATGTCTAAAGTCTCTCATCAAATATGTTCTACGCATAGTGTGAGAATGAAATTGGTTTCGGACTTCGGAATAATCTACATCTTATGTTTCAAGCATGTCAAATTACCAGCTTCTTCTTGAAAATAAATTTATCATTTTTCAGCGTGAAGTGGAATTAGAGTTGATAGAGTCTCACCATCACCACCGAGTCGGTGGAACTGGTGGTCCACCACTACCTTTGCCACATTCATTCTCGCCTCCAGCTTTAGCTCAAGTTACAACACCCCCACCTATATTTTTGTCTGAAACACGAGGCAGTCAATTAGAAATGCTCCAGTCAAGGACACGGCGACCAACTGCAAATGTCAGACGACAGAGGCCTACGCGGTGGCGTGGTACACCACCCTTACCACCAGCACCTTATCCTGGTTTATTGTTACACTTCCTGTAAGTTTATATACAGTATGTTCAAATACGAATGACCAATGAATGTTCTTTTCCAGTCATTTCATCGAAATAATGAAATAATGTATAATTTATAAACTATGTTTCAGAGCCATGTTCAGCAATCCACCTTTATCCCCATATAGTCAGGCTGAATTATCTTCGCCAGAGTCTACAGAGACTGAAAATTACGAGGCGTTATTATCATTGGCCGAAAGATTGGGCGAGGCCAAACCGAGAGGTCTCACTCGTGCAGAAGTTGAGCAGCTACCTTCGTACAAATTTAACGCAGAAACACATCAGGGTGATCAAACTAACTGCGTTGTCTGTATGTGTGATTTCGAGGCTCTTCAATCACTCCGCGTATTACCTTGCTCACACGAGTTTCACGCCAAGTGCATTGATAAGTGGCTTAAGGTGAGCTCAACCATGTAATAACTTATAATAATAATATTATGAGATGATCATATAATGGTAAAGGTTTATCATTGTTGCTCGGATGATGATGTGATTAGAAATGATTGTTCCTTAGGTATTTCAATCATTGTTGAAAATATATGAATTTTTCTCCTATTTTTGTCTCCTAGTCGAACAGAACATGTCCAATTTGCCGTGGAGATGCGGGAGAGTATTTTGGAGGTGGAGGTGGAAGCAGTGACTGACGTCCTGAATCTCAGGCACGTTAGCGCCGTCACCAAAATACAACATTGTCTGATCACCGTTCAACGTCAAATATCGCAGTGCTGATTTGCACTAATATGTGCTGGTAAGCACAAAGTTTACCCTAATATTATTCATTTATTATCAATAGAATTATTCTTATAGCAATAGATATTTTTCATCTTAACTGTTGTTGCCGCAATAGATATAATTATTGAAATTTCAATTATCTATTTGGAAGATGTATTTTTGAAAATACACTTTGAGCATTGTAAATTCAAAAGTATATGTATATGGTAAATAATAAATTTATCTACATAGGTATTGTTAATAAAATAGTTTCTACGACGTGAAACTTCATCGAAAACTATGGTAATAAATATAAAGAGTGCAACATTTTGCCTTGCCGTTTTTACGTATGCGTAATTTGATTCTATATATCGCGAGGACGAACAAAAAGGGGGGGCGGGGGGGTTGAACTTTTTTCCAGATTTAGTTTGTCTTGTGAATTTTGTCAAAATTATTTTAAACGTTCTATGATTTTCAGTTAAATTCATTTAAATGCAATTAATACATTCGAATCTCTGTATAATTTAGATTTTCATATGTATCTGTCTCGATATAATACTTGTGCTATATACTAATGATTTAGAGTGAGTCAATTTCTATTATAATCACAATTTTTCTTACAAATCACGACTATTAAGATGCTGAAGAATTTCTTGAAAAGAAAAATATGTATATATATTATGTGTATGTAATGTATTAAAAATCTAAGCGGTCATTCTTTAAGGTTTACAATGCTTTCAAGTGAGTTTTTAAACGTATACTATGATTGCTTGGACTTCGAATAGTTATGAATGATCAGATATATCTTTTATTTGCGTAAACCAACATGCTATTTAACAGCCACAGCTGATAGAAGTGTGAATAGTTAATTGTTTTTTTTTTTTCTTTCCTTTTCTTGAGATTTGAAATATAATTATATTCTAAAGATATTATCAATTTGTTTATTGGGCATTTTCTTAAAGGGCGATAGTTCGATCACATAACAGTTGTTTATATAATATTTAAATTTGCAATTAACGTGGATTAAGTTATTGTTTGATCTAACGTTGTTTATTTACATATAATATATGTATATATGTATTTGCATATGTATATATACATATATATATATATATATATATATTGCTTTCCATTAATTGCTTAAGTTTTTAAGTATATCGTTTGATATAATATAATTTGTACATATTAAGTATTTGTTTTAACTTTTAACCAAATGTAGGTTTTAAGTTTTGCAATAAAAGCTACTATTATTATATGAAGTCATTGGCTTTTGGTGTTTAAGTAGCTACGGGGGTGAAGTATTTGTTAAAGGCAATTTTTTTTTTAATTAACTGAGTAATTAGTATATAACTTGAACGTTCTATGTAATTATTTCCGATTAACACAATTGTTAGTCATAATCGCAGACCGAATCCCTCGTCAAGGAACAAGTTTTATTCAAATATCGAAAATGCGGGTTGCTTTTCATTTATATTTAAAACAAAACTCATTCAGTCTATTATGTACAAATGAACATCCTATCTATAGGGAACTTGATTCTAAAGATCCTAAGGATCCCAATAATTATACATACACATAGGGTGTTATTTCGTAATGAATTTTTTCAGCATAATAATTTTTCAAAGCTGATTGCACATTTCCATAAGACTGTAAATTATTCGAAATATATAATTCAAAGTTTCAGTCAATGAGTTTTTTTTTTTTTTATTATTAAAGAAAAGCATCCTGTGTAAATGAAACTTGCAAGCAATATAGTTAACTACGAAATGAAAAAAAAAAAAAAAAAATTAAAAAAACCGCTTCTGTTTCCTGCATAACTACCTCTGAAGAATGAATGGAACAATTGATATTTTTTTATACACCAATAAAGAATAAACTTAATATAATAATAATAAAAAAAAAAAAACAGTAGATCACAATGACATTGATAACAAATGAAATTGATTGATTAATTATTCATTAATTCACTTATAATTAGATTAACACATAATGCTAATGTTAGTACACTATAATAGTAACTGGTTAGCTTAGGCTGGATGGAATGGTACGCAGAACGTATTGGAAACTGGGTGCTTTTGCGATATTTCGTTGCCAGGTTTTCAATTCTTTTTCTAATATCTAATTGTATTAAATCATAACGGAATCTTAGGTGCAAAGAGAAATAATAAAAAACTCTAGTTATTTTGTTATTTAAGAACTTTGTTTCACCTGAAGAGTGACTTTTAACGTTACCTACTCAACTGTGTTTGATAAAGCAGGGGTCCTAGTCCCTGGCAGCCTGCGGTATTGTCACCTCCTAGCAAACTCTAAGCCAGTGATGTAATATATTTATTGAATTGGTACTCCTCTGCATATCCAAAACTTTTAGATATAATAATGGTTACATTTTAAAGGTGAATAATTTAGTTATTTTCTTTCTTTTTTTTAGTTCAAATTGATGTTTTTCATACTCCTGTGGGGTACTCGGTAGCACCGAAGATACTATATTATATATGTTTTAAGAAATATTGAAATTTTTCGTTTTTTTCTTCTCGAATAATTATTAATTTGAAAAAAAAAAAAAAAAATTGGCATAGTGAATATAAATATTAGTTAGGGATATTTTCAATTAGTTATTTAAACTTTAGTGTGATTCAGAGATAAGTGCTGGACATCATACTGCAATTGGCATTGATAATTGCGATACTTTTAGTAAATAAATTTAATGAAAAATTTCAAGCTATTGTTACAATTGAAAACTTTCAATACAGAGGAAATGAATTCTCATAATGTAGTTAGAAATTATTATTATTTTTTTTTTCTACAATGTGTTATTTTTCATTTGATATCATCAAGTTTTCTTACTTATACTATAGATTTTTTGCTTGAAAATTGACGAAAACAGCGTGCTTGCTCAAACCATTCCATTCCTGTCTCTTTTCTCGCGTAGCTATAAATAATAAATTAAATAAAATAATTTGAACAGATGATAAATTTTTGTAGCTAGACAATTCATTTTTTTTTTTTTTTTTTTTTTTTTTTTTTTTTTTTTTTTTTTTTTTTTTTTTTTTTTTTTTTTTTTACGAAATAATTAAAGGGCTTAAGTATAATTGCGCATAATAATGATAATGTTATTAAATTTTTATGATTATTATAATTATTATTATTACTATTATCATTGATGATGATGATAATGATAATGATAACGATAGTCAATACAAGTAATTCTATTTGTTACCGCAATTTAATAATTAATTGTAATTAATGTTGTTTGAAATTGTTAACGTATAGACAATGGGTGTTAAATATTTCTTTCTCAATTCGCTTTGTATAGCGATTTTGTTTAATATACGGGGAGAGAATTTTTCTTAAAAACAAAAAGCAAAAAAAAATAAAATAAAAAAAAATATAAAAAATATATATATATAAATTCATAATAATAATTGATTAGCTCTTTAACTGTCCTTCCATTTTTTGATGGTGTCTTTTTCGCCATGGTACCAGAAAATAATTCCTAACACAAAATAAATAAATAAATTAAAAAAAAAAAAAAAAACCATATACTATATACGTAAACAAGCTAAAGAAGAAAAAAAAATATCAAAAATATAATAAAAAACATACATACACAATGTAATATAAATGTATGTTTGAGAATTTTTAAAAATTTGTACGAATAGGTATATTCATTCAAATCACGATTCAAGATTCAGAGATTCAACGTATATTGACAGACACAGATGATCCTAGAAGTTTAAGAACACATATCACGATTTTGATTATATCAATGTTTATACCTATAATATTGAAAAAAAAAAGAATTCAAATCAACAAATTCTCAAAAATTAGGCAAACAATAGAGGAGAAGAAAAGAGAAAGAGAGCGAGAAAGAGCTTACCTGTTTCATCGTCCGTGTATTAGTTATAATAAATTAATGAATTTCTGATATCATTATTACTTATCTTTCTACAGAATAAAGAAAAAAATATATTCTGTAGTAAATTAATTAATTGCTTTTACGATTATATTTTCGATGAAATGTTGCATGAAAATTCAATGGGGGATTAGATCTGTTCACCTATAAACATAGATATGGTTGCAACGTTCGTTTAATTTATTGTTTAGTGATTAAAAAGGAAAGAAAAGAAAAAAAAAATAGATTGTTTTCTTCTTTTTACAATAAAATGAACGGAATAAATTCAACAAAATAATTTAAATAGAAACAAATTATTGTTCCAAGAAAAGTTTTTTGATTTTTTTCGTTTTGTTTTCTTTCTTTAAACTAATTTCTTGTCTTCATTACAATAGTAATCCAATATAATAATGAAATGTTCAGGAAAGTGGTATATAGGTATATATATATATATATATACATATATACAGTATAGATTTTCCTTAACGTGTGATAATTTTTGATAATTTTTATAGTAGGTATAATAATGATAATGAAGATGAATACATCTACTATATAATTGTAAGAAGAAAAAAAAAAAAAAGAAAAGAAAAGAAAAAAAAGTGCAAGTTTTAACGTATACAACAAATTGTGATTAATGTGTGCAGGATGCATCTAATTGCAGTTACAGAATATAGCAGCGGCCATATTATAGAATTTTCATAATAGTTGAATTTGGTAATAATATTAACTAAAAAGAAAAAAGAAACAAAAAAAACCACATAACACATGATATAAGCTTTCTAACAATAGTCTTAACAACGTTGGTTAAAATCCTACATTATTATACGAACCTGCCCAATTAGTATTTAGTTATAAAATATTATTTAACTTGTGTAATTATTATAATGATGAATACATATATAATGATTATTGAATATTAACAGGTAATAATTAAACAATAATACTGCGCTAAAATGCAAGTATAATTGTACAGACGCGAAATACGATGCCAAACATTATATATTATTATTATTATTATTACTATGATTATTATTATCATTATTATTATTATTATTATTATTATTATTATTATTGATTCTTATTATTAAACAAATTACACAAAGTTTTTCCCTATATTCATTTTTGTTATAGACTATATATTCTTATCAAATATCCTTAATATTATAAGTTAAATTCATATGAACAATTATATCAATCCTTTAATCTTACATGTATACTATATGCATTAGAGAATAATTATAATGCTTATCTAAATTATTTTTATCGGTAAAAATAATATGCGTTGTCTGTTGATAAAAAACATCCTGCATCCGGTGTGTGACATTGCTTATACACATTTTCATCGTGGTTGGATATATAGATATACGTTTACGGTTAAAAACATTACTATAATTATTTATAAGCTGATATAGCGTGTCTTTTTTTTTTTCTAATTACATGCGGTTGTAAGATGACGACAAAATTTCTTCGATTTCTCATTCTTCAGATTTTTATATGCGATAGTTGGAACGAAATGGTTGAATTTAATTCGCTAAAATTATAATGAAACTTGAATTAAAGTTATTTATAATTAAGCCCTTCGTATTTGTCTATAATATATTTCAACGGTGTGAAATCGTCTTTAAATAAAATCTGAGTTAACGGTTTTTCTTTTTTGTATTTATTAAACGATCGCTTCAAGATATAAATTCATGATAGTTGCATTTTATTGCTTATAATGAATTAACAGTATATAAATATATATCTTATATAACGGGGCTTTACGAGGAGTTCCGATAGCGTTTTATATATTTCGTAAAATTATTTCGATACATCGCTCGCATGTGTATCTGTATACCTGTATACTTATTTATATAAACTGCAGAGAAAGCGAGATAATATTTGTTATATACGCACGATCGCGTTTTTTCTTCATCGAATGTAATCTCGACGCGTCTGTATAGTAATAATAATAATAATAATAATAATAATAATAATAATAATGATAATAATAATAATAATAATAATAATAATAATAGTAATAATAATAATAGTAATATCACGATTAATAATTTATACGTTGTTTCACAATTTATTATGTTTTACAGTTTATCGCATTCAAATAACCCGTATATAAGAACTTGGACGCGATCTTTTTATGGATATACGTGATAATGAAAATTCTCTGAATATACGGAATGTATTCAGAAGTAATCTAAATTCTATTACCTAAAATATTTTACAATTTTATCCAATACAGGCAAAGTAACAGAAGCTATTTATATGCGGTAAATTCGAGGCTATGCAATATGTATATTGTATAGTATATATATAAAAAAAAGACATAAATTTTTCTTTTTTTTTGTCGATTCGCATTTAAAGGTATACGGAATATTAAATAATATATCTCCGGGCGGGATATTGGGACTTTAAAGGTGAACTGGTACATAGCATTGCGTCATTGAATTATAAAAAGGTGGATTAACTCGCTTCCTGACGTCGTAGATTATCGTATACGTAAAGTCAATTCCGGGGTATTACTATACTATACGCGGTAACTGGATTATCCTTTCAAAAATAACGTCACGGATTGTTGAATCAGCTGGAAAGTTCGTTGAAAGTTTATACGCACGTGCCACGGTATAAGCGGAATTGCTCAAGAGTGTAATTAGGGTCCCCCTATATGCGTTCGCATGCATATTCTATACACACATACACATATATCTATATATGTATACGTATATTCAGATGCGGGCTGGCGAGGGAGTTCCCAGCAATTTATGCGGGGTGAATTTCCTAAAACCCCTTTCACGTCCGGGAAGTTGGGACATTTTCAACCCAACCGCGATTCCGTATTGTTTCATTATCACAATCAATTAATGACCAGCGTATTTCAACGCGCTAAATATCATAGACATTCATTACCCGCGTAGAAATATATCGGTCGAATGTCTGAATCTTATACCCTGAATGATACATACCTATGTATAACATAGGTATGTATAACGCGAATATTTTACCAACACGTTTTCACGCGCTCTTGATTGTTCGAAATTTAAAAGCAACTATAATACATGATATGATGTAGGAATCGATGCTTCATGTATCTAACGAAAAACTTCTTTCGGATTTATTTTTTTATTCATTTTACCCGCGTTAGTTGAGGATATAGCATTGAAATTACGATACGTGGCAATTAAATTAGCATTTTATAATTCAATTATGAAACATGTTATAAGCCTTTTCCGCATAGTACGAATACTTCGAGGTATAAATAATAGTTGTTTCATAATTATATATATATATTGGTTTTTTATCTTAAAATATAACGAAAGAGTTGAAAAGAGCACGTGAAAGGGTTGAACGATAGCTTTAAATCGAACGAATGCAACCACGTCTATCCCCTTTAAATCCAGCATCCCTCCCAAGGCGCAACTCGCTCTTTGGGGGTTCTATCACCCTACACAGCTTGAGAGGCATATACGAGAGCCGAGAACCGAGAGCCGAGCCAGGCTGAGCCAAAATCAATTCGTAAAGGAAAATTAACACAATGAAGCCAGCGCTGGGCTTCGGGACTGAAGAGCCTTTTAGAGCCTTGATCTACGTCTAACGAATGCATTCATGCAAGCAGTATACCGATTTGAAGTTCAAAATTTGAATGCATCGCGAGTTTATACAGCTGTATAGCTATAGCTGTATAAGAGCGAGAAAACTTGAAAGGAAAAGGTACTATGGAATACCGAATAACGGGGCAATAGTTTTCCATGCGAATTTTAGATCTCGTTTCACGAAACTTATATACGTTCAAAAATTAGAAATAGCAGATATATCAATAGAAATAATTCAATAAAATTTCATTTATTTTTTTGATCACGTTTCCAGTGTTATTACAGATATTTTAATTCCACTTTTGGTTTTTCATCCAAGCACGTTTTGTTTTTCAAACAATTTGCCATAACGCGCGCAACTCTTGTTATTTTGAATCTTTTTATTAGTATATTTATTATTTTGAAGTTCATCGCGAGTAATAGATCATGCGATTCATTATGAAGTTACAATTTTCATATATTGATGCAGCTCATATATTATGGGAATAATTAAAAACAAAAAAATAAAAATAAAAAACAAAACTGGAACAATAATTTGATGTTAGCTGATAGAGGAGATAGTTCGTAAATTGAATAACAGCATTAACAATTATTCCTAAGATTCTTTTATTTCAAATTTGAGTAATTCTTCTGTAGGATGAAAGAGTATATATTATGATAACAATGTTGAGCAGCATTTTACATTTTTGCACAGAAAATTTTTCTAAATTTAGACATTAGGCAGGGTCATAGTTTGAAATATTGATTATCATTCAAAGCTGCAGTGAAAGAAGAAAAATTAACAAAAATTGTAATTTGTATAAAGAATGATTCTATTGTAACAACAATATTGTAAAATGTTGCCATATATATATATATATATATATATATATATATATATGTGTGAATATAGAAAGAGGTGAATATATAGAAGCTGGGATTTAGAGAGAATAATATAATAAAATTATAGATCGATCGATGTGCTTTGTGTGGTGTACTGGCATTTAATAAAATTATATTTCCATAAATACAATTCTAACACATATAAAGACGAAGAAAAGAGAAGATAAAGAAAATAAAATAATACGTGTTATCGGATATTATACTAACCGTATACATATTAGATGTGTACTGTTGAAATCTTGAGCTTTTTTCACATGAGGACAGATTAATTACTATACATAATATCTATACTAATATTATATATATATTATGATTATTAAATAACATATAGAACAAAAATATCGATGAATATGATAAGATAAATATCAAAAAATAAAATGTACAAAAAGCAATATCTTCTATATGATATACTTGTTCTAAACTTTTAACTAATTAATTTAGCCCTGCTATTCGAGTGCATATTTTGCCAAAAATATTATATATAGTTATAGAGAGTAAAGAAAAATGTTTTTGCGGAAAAATGTGTCTTACGTATTGTGAACTTGATAGATATACCCGAGAAACGAAAAATAAAAAAAAATAAAATAAAAAAAAAAAGGAAGAAAAATGAAACAAATAGATTGTTGAAAGTCCGTTCAGGACTTTTAGCAAAATGTTACAAGCTGCAAATGTAATTAATATGAATTAATTAACACTGTATAAATCGACCTGCCAAAAGATCCTTTCAAGAGTGTTATAATATATACATTATACATATATCAAGAAACATAAATAATAAAATTATATTGAGGATTATTGATTCTCTTTAAATCAAAATAATTCATCAGTCCGCTAGTGCAATATGTGGATCTTATAGTATATAGATATGACCTACGAATGAATGAACGAACGAAATGAATGAATGAATGTATGAATGAATGAGAAAAATTGTGATTGACAAGATGCGCAAAATGTTATAATATTATTATCAATATATATATCTTGTATATTCGCTCGTATATTTGCTATGTAGCGTATACGAATAAACTTTCAATATACTTATTCTATGAAAGATCTGTTATCACCTTACTATACTTACTCCAATATCCAACGCGGTAAAACATTTTCGTCACATTTATTCGTCTTAATTTTATTCGGGCTCGATGAATTATTAAATGCGTATGAATTTTTAAAAATACTTTATTCACAAGTTACCTTCTTTGATACATACATATACATACATAGCGCATATATTTGTAGGTGTATATTAATATTTTTACGTATGCTTGTCAATAGATTACACAAAATGTTTCGGGGTAATTGTTTGCAATTATTTATGGATTCAAAACTTGCTATCCGTAATGATATACTCATTACCATCACAATATAGTAACGTCGTAATTATTTCATGAAATGCATTTCAGATACATTTTTTCACATTAAAATTAGCAATTCCAAAATTCGATCAACTCGTAGCAACAATCTTTGTTCATTCAAAAATTGTTTATAGCGCGATCCGTAGATTTTTCAAATTATATATACTATATGTATATTTTTACATACAATCACTTATTTCGCAAGCTACCTAATTTCATTTATCATTTTTAGGTATCATATGGATTGCTGGGGCCAAATAAAAATTATTGCAACAACAATTGTAATAATGATACATTTTGGAATGTATATTTTGTTTAACAAAGTTACACTATAGTCAATCTTACATAGATATTTAATTTAAGTATATGATTAATAAATAAAGCTAACATAAGAAAATAAAGTTTGGTAGAAATAAAAGTATCTAAAATAAATCTATAATCTTTTTTTTAAGTCTGTAGGAAATTAGGTTTTTCAAAATCCTTTACTCGGGCCAATCTTTCGTATTTTTCTAGACTGAAATACTGAATTACCTGAAAAATGTTCATACTTCATTTTGTTTGCAAACAGCAAAGGTCATGACTAGATAGAGCAATGCAACCATTTCATAAATTATATTATTCGAACTTTGAAACTTTTGGCTTCTGACTGAATCAGAATGAATCTTAAAACTTATAGCATTGATTCCGACTTGGGGGTTCATAGCACCATCAATAAGTTCTTGCAGAGTCGGCAACCTTCACAGAATCATTACTTCATTAATATTATCCATTCTCCTCTATGAATAATTTCATTTTCTGCCTTTTATTGCCTCCGTTTGTTCTGCATGGTCAACCTTGCAATTTCTCCACCCAAAGTGTCAATACTGTCCTGTTAGATAGATGAAATAATTCGTGCGTTAGTTTTTAGATACGAAAGTTATGATGCTGAAATATGAAACAGAAACGCTTACTTTTAAGGTAATATTCTTAAGTAACGTATCTTCTAAAACTGCTTGTAATTTTTGATTCATTTCTAAAGAAAGCTCCAATGTCATATTGTCGTCTGACACACGCTGATTATATACCGATGCCATAATTCCACCGTGTCTAGCTAACTCAGCCTGTACGGAAAGATAAAATTGATTAATGAGTGCGAAGCGATTGAAATTGAACCGCGAAATTAGGTGATTGTACAAGTTATATCATGTGGAAATACACGTTTCTAAGAATCAAAATTTAGGCGAAGTTACTAATAATTGTCTCATGAAATTCAGGAGACTGTAGTTTTAAATTGAAAGACATGCGCTTCGCTTCAAATTCAAGGATGTGCAGCTGAGATGTTATCATTCTATACAAAAGCCATAACAGTAAATGTGTTCAAGACGTCTCAAAAAAAAAAGGCACAGGTCTGAAAATGCAATCTTTCGTGAAATTTGTTGATAGGATTATAAATTCTTATAATTTTGCATAAATCCAATTTTTTGACAGTTCGGTTATACCCCTTGTCATCTGTAATTTACAATGCGATCAATAAAGGCAAAGAATTTGTCTAGGAAGCAGAAAAAAAAAGTATGGGTGATGACTTACAGCATTTCTTCTGCCTTTGATATGCTAGCATATAATAACATAATGAATTTCAGTTTTAAACGTATTACAACATAATGATGAATGATGTTAATTAATTACCTTATTTCTATCACGCTCATTACTCCCCATAGCATCTGGGTTTTCATGAAGGATATAATTTTTTATAATTTTTGTTTTCTTTTGTAGTTCGTTAACTAACGTTCTAGAATGCTCTTCCAAGAAATCCAACTTCTCAGCTTGTCTAACACGAATTCTTTGCAATTTAACAATTCTATCTATCAATGTCTGTCTGTCCGGTTCAACAGACTGCAATATATGATCCCCGCTGTTGCTATTATCCGATACTGCGCCATTCAGTGTTTCACCTATAAGCAAAAACAAAACGTATTCAAGTTACTGGTTCTAAGTTCTTGTCACTTAAATTATTATATCTATTCAAAGGCTTTATGATTGTAATTCTACAGCTCCATTCAGCCAAAAGAAAAATATAAACACAGCTTCCAATATCAACAGCAAGGAAATAGTCTGAGAAAGTTCGTATATGAGATCCACTAGTTGTAATGGACATTTTCTCTGCTTTCGAATATCAAAAATATGTAATACCAGTACTCAGTGATGAACTAGAGCCAGTTCGTGAAGTTCGATCAAGAGAATTACTCGGTGAGCCAGTTTCGAATGCATCTAATCTTTTTTTACACTGTTGTAATTCCTTAGTCATTTCTTTAACTGATATCTGTTGCTTTCTTCTAAGGACTGCATTTTCTCCTTGACTGTCTTCTAGTTTCTGGGATAAATTTCTGGCCAGTTGTGTTTGTTCGGCAACGTGTCTAGCCAAGAGCTCGCATTCCTCGGTTCTCTTATTCTTCTCAGATGCTAAACTGATCTCCAATGCTTTCACTTTTGAGGAAAGTTCCTTGATTTGATCATGCAATGGACCTTGTTCTAGTTCTAATTGCTCATTTTTAGCTTCCATGGAAGTAAATTCCGATTGCAGACGCACATTTTTGTCTGTTAATTTTTGCGTGAATTCTAACATATGGGCTTCTCGCTCGCGACACCATTCCATATCAGACTGCAATTCAGTATTCGATTGGCGCAGTCTTTCAACTTCTGCTTCGTTTGATGACAATAACTGTTCTGTGCTGTAAAATGAATAATATAGTCATTGAGATGTACGTAAAAATCAACAAAGCATTCATCACAAATTTGTGATTTATGACTTAAAAAGCAGAGAAAATTAACTCACTGTTTTAATTGTAATTTTAAAGTTTCAAGCTGAGATACTTTTCCGACTAAATCAACAATTTCTTTCTGTCTTTGGTCAGCTATTACTCTTAAATTACTTAAATTATTCTCATAGTTTAATCTCTCCTTCTCTAGGTCTTGAACTTTTAAACTAAGCGTATTATTTTCTTCAATCAATGTATGTTGTCTCTGCTTTAATGTTTCTACTTCTCTCTGTAGCTGAAGTCTAGACGATTCTTTATCTTCTGTGACGTGACGTTCTAGAATTAAACGAGCTTGTTGTTCCTTAAGCTGGTGATCCAAGGTGACTACCTTATTTTCTTCAGATTGTTGAAACTTGCGAATTGTTTCTTGAGATTCTTTACGCACTTGTTCACATTCTTCTTTCATCTCATTTATTCGAAGCTGCAAATGAAAAATGTTAAATTCAAGGAACAAGGTATTTGTAAATGTTCAAATGAATAGGTTGAAGGTCTCTACCAAATAAGTAGAATAGTAATTTCAAATCTGCCGAATTCTCAAAGGTTTTAAATGAAAATAAAATCGTGAAAATTACGATTTCTCATTACCATTGCTTTTTCCAATTTCTGTTGATCTTCTTTATGTGTTTCTAATTCAGTCTTCAACTTATTTTGGCTCCATTTTAGTTTAACTTCTCGCATACTCAAGTCTTCTTTCAATCGGTCTATCTCTTTCTGAGCATCTGTAAGCTCATGGCATTTTCCATCTAGAATATTGCAAATTCTTGTACGTTCACCCTGAACTTGTTTTAATTTGGTATGTAATAATTCCTGTTCTTTTAAAGCTTCGTTAACTTTACGTTCTGCGTACTCTCTTGCTCTGTAAACATTTTTGAAGAAAGATCATTTCAATACCATCATATTATACTATTTAATACTTCCAATAGCTTAGGATTAGCAAATTGAAAATTTACCGTTGAGTCTCTATAAGCTGCTTTTCACCGATCGCATATTTCATGACCATGCTTTCCTTTTCCTTATTAGCCAGAAGATATTCTTTATTAATTAGCTTCTGACTGGCAGTTGATTGCTTCAAATCATGTCTTAACTGCTCAATCGTTTTCTCAAGCGTTTCTAACTGCAGAGCATATAATTCACCGTTGTTTTCTGCTGCTAATCTTTGATTCTCCATTTCTACCTTCACCTTTTCCTCTGATAATTTTTCACTATGTTCTTTCAAATTGCTATAATCTCTTAGAAGGGTTATATAGGCTGGGTGAGACAGCAATCCAAGATCAATTAGTTGATCTTTTGAGTTTGAGCTGATATCATGTTCATCTTTTTTCTGATCTGGATTCAACTGTTCAGTTGATATTCTTCTTAAGCTAAGTAAAGTTGTAGCATTACTTTCATTCTCTTTTGTCGAATTATTCTCAACCATTCCCAAGTTACTTGCTTTGCTATCTCTACCGAGAAGTTCTGAACTTTCATCTGGCTTTGCCGTCAATATTTTATCCAATGAATTAGAATCGCTAGTACTTGACTTAATTACACTTCGAATTTCTTCTTCAATCATGTTTGATGTTTCAAACTCAGAATTCAGCTGTTTACTTTCTGAATTCATATCGGGAATCGCATTACTTGATATTTTTTGAATTTCCTGTTTCTTTAGTGTAGAATCGTGGTTCGATTTATTTTCATTCACTGAACATTTCAGGAATAACATCCGATTATCTTTGGTCGAATTTTCTTCGATACTGGAATAACCAGAAACAGATTCGTCTTGTTCTCTGTTGTATAAGGCGGTATCTTTGTCTTGTACACCTGAGCTTGTTACATTAAATGCAATTTGATTACTCGTTTGACAATTATGTCTTAAACTGCTGCCCGCATCTGGTGTTAAATCGTAGCTAGACCCGGTATCTTCGATAGATTGTTTATAGTTTGGATGATTATTTTCCGTTAGTTTAAGTATGGAATTATATTTAGCAGCTAAATTCTGAGGTAACAATGTCTTCTCCATAATATTCGTAGATTTTTCTGTGATGAAATTAAGGAAGTTACGACTTTTATTCAAGAATTGAGCATTCGACTGCATTAGGTTCACTGATTTAGTCGATACCGAGAATCTAACTAACTTCGCATCCTCTGCAAGAGAACTAGGCTTACTTGTACGAACCGTACTCAACTCAGCTACTGACTTACTGCGGATTAAATGATCAGACGATTTCAAATTCGGTATTTCATCGTTTACAGTTTCACCCTCATCAATCTTATTCTCAACTATTGTCAAATTTTTATCACCACCAAATGAGCATAGAGGATTTGTTTGCTGAACCTGAGTGTCGCAATCGAACAGAGTCCGTTCTTTGTCATTATCAGAAAGTATTGGGGGAAGCATATCAAGTATATCTGAATTTGGTTTAGCGTCATAAGGTTCTTCGGCATTCTTTTTCTCAGGTACAATTTCATTGGATGGTATTTTAGAATCAGTTTCAGGCAATTCTGTGCAAGTAAATGACTGGATCTGTGGATTTTCATTCTTCTGATTAAAAACAATTTCTTTTTTCTCGTCTAAACATACTTTCAAGTCTTTTGGAGTTAAGATTTGATTCATAGAATCGGAAGCTGTTGATTCTTCTTTCAAAGCAATTTCCTTGCTAAGTACTAGACCCTCTTTCAGATTCTCTTCATTATTATTTATTGATTCAATCTCATTTTCTTCATTGTTTAATCTAGATTCATAAGAATTCTTAAGATCCTTATTCTCTGCCTCACCATAAGCACCAGTGGTGTCTATTTTCAAAGTGCTTGAACCAGCTTGAAATACTGAAATTTCGTCATTTAGTGAATCTTCTGAATCGGTCAACGCATTCTTCTGCAATTTAGTGTTCTCCTCTCCGGTTGAACTATCATCTGAAATAAATTATGATGTTTGGGTAGATGGAATATCATTTTCTAGATACAACTTCAAACATAATTAATACGGATGTTTATTTGGGAATTAAATTCGAATTTCATGGGAGTCTAAAAGCTTGCAGTTCTCTATGCAAAGGTTTGTGATTCTTATTGATTTATAATGATTTGGGAGTTGGTTGACTGACTATTTCAATTATATAATTTCTCAACTCGATGGTCTTCAACCTTTATCAGTAAAAATAAAAGACTTCATTTTATTTAATAGGTCAAATTGAAAATTTTACTACAGTGAGTTGAGTGGTAATTAATTCAATAAATCGTAGCTAAGCCGTGTTCCAATTAGCTTGTGAATGATTAGAAGAAAAATTTTGCCAAAACATGGATTCAGATTAGTTTGCATAAAAAAGAAATCTGGTTAAGCCATACGAAACAAGTTTTGTGCATAGAGTCTTATGTCATTATAAATTGATATTTTTTAAATATAGCGTTTGCTACAACATACCAAATTCCAAGGGCGTATTGACGTCACAAGGTGTCAAAGTGTCAAAACATTTATCTAAATCTCGGGGAGGAATATTGCCAAAAGATTGTATTTCGTTCTCGTCCATTTCGTTTTTATGTTGTTTTTTTTTCGTTATTTATTTTTTCTCTCTTTCACTCGTAGTTAGATAATTTAATTACTGTACATAATATGCAATTCCGTGAATCACAGGCGATGTATTTAATACGCCATGTCCTATGCGTTTTAACAAATTTGATTAAAAACAGAATGATGGTTAGTGTGTAACCTTAAAATACACTGCGCCCATTCATAGTTCACGTTCCGATACTAATGAGTGCCAAAAGTGCCAGCGTTGACAGCACTCCTATAATGAGATAACTCCAGATCTTTTGTGATCTGAAATACCGACCGAGAGACACGCATGAACATATGTTGCATTTATGCCCATGCATTTGAATACGCGCGAGAATTGAATATGAAATCTAATGCTTCTTGTCTTACGAATCCTTATAAATTTATGTAATATTCATGACATGAAATCACGGAAATGGAAATGACGTTTTTAGTATCTTTAATATACTTTTGTAATACATAGACGGATTGAATTTTATATTGACGATATTCAGAAATAACATTATTTATAAGTAGGAAGTTAATGAATTATTATTATTAATTGGGGAATTGAGGCGTTGGAAATTGGAGTTTTTTTTTTTTTAGCTGTTCAATTCATTGTCTACATTTATTATGCCATTACATTGATTTTTTATTATACTATAGGCTATGAGTTACAACATTTTTGGTCTACCTAATATGTTTATAAAGTAATTAGGAATATGGGTCTATATACATATTTTACAACTCAAGTAAACAAGAATAAGTTTGATGAGATATATTCTAGAAAATAATTACATGGGATAAAAATATATTCATAGGTTTCTAAGTATGACCGTATTGGTCCGAGTATAAGTCGACGTTTTTAGCAACAAACATCACTCCAAAAATGCGCCCTGACTTATACCCGGAGTCGACTTGAAACGAGATTCTATATGAAATTATTGAACATTATGATAAAATAGATATTCGAAATGGTGATAGAGTGAAATCTAGATATTCGTAGAAAAATCGCGTGAAAAAAAAAAAAAAATTCGAAACAATTACGACGTTTAAATATAAATGACAATTTCTTTGTAAAAGTCGACTCATATTCAGTCTCTAAAAAAAATTTCTCCCATCAAATCTTAACCCGCTGAGGGCAACCATTTTTGGTGTACCTGTGTATTTCAAATGAGGCCATGGGTAGTATACTACCCAGGTATTGCCCTCAGAGGGTTAAAATAAGAGGTCGACTTATACTCGGAACAATACGGTACTTTTATTCGAGTATTTGGAGATTATAAACGATCTAGCAGCGGTATATATTCATACACACTTAAAATTAGTATTATAATGTTTTCAAGCTTCTTTGAAGAAGTGATGAAATTTATTCATTATCACACATATAGTGTTAATATTTTTCAACTGCTATTACACGTTTATTTTATTCAAGCGTGATAAAACTTATCCATATACCATTTGTGGTCGCGCATCGTTGCCAATAAACCAGTAGTCAACATTGTCGAATCTGTTGCCCCAAATCCAATCGGAGGTGGGCTAGACAGAGGTGTGACATCACCTCCTAGCGCACTGTGTGATGAAAGAAAACCATATGGGTATATTTATTTCTCAAAAAATGTATGAAAGTCAAATTGTTGAATAAGAATTCCACCGTTACTAAATTTGAAACTTCATTTCGATGTAAATCTCTCTTTTTATGAGTTAAAAATTATTCGAGAATCATATATACCTAATTCATTATTATTATCCAAAGGAAATAAAAAAACAAAACATGTACAATATTTTGAGAAAATAATGATTACAGACCTAATTATGGCAGCACCAGCGCAGATATCCCATTTTTTAATGGCAGTCATGTGTACATAAGCTGTTGCATTCCCAACAGCAACTTCCAGTGCTTTATATCCTAAACAGAATTGATATTTAGGTAATTGTTATCATATACATGGTACTGGGTTGAAATACAGACCTGGCACAAACTTTTGAAGCTTAATTAAATTCAGAATATTCACCTGAGCCAGCGGCTGCAATAACTTGTACATCTTCACCCAAGGCTTGTTTTGAAACATTATGAACTCTACCAGCATGAGATCGAGACACGATAAGAACTGGTGTTCTTCTTTCAGTTTGCTATGACAAAAAATTCAATACAATCATTAAACAGGTCTTGATTCATAAATCACGGAATATTTTGATTTTAGAATATCTGAAGGTTGAAAATTAATTTATTCAGTCTATATCTTTACTCGTGAGACCAAACAACTAGCCAACTTATAAAAGATCCAATCTTAGGTATTAAAAGACACAATTTTAAGAACGAAAGAAAAGATTTGAATCCTATAAACTCATGTATCATATAAAATACGAATTTATACCGCTGGAACATTCAAGTTTTTTGATACACCATGGTCGACCCATGCCCAGTAAGTCTGTTTTCCGTCAAAAGGCTTATGAACAATTCCCATAACCGGCTCACCCTTCACAGCTACACATACCATAGTAGTAACGTACTGTAAAAGATTTTCTGAAAGCAGAAATACACAATAATATAATTTCCGAATACATTCTTTGAAGAAATTTGAACACCACAAGAAATTATAAACCACATAGAAAAATGACAATGATTATGTTACCTGTGAATTCTTTAGTAGCATCAAGAGGGTCGATCCATACAGTAATGTCATTTGTATTGACAGCGCTGTCATAGCCAATATCAAATTGACCAGGATTTTTTAATGTCTCTTTTAGATCTGGAATATCAACTTTGTCACAGCCCAGAGATTTTTCTTCAGATATCACAGTTATTTTTGGAAATGCATTTATCAGAGAATGGTACATGGCGCAATGCGATCTATAATCTGCAGCTGTCACTGGATCATTAGCACCTATGTTGACATGAAATTAAATTCAGAATGGTGTAAAGTTTGTTTATTTCATTTATTTTTATTTATTTTTTTCAAATTTAAACAAGATTAAGTACAGTTATCAGAAAATATGTAAATAAATGAATATCATTCGTCATTGCATCTACCTTCTTTGGTCTTTCCTTTTGACGCGATATCGAGAGAATGTAGATTGTGAACAGCAGCTACCTCAAGACCTCCGATTTCGGCTGCCTTTATAGCACCGGCTAATAAAGCTTTCATTGAGACAACATTTCTGTTATCAATGCTTGAGTAAGGAGGTCCTCTCTGCGAGTATAGGTACAGAAGAGATAGAAGACCTGCGGTAATTCCAATCGCAATTTTGTTTACACGGACATTAGCTCCCAAATGCATTTTGTTAGAATTGTAAGTTGAGAGATTATTTCGAAAGTATAACTCCGAATATTATCACTTCAAATTTTTCTACCAGAATGATTTGACTTTAACAATACACTCGAAACCATTTCAGGATCGTTTAAGTATTATTCTACAAAACTGACGTTCACAAACGACGTCCACACAGTCGTTCTCGACACAAGTGTGAAATAAGTGTTAATACATATATAGGTATATATTATGCCACATATTATCGACTGCAGTAATGCCAACCAACAGTACGAAAATTGAGGTCTTCCAAGAATATAAATTCATACTAATACAATAGATAATAATAAAAATGCTTACCTATTGAACATGCAGATGTTATACAAATAATATTACGTGCTACTCTATTTTTATGAAATACTGTCATCTTCTGGATTTTTCAATTGGTTTACACAGAATCCACATGGGACCTCTATAGCTACACTTCAAACGTTAGTGAACATCACGATAGTGGGAAAGCCGCGAAATGATAACGTACCGTAATTTCCGTGTATGTAAATTTTCAATTTCTTCACTAATAAATTGAGGACAATGTGCGCATCTTGGACCAATAAATTAGTTCGCGCGCGAATGGTTCATTCGATTTAGCGAAATTTTGTTAAAAAGTTCTAAATTTTTCCGCTAATAAACAATTTTCAGCATATTTTCGATGACCAAAGGATGATGTAGATAATAATATACTATAGATGCAGAAGATTATGTCAAAGACTGGACGCAAGGTTCGTGATTTAAAAAAACATAAAAAGTCCGAGTGCCGACAATCGATCAATGAATCATATCAGCATCGCGTTTCGGGTGAAATAATCGTTTTCAGTTCGATTTATTATCAATCGCATGTCGGCGATTCAGCCTTTGCAGCTGACGTCTGTCTGCTGCCGTTTTATCTCCAGTGTCAATTTGCAGTACCATTAAATTATCAAATTCATTTTTAAATTATGCCCGACAAAGTTCTAGTCTAAATATTTATATAATGACAATTTATAACTGCAAATATTCATTCCTTATTAGTGTTTAAAATCTAAGTAATCGTCGATAGAGTTATTCATTTTTCACCATCATGAATGGTTATGTATCAAGTGCTGTTTAACAATAATGGCGGCAATGTCCCCGTCGGAGGTGAGTCGGTGTTAAATATTTTCTAAAATATAGTTAAATCTTAGTCGTTTAATATTACTCCAATGTTTCGAGGCAGTATTAAGATCGCGTCGTCTTCAGGGATTAGAAATATACTCGGAAATTCGATTCATTTTAAAACGGGGGCTAAGAATCTCTGAGAGCATTGGCCTCTTGGAGTAATGTGACGTTTCACTCCGTGTCTGTTTATTTATTCTATTTGTTAATTTCATTTTTTTTCATCTTACTCATATCCTCATATAATAAATCTGATAATAAAATCAGGATTACGGTATCTGAATCAATAACAATCGTCTACGATTTGGCTCGAAAAAATCATTGAAAAAACCTTTTTTTTCCCCGATGAGTCATAAACAAAAGGAACTTCGTTTTAGACTTACAATACAATCGAAAATCGCTATTAATCCCAATGTAGGTAATGCCAGATCCTGTTAGCTTCAACACTGTCTGTACCATCCTGTTTAAAGTTCGTCTGTCAACTTTTATCAGATTTATAGATTTTTACAAAGCATATGTGTTGATATCAAAGGAGGAAAAAGTAGTGGGGAATAAAAAAAATATGCTCAATTCTGCTTGCTCTGTTAATATTATCATTGTTACTCAGTTTATGAAATTAAATATATTTTTTCATTACAATTTTGTTAAACAGGGAATAAAAAAGGTTTTTTTACTCTTATTTTATTCAGCGGAGATTACAGAAGGAGTTGATGTCACTGATGCGTGAACCACCTCCGGGTGTTGAGGTAGACGGGGATCAGGCCGGCCAAAACTTAACCCAGTGGATAATCCACATGGAAGGAGCTAAAGGCACACTTTACGAGGGTGAAAGGTTTCAGTTGCAATTTAAGTTCAGTTCAAAGTATCCATTCGATTCACCCGAAGTCACCTTCATTGGGGGCAACATTCCTGTTCATCCACATGTCTATAGCAATGGTCATATCTGTTTGTCTATATTGACTGATGATTGGTCACCTGCTTTGAGTGTCCAAAGCGTCTGTTTAAGCATTGTTTCCATGCTAAGCAGCTGCAAGGAAAAGGTAACGGTATAAAATGTGGATATCTGATATCTAGAGATTTTATTCTCATTGGATTAATTTTCTAAATATTTGAACGCAAACTTCACAGGGATAATAGTCAAGTTTATTATTGGTTATTTATTCAGTCACAGAATTAAAAGCTATTTCAGTGAGTAAGACACGAATGAAATAACAATTTGAAGTTATACTGTTTTTCTGTTGGTAATTATTTTCTTTTTTTTTCACTAGTTAACTCAAGACAAATAATTGTCTGAAATGAACATAACATACATGAAATAATCAGTAATTGCAGCTGTGATGACAATGTCTCTGAATAATGTGATTTGGTGATATACATGTTGCTCGATAAATTTTCTTAATTTTCATTTTATTATTTTTGTGTTTTCACAGAAAAGACCACCTGATAATTCCTTCTACGTCAAGACATGTAATAAAAATCCAAAGAAAACTAAATGGTGGTATCACGGTACGTTAGGCATGAAGGAGTCCGTTTCATATTTAAAAAAATCTTAAATAAGTTTATGTAAATCTGAGCACGGGGTACAGATACCCTCGTATATCCTGAGTACTTTTCTTGATGATTTCTTTACATCTTTGATAACAATAATTCACAATCGAATCATCAGCTACCGAATTAGGATAAGTTTCCGAAAATAAAAACAGTTGTCTTTACATTCTGTGATGATTGCAGTTTTGTACCTCAACGATTTTTTCTATCTATTTAAACAGATGATAGTGTCTGATTCTCGGATACTATCAAACCTGTGATGGAGTGAGTTGCCAACGGATGATTGTGGGCCTATCCATCGACCGTAATCAGTTGAGCAACAAGGAATGAATATGATGAAAATTTAATGATGAAAAATAATGAAGCTCGAAATCGTAGGAATATTCTTATCATGGCGATAGTAAATTAAGTAAATATAATAAACTATGAAATAATAACTATAATATTAATAAAAATCCAAAAACAGGAATGTAAAATGTGTGATTGATTCAGTTATAAATTTTATCATATTTTATTATTATTATTAAATACAAAGTATTGTATTACACCGAATTACATAGAATTAGTAGTTATGTCAAAGTATAGAAAAAGATAAACAAAGTTTTATTGTCAACTGACGTATTAGAAGAAATCTTACCCTACAAGTTAGCGTTATCAAAAATATCAATTTCTTATTTGTAAACATTAAAATCGTTAAATATATTTCAATCAATGATTTGAAATAAAATAGGAAATTGTTTGACAAATTTTTACAACTATGGTTCTTAAGATTATTTCCTATTTTATCATAAGTGAAAGAATACTGCGTTTTAAATATTCCTTTTTTCTTTCTGGCCGATGGGTTTCAGAATATCTCCTTGCAATAGGCCATGGGCTGTTTTAAAACTTAGAACCCAACTGTCGGATGCTTTGAACTTAAAATTTTCGTCATTAAATTTCGCTGCTTCATCTAATGCCCATTCTCTTATCAAAGAATTCATCTTTATAGGATCTAGTGTTTTAGTTTTTGCACGAAGAAATCGATCGTAGACATTCTTATTTATTACTCTCAGCTTGTCCAATCTTGACCCTCCTTTCTTAACGTCTTTTTTCCATTGTTCTAACTGAGCTTTACTCTTCAATAAATTCGTCGATTCTTTGCGTAAAGTATTTAGTGACCATTTCGGATGTGACTCGGAAAGTTTTACAGCCTTGAGTTTTACCTCGTATGGAATTTTTCTGGGACTGATGTCGTCTTCTTCCTCTTCTTCTTCGAACCTATTTTCTGATGAATTATAGTCTATCTCTTCCTCGTCATCTTCAATTTCATCTGCCATCACCAACGTTACTTCGTTTTTGAAACTCATTTCGTCGTACATGTCTGTTACCCTTTGGAACATTTCTTTCCCCATCAGTATTGATCGATTACTAATTCTCGGGCTTACTTTATCGGTTATGTATTTTGATTTCAGCAATAAATTCTTCAGGTGAAATAACCCGTCCGCAAATTCTTGTTTTTCTTTTGCATTTTTTGGTTTTTTGGTTAACCTTTCTTCGGACATTGCGAATTCTCGCTAGAAACTGTCGCGATAAGAACCCGAAATTCAAATGGCTCGGAGTCGGACGAACCGCCGGAAGCGCCGGAAAGATACACGAATATTATATAGAAAGGAATCGCGGTTAGAAATCAGCGCTTTCGACAGTTCAATGCTTCGTCTCTTCTTTATCCGAAGAGCCAAGATGGCGCTGCTTACGTTGAGCTATTATTTCGAGAAACATTATGGATCTTGCGTCGTTCTCCATACCCCATGATTCCGATAGTATTTGTCAGCATTGGTGCGATAATTGAGCTGTCAGAAATAAGTGTATAGTATATCTTGGGTGCTCATGGTGTAATGTGATAACTGATCGTAGTAATTTTCAATATATTTGGAAATTCGTGTCGACGGCCCAGAGTCCGCGAATTTCCAGGATTTATAATGTAAGTAATGTGTATAAATCATGATCCGTTATTAAACAGCGTAAACCGCAGCATTGTGGCCGCACCCAACTCTTCACCTCCTACAATGATTCATTTATAGATAATATACGACACGATAATAGCATTCGGAAATTTACTTCCAGATATAGAATTCCCTACTTTCATTTTATCCGAGAGCTATAAATCAGAACTTTTCGATATGACGGAAACTCACAGTTTCGGCGTTAGCCCCATAACCTGCCACGCTTGGAACAAGGATAAAACACGTAAGTTATCGAATTTTAGACTAAAGTTATACATTACTGTCATGATTTCTTGACCCTGGAGTTAGTTATCTTCATTTTCGACAAGAAATTATTCGTTTTAAATGCTCTTGTATGTCTTGGAGTTATTTTATCTTATTTTCTGAATATTATTTCTCTTTGAATCGGACTTTTCATCAGCAAACTTTTGTTTGCTTATCTATAACCGAATTCTATTCAATAAAATATTTGCAAACTTTAACCCGACAAAATGACTGATTTTATAAATTGTGATAATTATCATGATTTATAAGAAAATTCCTTAGAGTAATAATATTTTAACAGAATTGGCATTATCACCAAATAACAACGAGGTTCATATCTATCAACGATCTTCAAGCGGATGGAAATTATTAGATATTTTGAACCAACATGATCTAAGAGTAATGGGGATTGATTGGGCTCCAAATACAAATCGTATTGTAACTTGCGCGGTAGATAGAAACGCCTATGTCTGGACCCAAGGAGATGACGGAAAGTGGAAACCCACTTTAGTTTTGCTAAGAATTAACAGAGCTGCTACTTGCGTAAAATGGTCACCGTTAGGTAAGATTTCAAAATGTCTTTTAAATAGAACAAAATAGATGGAAAAAACGAGCTAGTTTGTGAAACTCTCTCATTCCAAGCTCAGAACTTTTTCCAACTTGCAGTTCTACGTACTATTTACATGATTGTGGTTTTTATTTCCTCAGAAAACAAGTTCGCAGTTGGTTCCGGCGCAAGATTGATATCTGTATGTTATTTCGAGGGTGAAAATGACTGGTGGGTTTCTAAGCATATAAAACGGCCATTACGTTCGACTGTTACTGCGCTAGATTGGCATCCCAATAATTTATTATTGGTGGCTGGATCGGCTGATTACAAAGTTCGAGTCTTTAGCGCGTATGTAAAAGATATTGAAGAAGCACCGCAGCCCGGTCCTTGGGGCACAAAATCAAGTCTGGGAACCGCATTAGCTGAATTTCCAAACTCTCCAAATGGAGGTGAGACCGTGACTTCACATGATAAAAATCTCAACTGTATAACATAGTCAGTTACTTTGCATAGACTTAGCTGCGTTCTACAGAAATGTCGCAATGATAATAAACACCATTTTTCGGTATCTATATTAATTTGTCGAATATCTATTTCAAAAGGAAATAAACATAGAAGTCAGAACTGTTATGAACTATATTTTTTTATATTATTATAGGTGGATGGGTACACTCTGTTGCTTTTAGTCAATGTGGTAATAAAGTATGCTGGATTGCCCACGATTCGTCTATCTGCATCGCTGATGCATCAAAAGGCCACACAGTTACACGTTTGCGCACTGAGCATTTACCATTTTTAAGCTGTATTTGGGTCGGACCAAATTCCATTGTCGCCGCCGTAAGGATGCAAATATTTACTTCTATGAAAAAAATCCGTAACTATTGTTTCACGAGTATTTAGAAGTGAAGGAATCATTCACTTTCTAGGGGCATAGCTGTTCGCCAATGCTTTATTCATTGGATGATAATGGGCAACTTCATTTTGCATCGAAACTGGACAATACTCAAAGAAAAGAAGCCGGTGGGCTTTCTGCGATGCGAAAATTTCAATCGCTAGACCGTCAAGCACGTATAGAAACAACAGATACTGCCCTAGATAGTATTCACCAAAACGCGATCACTTGTGTACGAAAATTGCAAGAAGATAAATTCAGTACTAGTGGTTTGGACGGACAACTAGTCGTCTGGGATCTCAAGGTATCACTTTATCTTCAGCTTACAATTTTTGATACTACAATCAAACGAAACTTGAATGCATGAGTCGTGGGTATATACTACGAATTGAATCGATTTGAAATATTCCTTTCAATAGACAGTAGAAGAGTTTTTACGTCTATAAAACTACAGATTTTATTGACTTTTTGATTTCAGTCACTGGAGAATTCGATTGCAGGCCTCAAAATTGTCTGAGTTATTGCAACTCTATAAGCGTGATAATAATGTCAATTGGGTGTATAAATTTGGAATAAAAATGTATTTTAGTTCAAATTTTTTTTTTAAATAGTATAATGTTAACTATTGTTTTTAGTCTTCTACACAAAGTATGTTCGTTACACTTTCATCAGGAAATTATTAATTATATTAAACATGATATGTTTATGCTCAGTTATTTTTTGATTGTTAATTGATATAACATACAATTTCACTGCTTTTATGCTGCTATCCTAATGCCCAATAGAATTGATAACACCAGGATGTCAGCTGCAATAATATCCCTCGGAAGTATGTTACGTATAACAGGGAGAAAGAAATTCTAGTGCCAATTATTCTTTTCATTTTATATTTATTCAATCTGGTAACGTATTGCAAGACAATTATGTATATAAAATATCAATTTCATCCAAAACCACATGCATACAATCATTTCGTATCACTACTAGTACACCAAACAAAGTTAAACTGTGAATCTTGTTCATTCAATCTGTACAATATCTACAAACGGAGAAATTAAACTCATCTTTTTTTATATGTAAAATTGGAAAAGAGCGAGGGCAACGTGGTCGATTATTCAAAAGTATCAAAGTTTCATTCACCAATTAAACTGCAGTATTTCAGGAATAAATATTCGTGAAAATTGATAACTTGGGAAAGAGTTACTAATATCGAATGCATCAGATGAGCCTAACATTCTCAATAGTTAAAACTGTAATCTCTTTGCGAGTGACGCTCCATCCATAGATTCTAACAATTTTCTTTTCAGACTAGGTTTCTCCTCTGGTTCTTTCCTAATAGTAATTGGAAGAGGTAATTTAGGCCCGGATGTTGGTGGAGGTTTGTTACTAAAATATGGCATTTGTAAAGCTTGATCACAGCCACACCGTTCAAGAGGATTGACGTTCAAAAGACTCGCTATTAAATCCAACAGGTCATCTCCAGCTGCGGTAAATATGTGCTTTAAAGGCGTACCAGGGAATGGCTTGAACTGTATAAAATCTGGTAGGTCAGCCATTCCGGGCCAAGTTTCTTCAGTCGGTGTACCAAGCGTCTGTAACATTATTTACAATTGATTTTGTTAACGGGCACAGAGAATGTGATGAATTTTTCCTTCTTTATATTTGTATCTGAAATTTTGATGTTTCAATTTATTTAGTGCAAGTAAATGGCATATCATGATATAAAAATGAAAAAAGTATAATATAAACCTGAAATATCCTTGTAAGTTGGTCCAAATCAGATTCTCCAGGAAGAAATGGAACACGTAATAATAACTCAGCAAGAATACAACCAATTGCCCACATGTCTACTCCTGTGCCATATAATCTAGCGCCGTAAAGAAGTTCTGGTGCTCGATACCACCTAGTTACTACTTGATGAGTGTATATTCTGTTTGGCGATCCGAAGAATTTAGCCAAACCAAAATCTCCTATTTTCAAAACACCGTCACTGTTCACAAGGAGATTATTTGGCTTTAAATCTCTGTGGAGTATCCAGTTGAAATGAAGGTACTCCAGACCTTTCAACGTTTGTATCATGTAAGACTTAACGTTAGCTGATGTTAGAACGATGTTATTGTCCTTTATTATCACTTCTAGATCCGTGTCCATGAAATCAAATACTAGCGACACGTTAGACTTGTGACCAAATACATCTGGAAAAATTTGGTACTTTTTTAAGGCATTTATTCAACGCTATATTGAAATTGAATTTTTTTTATTGTGGAATAATTTTAGCGATTTTTTTTAACCTAAAATTCACCAAAACAATTTGAAATAAATAAAAGTGGCAAACTTGAGCGGAAATGATAATTTGACAAATATTTACTTTGGTAGATCAACACTTGCCTAATAATCCGATGAGATTTTCGTGTCTGAGTTCTTGTAAAAGTTTTATTTCTCTCAACGCGGTTCTGTTGATACCATCTCTTGCTTCTGCTCTACTTCCTACTTTGATCTGAATAGAGAGAAAAAGGCTTAAGAAGAAATGAAGAAACGAGGAATGCGCTGCACTAAGTGTAAGCAATCTTTTAAATTCACCTTTTTCACAGCAACTATTCCCTCCGTTTCTGTGTCTCGAGCTTTGTATACAGTTGCAAACTGGGATGAAAAAAATTATCGATATTGTTATACCGGCGAAAAGTGTGTTTAATTAAGCTGTTTTTCAATCGTAAACAATAAACTAACCTGTCCTTCTCCTAGAAAATCAATTTTCTCATATCTCCTCAGTTTGTCCGTCATTATTTCGGCGGGATAACTTATATCAGAGCAAATTACGACAGACAATATTAATGTGTTTACTAATTTATTGAGACAGTTATCATTGATTTCGATTCATTTGAAATACTGTGAAATAATTTCCACGCCTCGAGGTCTCGCTCAAGACAGATTCATCTTTTTTAAATCCATGAATACCGGAGATTTGCAATGAATGAATCATCTAACTACAACAGTGAGATGATAGTTTGATTTCGAGAGTTCATGCATTTTCCGTGCTCTATGGATTGCGCATGACCAATGACATTCCCCTCTCTTTCACTCTTATCCCGTGGTTTTTCTAACCTGTAACAATTCTTCTAGAACAGTCACGCGAGGTTTCTTGTACGCCCGTCGTACAAAGTAATTTGTGAACCGTGTAAACAGCGTGTGCATTGAGAAAATGTTCGGTCCAGGATCAGCGCCTATTGTGGTTTTAAGTGAGTGAAATAACAGCGAAATCTTTATCACTTTGTTTTTCACAAAGTTCAATCAGCATTAACTATGGCTAACAAATCGCACTCTGCTTTTATAATTGCAGGCCAAAACACTAAACGAGATGCGGGGAAAAAGGTTCAACGAGAAAACATCCAGGCCGGCAAGGTATTTACACACACACGCACACACACATTGACACATATTCACTTTATTCTCCTTATACGGTCCTCATCCATCGGCACACCCACGTGCACATTTCTATCATCAATTTTTCAACATTACTTAACACTATATTATCGAAATTAGGAACAATAAAGCCTGTCATCTCTCTTTAATCCACGTGATATAAATTTATACGAATTCAGACCTACATGCTACCTGATACTTTCGATTTATTTTTTTCAATCATGGATGTCCGTTGCTATAACAATGGCTTCTTTTTTAAATGCTACCTAAAAACTAAATTCAACAATTTTTCATCACACCTTTTTTTTTTTAAACTTAAAGATTTTCTCCAAAATATTGCTAAGTCACATGAAAATTATTAATTATTCTTTTTTTTTTCTTTAAAAAAGGCGATCGCAGATGTGATCAGAACATGTCTGGGCCCTCAAGCAATGTTGAAAATGTTGATGGACCCAATGGGAGGTATCGTAATGACAAATGACGGTAACGCAATCCTTCGTGAAATCACAGTTCAGCATCCAGCTGGTAAATCAATGATTGAAATAGCGAGAACTCAGGATGAAGAAGTCGGAGATGGAACTACCTCCGTAATAGTATTAGCAGGAGAGATCCTTGCAACTGCGGAGCCATTTTTAGAACAAGGAATGCATCCAACAGTAATAATTAGGGCTTATAGACAAGCTTTGGAAGACATGATAACCATTCTTAACGAAGAAGTCAGCATTGAATTAGATCGTAATGATAAAAATAAGCTAGCGCAGGTGGTCAAGTCATGCGTCGGTACAAAATTCATCGGTCGTTGGGCAGATCTTGCCTGTGACATCGCACTCGATGCTGTGCATACTATAATGCTTGAAGAAAATGGAAGAAGGGAGATAGACATCAAGCGTTATGCTAAAGTAGAGAAAATCGCTGGTGGAAGTATCGAGGACAGTACTGTTCTGAAAGGTGTAATGGTGAACAAGGATGTAACTCATCCCAAGATGAAGAGATACATCAAAAACCCAAGAATCGTGCTTCTGGATTGTCCGCTAGAGTACAAAAAGGGTGAATCCCAAACTAACGTTGAGATTCTGAAGGACTCTGACTTCACGAGGATATTGGAGCTGGAAGAAGAACACGTTAAGAAGATATGCGACGATGTAATAGCCCTGAAACCTGACGTAATATTCACTGAAAAGGGCGTTTCCGATTTGGCTCAACACTATTTGCTGAAAGCTGGAATATCTGCTATTCGTAGAATGCGAAAATCCGACAACAACAGAGTTGCCAGGGCCTGTGGAGCCACCGTTGTCAATCGTACCGAGGAACTTCGCGAGGACGATGTAGGAACCGGAGCTGGATTATTTGAGATTAAAAAACTTGGGGATGAGTATTTCTGCTTCGTTACCGAATGCAAGGACCCAAAAGCCTGCACTATCATTCTTCGCGGAGCTAGCAAAGATGTTCTGAATGAAACTGAGAGAAATCTACAAGACGCTCTCCACGTTGCCAAGAATTTATTAATCGAGCCAAAATTGGTTCCCGGTAATTAAACCTTAGCGACATCATTTCCAACTCCAAAAACTCGAGTTCCAAAATCTTGATTACATTAAATTATTGAATTTATTTTTTAGGCGGTGGTGCTGTGGAGATGGCAGTGTCTCGTCTTCTTGGAGAGAAGGCAGCAGCCCTAGCAGGAGTTGAGCAATGGCCTTACAAGGCAGTTGCACAGGCTTTGGAAATTATTCCGCGAACCCTAGCGCAGAATTGTGGTGCTAATACTATTCGTACATTGACTGCGCTTCGTTCAAAACATGCAACGTCCGGATCTACTTGGGGAATCGATGGAGAAACTGGACTGTTGGTTGATATGAGAGAGCGTGGAATATGGGAACCATTAGCTGTTAAACTACAGACATATAAGACTGCAGTTGAGACAGCTATTTTGTTATTGAGGATTGACGACATCGTTTCTGGTAGCAAAAAGAAGGCTGCTGATAACGAGGCACCAAAACCGAGCCAACTCTCTGAGGAATCAATGAAAGATTGATAAACTTTCTGGAAAGCCCAGCTGCTATATTTTCTATCTTATAATGCTTAGCTTTAACGAATTACAACGTCAGCCTCTAATCAATTTTCTAATTTACTTTTCATTATTCGATCTCCACGTATTTTAGTATATCGTTTCACAGCCTGTACGCATTTTTACGTAACGAAAATAAATATTTAAACCATACCTCTTTACCCATACCCCCATTTCACTTATCGATAGTGATTAGAAATTGCATTATTCATTCGAAAAGATTATGTGTAATAGAAATTAACGCACATACGAATCCTGAAACTGCTATAATTTACGGGTAAGACTCTAGAAAATATATAAATAAGCTTCAGAAGGATTATGTTTGGGTGAATAATGCTCTGGAGATATATATTCTCGTTTTTTTACTTCATTTCAGAATTATTTCATACAATTTTCAAACGTACCTATACCTATAAGTATATCTGTTCATACATGTGGATTGAAAGAGTTATAACGAACGTACTGTATAGATAGCATGTTTACGTATGCTGCGCATACGAAGGCGCAGTAATGTTAATATAATCGGCAAATTTCTATTCAAATTTAATAATATTTGACATTGTGGTATGATTTTTAATTGCATATAGTATAATAGGGTAGTAATTAAGTCCAGACAGATATGAAACGAGATAAATATCTGAGTATTTAAAGGAAGTTTGTCGTCTGCTAGGAACAAGGTGGCGTCAGGATATTGATTGTGTGGGGATACGGGGTGGCCGGCATGCCGACGAGTGTTAAAACCAAATTTTGCGAGATATTTATTAAAGATTTGAACTAACGGTGTTGAATAGAATATCTTAAAAATGGACAGGAGATGATGCCAGGTACGTCGCGTCAGTCCGGAACCTCCACTGGTGGTAAATATTTTTCAAAAATTATCTAATTCTCATATACTACGTGGGTGCCTATTGAAACTTGACAGATGTTTTCGTGTTTTGACGTCTAATGTCAAATTTTTATAACTTCGATATTAAAGGCAAATTTCTTTCATATTATCAAACAGTCATAACATTAAATAACCATCGCGTTTCTTTGCGATTTATTTCGTCTATTTACACACGTGTAAATAATCCATTTATTATTTTATATCATTCTACAATATCATAGCATGTGTTCACATGCCCATTATAACATATGAAATTATTACACATAGGCACAATGGAAGCAGTCAAGAATATGGCGGCTTTTATATTTATTTAAACAAAGGCTTCATTAATTTTTTTTTTTACCATATTTCCTATTTTCGATGATTCAAAATTTTAGTCATTTTCCAGGACCAGAATGGGACACGTTGATGGAGGTTCATCACGAACCTATTGAAAAGAATTACGAACTTCTTGAGGAGATTGGAAAGTAAGTTTCCTAGCATATAGTCGCTGATTTTATCTCACTGCCACTCCCATGTCATTTATTATCCTTATCGAATTATCACTGCATGTTATTATATAAAAATAAATAAATTAAGTTGATTTCTGTCATTCTGGTAATCTGTTATTACTATTTTACAGAGGACAATTTGCTGTGGTCAGAAAATGCATAGAAATTAAAACCAACGCTATTTTTGCTGCCAAAATTATGAGGAAACGGAGGGTTGCGAGGGGGGTAGCAACGGCTGACATTGGTATACACAGAATGTATAATAAATTTGATCACAGAAAGAACACAAATCAGAATAGAATACGCATAATTTACACAGTCTTACTAAATCCATGATATCATCTTGATTAATTCATCTTTCGCACAGCTTGGTTTCTTTTTTATTTTGGAATAGTACATTTTTAAGATTACTCAATGATTGTATCACGCGTTTTGTATTATACTAAAGCCTGTGAGATCAGGGTGTTGAATTGAAAGAAAGAAAATTACGCATCATTAATTAAATTATTGCTATTTTCAGCACGAGAAGCTGGTCTTTTGGCGCGATTGAGGCATCCGAATATTGTGTCTCTTCACAAAGTGATTGACACAGGTACAACTGTTGTTTTGTTATTGGAATTAATAACTGGCGGTGAACTCTTTCATTGGACACCTTCAAGTGAGGTTGAAGCTACGCATGTGGTGTGTATTCATATTTGTAATCAATATATGGCTGAAATTATGCGTAGATACAGTATGCAAAGTATTCTTATCATTTATTCTAACTAGTTTGACTTAATATAGAACATAATAAATTATAGGGAAATATCATTATTCCAGGTGCGACAAGTTTTATTGGCTTTAAGCCACTTGCATTCTCATCAGGTAGCTCATTTGGATATTAAACCTGAGAATATACTTTTGTCAACACCGCCACCAATGCCAAGCATCAAGCTAATAGGTTTGTCCAATTTCACTAATGCCCCTTTTATCATCAAGCCTCATCTTTAATTATTATAATTATACTATACCTATATATGTGCAGACTATCAGAGGCTCTAACCACAGCCACAATCTATAGTCTCTGTTCAGTAGTTCACAGCCACTTACAGAAAAGTTCATTTCCCTTCCATTTTTCTTTTTAATATATTTAATACATTCACATATTTTCATTGACCTACCACTTCATGTCCAAAATAATAACTGATATTTCTTTTCATATAGATTTGGGTCTCTCACATCGTTTGGCACCTGGATCAGAACATCGGGCTCTGTTTGGGACTCCTGAATTTGTTGCACCAGAAATTGTAAATTACGAACCGCTTAGTTTAGGAACAGATTTGTGGGCTGTCGGTGTTTTGACTTATATTTTATTGAGTGGAGCATCGCCGTTTCTGGGAGAAGACAAGCAAGAAACATATGCGAATGTTGCTTCGTGCCAATATCAATTCGACGAAGAATATTTCAGCAACATTTCTGCACTAGCCAAGGATTTCATACAATCTTTGTTGGTCAAAGATCCAAAGTATGCTTGCCTATTGTGTTACTCTATTGCAGTACAATCGAACAGCCTGATTTCGCACGAATTTGATGAATATTATGTTCCTTTTTCAGAGAAAGAGGCAACGCAGAGTCATGCCTTAAGCATCCCTGGATAATGACGGTGTGTCTCAGAATTCAAGAACTTAAAACTTTTCTATATTAACGATTTTCTTGCGTCTTCTCGTCTTATGTATCTTCTTTGCATGGTTTAAGTTACGCATATTTTAGCTGATTAAAAACCGATACATTGATATTAGAGAAATTATTGCCTGTTGAGAAATCTTAAAGTAGTTGGAATTGATTTGAATAATTCTGAAAGCCAATCTGACTGCATCAGGTAATAACAAGTATCTGAGATAGATACGTGACGGCTCAATTTTATTGTAACAATATGTAAACATCATTCATTATTCATACTCTAGAACTGATTATACCTCGTATCATAGACTGCAAGGCTATAACTTCCTACTTATTCCTACTCTGATATGACGCCTGAGTCAGCTTATGTATAAGCATAAAAAAGTTATATAATTGTCCTATTCATTATAGGGGTCTGATGGTCCTCAGGGTCTAAGAGGAGCCATGGTTAGCGCTGTTAAACGCGGATGCATAGAAGCTGTCTTACAATTACTGCAACAGGGAGCACCCTTAGATGCAACAGATTCGGTAATCTTATACAATGAGATTTATCCTTTAGGAAATACACGAAAAGCTCATTTCTTTCATCTAGAACGATGTTTATTACCGCTGTATGCAAAAATTTCAATCTATTAAACAACGCAGTATCAAATTTTAATGTCTAGCCAATATTGTTCGTATCAGAATTGCAAATGCTATGTATTTCTCATAATAAATATTCATTTCTCAATCAGAAAGAAGACACGCTATTGCATATAGCTTGTGAAACTGGAGACGAGCCTATGGCATCTTTGCTGGTTGATAATGGAGCAGAATTAGACGCTGCAAATGAAAAAGGTTTAACTCCGCTACATGTAGCAGCTCGGCATGGTCATGTTAATTTGGTGAGACTGTTATGTCACGCTGGTTGTGACGTAGATAAAACAAATCGGGGAATTCGAGCAGATGTAACAGCAATCAAATATGGTCATCTTGAGATAGCAAATCTATTGGATAAACTCAGAAACGTATGTATTATTATGATTATGATTCAGTGTTTAACAATAGTCCATTTCTCACTAGAAAGTTAGCAACTTGTTTAGAAATGAGTTCCACAGTCAGTAAAGACTAAAGAGTCTCAATAACATTGGAAACTTATATACCTTAGCCAGTGCAGAGAGAAAATTATATACGACAACTACAACCAACTCAAAGACCGATAGAACGACTTCATATCCGACTCTTGGGTCATTGTGCTTCAGGAAAATCATCTCTAGTACGATCTCTGAAATCTGGACTCTTCAGTTTTGGGTTTTTTCGAAGATCCAGGAGTCAAAACTGTACTACAAAAGTGAGCTTTCTGAAATATTGATTATATGGATCATCATTATACCCAGAAATTTCATTCTGAATAAGAATACAACGTTTTATTTCTTTAATTAAGTTATTTTGTTTTTAGAGAGAACCAAGCATCGAATTGGATGTAACAAGTAAACATGGATCCTTGAGTTTCGAATACAGCGATAATGAATATGAAGGTACCTTAGGAGTGGAATGGAGTCGTGGAAATGTAGGTAAGAACATTGAATTAGGTTTAGCAGGATTAGTAATTAAATTTCATGATATCATATGGGAAGATGTAGATATCAGGCGTACATCTCAACTTATAATTCAAATCAATATGTTTAGGAGGCGATTGCGTATTCTGGGAATTATGTGGTCGAGAAGAATATTTGACTTCGTACCATCAGGTTTTAACATATCAACAGCCTGCTATTCATCTTGTAACAATCAGTCTCAGGGAACCGTTGACGGTTCAGCTACAACAAGCAAGGTTCTGGCTGCGATATATTTTGGATCGTATTCCACCAACCAATATAGGTACACGGTACTCATAATAGCTTATACATTGAACATTATTTCTTACAAGTATGGAATACGGTATGTTAATAATGCATTTTGAAGACTCCAACTGAACTTCATATTTGCCTAAAATGGTTTTTGTATATCCAGGATTTGGGGGAAGATGCAGTGATGTGAAAGTTATATTAGTTGGGACTTATGCTCCCGAACCTCCAGCCCCAACTTCTAACGGAGTAGGCCTACTAGCTCCGCTTTTGCCTTTACTGAATGAGTACATGTCAATATTGGGAGATGATCCTCAGATGGTTGCCTTAGATGCTACCAATCCATCCAGTCCTGGACTTAAGCTTCTTAGATCATATTTAACTTCGATCAGAGCACAGTTTAATGAGGTGAAGTAATCACTGCTTCCTTTTTTAACGCTCATATTTGGGTAATTTGTACGTATAATGGGAAAGGAGAAGGATGCTTGTGTGTTAACTAATATGAAATATGTCGGATTGAGTAAATGCTAGTAGGTCATTGGTTTTTGAACGCAAATGATTGAGGATGAGCATCTTTATCCGTTCAGCATTTGCATTCCCCGATCATTATCATCATTTATTATGATCTCCATACTAATTCGTACTCCTTATTTACACCTTTGGATATATTATTCTTTGCATGATATCATGGCATGAGATTTGCGCTCATATATTTTGATGAAGAAATTGACTACCAATGAATTGAAATTATTTTCTAACATTATTATATTGTAAGTTTGTTGCATATAATTGGCTTCTAATTCACACTCTTAAACAATACTGACTCTATGAGTATTTTAATAATTTTATTTCATAGCATTAAGGCACACCTCATTAAAGATTCCAAATTCAAATACCCAAATTCAAAGTCTAGTTTTAAAAATAATCTTCAGCTATATTTATTTGTTTACAGCTATTTTTATATAATTTTAAGTACAAGATGTCAGATAACTACTTTTTACTTAAGCTTTACGGATCTTCATTCGATGGAGATATCATTGCAACTGCAGCATTAAGTTTTCTAATTAACAATCGAAGTTTTGAATGGTTCAAATAATTGTCTTTTAAATTTTGATACATACTATAATTAATTCTACATACTCATTCCTCGCTAATATTTTCGTGAATTGAGTTTGAAATTAAAATACTTGCATATACATATACTTCAAAGAAACCATTCACAAAATGAATAAAAGCAAAGGAAAACTGAACTATTATTTGTCTGAGTATCAAAGTTGATTAACTGCAGCTTTAATGCATGCAATGCATGATGTAGGAAGGAGCGGAAGCTACGGAAACTTTGCTTCAAGGTCATGAGTCGAGTTCCGCACCCGTGTACGCGCCCTTGGCGAACCTTGAATCGCAGGTTGATCATTATTTTATTTTGAGCTGAAAAACAAATTACTTGTATAGTTTGTAACGTTTTAGATGCTTTTTGTGTTGTTCATTATGTACGTGCTATGCTTTCTATCCTATATGAGCTTTCGATAATATAACACATAGCTTACGCCTTGGTGTTGACTAGATATTTATACGTATGTATATTCAAACAAGACAAAACAAATCTAATGTTTCATATAATTTTACAGGGAGCGTTGGTATGGACAGGTCTAGTTGAGGCATGGAGATCGCATTTTCAAGCCATGGAAGAAGCACCAGTTATGTTAAGCCTCGAGGAATTATTAACCGACGTGAGAAAAGTGAATCCTTTAACGTCGATAGACCATTGTAGACAACTTGGACAACAACTACAGGTAAGAATCGTATTCTGATCTCCACGAAGCAATAAATATTGATAAAAAAGTACCTACTTAAAAAGTTAACTGCAAATGAGATCATTCGAAAGACTTGGAATTATGTTCCATTGATTAAATATCACCTAATTAATTATTCCAGGCTTTAGGAGAATGTGTACTCCTACCTGACGATCTTGTGGTTTTGAATCCTGAATGGCTTTGGCGAGATGTTATTGGTTGGCAATTGAGTCCAGAACAAAGGGGTCGTCTGGGAGGACGCACTACAGGTGTTTATACAATGGATGACTTTCAAGCAAGGTGCCCTTGTCCAGCTGCCCAAGCACTGCAGGCTCTGCAAGCCATGAATCTTTGCGTGCCGGTGAGATTCATTTCATAATTAAACTATGAGAAATATAAATGATTCGAAAATAAATTAAGAACGTTTATTACTATTGTTCAACTCAAAAAAATTTGTTCTAATTTTCATTTTACAGTGCGAAGTTGACGAAGATGAAGTAGAGTTTGAACTCCCTTGTTTAAATCTTATAGAACGATTGCCAGGTCTTTGGGAACCTTGGAAACCTTGTCCTACCACTCTACCACATGCGGGATTGCGCCTTTGCTTAGGAGAGGCATCTTTATACCACTTGTCACCAATTTTTCCTCATCTACAGGTGAGCAATATTTGAAATATCAATTTTTTTTTTTCTAATGTACTACACTTGAATAGTATAAAATCGACTAGTATTCGACACAGCCTAAATGATTGAAGCTAAGAGAAGCCCTTGCATTGATTTAGAAGTTTTAATACGTCTGAAATATCCGTGTGCGATAAGTGTTTCTTACTCTAAAGGCCCAACTCCGGAAAATTACACAATCTTGGGATCCCCGTGATTCGGATTTATACCAGTGGTGGCGTGGGTCAAAGTTATGCGTCGGACCCTGCGAGAGTATAGTTACTCTAGAAGAGGAAGATCAAGGCTATATGGAAGTGAGAGTCCGTGGACCTCGAGGAACCAGCAGCCAATGCGCAGGCCTATTTAACGTAATACTGGATGCCCTGGATACTAGTGTAGAAATTGTTGCTCCCGGCATGCTACTAGAAAAGCATTGGTTGAGTCCTAGTCAACTCCGGGACTACGACGAGGTTTGTTAAAACTCATTCATATGTATTTACGATTTTCAATCAAATAAATGAAAAAATTTATTATAGTTGTATGCAAAATTAAAATCCTACTAAAAGTATCTGATGAATTGGAAATGAAAATATTATTATTCTAGATGATACACAGCTGGGAACCATCAACGTTTCTCTCGGCATTAATAGAAAGAGGTTTATCCGAAGCATTAATGAAGAATCCGTTTAATGGCCAGCAAGAAAGTATTTGGGAAATCGTTGGCTTTGGTTTATCATTAAGTGACAGCACAATACCCGGCTCAAGACTACCAGTAAAGCAGATACGGTCTAGTGTACAGAGACGACTAGCTCAGATGCTGGATCCACCCGACTCTCATGGCAGAGATTGGTGTCTTCTTGCAGTTAGACTTGGCCTCGGGGATCGCGTCGCACAGTTTGATAGCACAACGGATAGTCCTACTCTACGGTGAGTCTGGTATTCGGTAGAATTCAGCTCATTTGTTTTATTTGAGCATCAAGGACAAAAAAAAAAAATTAATACTCATTGAAATTGACTGGGAAAGTTTATTTCAAGATGTCCATTAATTCGTTGTAGTAACTCATGAGTAATAGGCGATAAAATTATAATAAATGACTTTTCCTCAGGCTCCTCAATTGCGCAAGTACAGATTGTACCGTAGGTTCCTTGGTTCAACAGCTTCGGGCATTAGGACGTGAGGATGCTGCACATCTTCTGCTTTCTCATACGCCAACACATTATTTATCAATAGTAATTGACTCTGAAACTGGTTCTAACTTATCCAGATGACGATACAATAATTATCAATGCCAAATGAGTACGTTTTAGCGTTTAAGAAGAAAGATATTTGTTGAATTTGCATTCAATGAAATTGCCAAGAATTCACTGTTTCCGCCCATTTTTTGTATCGTACTACCATTCGATATTAAGTAATGATAATTGGTGCTGGATACGAGGATAAAATGTGGGAGTGCACCACACACAAACAAAAGTACTGAAATTTCATTGATACTTGAATAATTTAGCTCTACTACTTGCTGATAAGTTTGAATTATATGATTACTGAATCTCTTGATTCAATGCGTTAGCTTTGTTTCAATTAAAAATCAAATATTTTCCATTCGGAACTTTGCGTGGTTTAAACTATTCATCATTGCTAGTTTAAAGAGTCTAAATTCTTAAAGTTGGCCTATTTTCGATCTACTGTGTTAAGTTTGTAGAGATATGTTAATCATAGATTGTGGTATTGCAGCAACAGGTATGCACATGCAATTACAAGGAATAGATTTTTTAATGAAAACGATAAAATCGTATTATCTTATAACTTAGGCATATCCAATACTCGCCTGATGGCGAAAGCGATTAATTGTTCAGTTATTGTTATGGTCAAAATTTGCTTGTCAATAATTAGAGGGCTAAAGTTTCTGCGCATTGCTTGCAAAGAGATGTGTTATGTACTTAAAATTACCACAAGTTGCATTACAGTTAAGTACAGTCATTACCTTCCATAACTGTAATGTATGCGTGATATTATATTTATACTACGAAGAGCAGTACCTGTAATATTTGAGACTGTTGTTTCTTCAATTTCTTAACTTACTTTAGTTATCGACGATTTTACATTAATTTGATCTCAGAAAAATACACTAGCCTGCTAGAGTAATTTAACTATCCAAATTATATCGAAATATTGAAACACCAGCTCAAGTAGAAGCACCTCAGACAAGGCTGATTTTTCGATAAATTAGGAAATGAATTTTTTTCTTATATCAAACATCTTATTTATTATCTGATAACATCGAAAATATTATTGAAAGAAACGCTTAGTGTCGATTCGTACTTAAAACTATTTCTCGATTATTTTAGGCCACGGAATCGGCTTGTAAACTAATTTAAATAACGCCTCTACTTTCTTCGGTATACACATCAGTAATTTTTACAGTTATCATCTGGAATATAATTATAACGAATTGACTTTGAAATGCTAACTTGATTTTTGATTGAAAATTATAAATGGAAAATATGAAATTTCTAAAATATTTTTCAACGTACTTTAAAATCAATAAAATTGAATCACAATTAGCGATTATATAATGATAAGACATCACCTCTTTTTCTGGCAATTAGCCAAGGAATACAAAAACTTATTTTCAACCAGAAATTACGTTAGCCTTTCGCATGTCCCACGATTATATATTATATATTTATGCATTGATGAGTATACATATAAATATATATATATATATCCACAAATATAAGGACGCACAATCTCTGCCTTACGCTTACTGTGGTATGATTCGTTGTTGCAAAGTGTACTTCATGTTTGAAATATTGTTGTTAATGCCTTCACTACGTGCCATGAAATCTGTCTACTCATAATTAGCAACACGTATGTAATTTTTATTAATTATTATTGTTTACCTACTTTATTGCACACTATTCTAATCTATGTAGATTCTGAGAGGGTATGAAATCTCAGAGTAAAACATGACGAATGCTCAAGCATTATTAAGCTTATGAGAGTCATGTGGGGAAAGTAAACTCCCATTTAGCAAATATGTCGATTTCGTTATATTCGACTTAACTATCTCCCAATATATTTCATTTAAATTTTGTTTTGTGTTGTTTTTTTGCATAAGCAATTAGATGACGGTGGTTATCCGTTTTGGTTCTATGCGTTAGTAAATATGTGATTATACGGACTTGAATTAAGAGGGGAAAAAAAGTAAATAAAAAAAAAAAAAGAAAAAATATCAAATGGCTCATTGAAATTTGTAGTGATGTGAAATGTTGTGTATAGTATACATCGTTTGTCAGAATGTTTTATACTGTCTTATGAGCCTAATAGTCTTGCGCTTAAGAAATGAAAAAAAAAAAAAAACATAACAAAATATTACGAGGACGCATATACATATGTATAACGTAACTATAGTTGATAAATTTAACTCAGGACTAATTTAGAACTGCGAGGACAAATTGGAGGGCTTGAAAAAGTATTTATTTATTAATAAACATTAAGTTTTTATATCTTCTTTAGGACGTTTGAAAATATTGTGAAACATGTAAATTCAATTATTACTAAATAAATATATTATGTTCTAAGTCAACGTGAGATCAGAATTTTTACTTTCTATCCAAACATGAAAAATAACGAATCAAAGAAAGTTAATTTCTGTGGTAAAGCCGAAAATGCGAGAATAACATCATATGGTAGAATGGGCGATTCCAACACAGTATGGAATCTGACACAGTCTTAGATATTCGAAATACTATTCAAAATATCTCTGAAAAAGTTATAATAGTTCCGTAATCCCACCAATCAGATTGTTATTTTATTCATAAACCATCACTCCTTCGTATCATTCATTGCAGTAAAACTTCGAATTTGATTCATCAGATTATTTGAATTTAATTATGACATTTTTTACTACGTTTTTTTTTTGTGTTTTTTTTTTGAGTCGAAAAACTACTCGATTCGTCATGTTTTAAATGATACATTTCTTCAATGAATTCTTATTCGTATAAGTAAAATCAGTGAAGCGAATAATCGCGTAAATAATTATATAAATTCGCAAGTACAGATAGAAGGTATCGTGAGGTATAGTATGTAAAATAATTCTAACTCAACAATGGAGATATTTTGTGGATAAAGATACCACAGAATACTGAAATTCTATGTTTTCAATCTCTTTATGCATAAAAGGTGCCAATTAAGAGTGCAGATACATCGATACATGTGGTTTACATCTGGTACTCATGGGACTGATTGTGATAGGCGAATTGACTCCAACTTGTATCATTCTTTGAATTAAAAGGAAATTTCATACGAGTACAAGGGGTAACGATTATATATTGTATAATACGTTATCCCAGTTCTAGTTCCGATTTTAAACGGTTTTATCGCTGTTTACAATGAGGATTCGACATCGCAAATAAAGATTCATAAGATTCCTTTGGCCTAAAATAGCATGGGGAGGTGGAGATCGCATTTCGTTTCTTTAGTGCAGCAACGGGGGTTGACCGGCAAAGAGCCTAGAGGAAATCGGGATCACAGCCAAGACGCACAGCAATTATAGAATTGGATTGGATTGGTTTGGATCGTCCGAGGAGCCTTATGCTGTCGCTGCATCTTCGTATAGTTTAGTTTTATTTTAGCTTAGCATCGGAAGGCATCCGGGTGTGTCGCATTCTCCATCGAGGACCATCTCCTCGAGAAAGAAAAGTGAGTTTATATCCAAATCGCATCATCATCAATACCCACTTACCATCCGATTTATGAATCTAATCTTTACCCTATTCATCGAAGGATTAACATTTAATAGTCACCCCGGTAAATAATCCTCATGTATACGTCGAGGACCAACTGTCCTCGAGAAAAGTAACTTTCTATCCCTATTGAAACCTTCTTAATACCTGCAGTTTCCATAAACCTTATAAAACTAATCTTCACCCTCATCCCGAGAGGATTAATATTAAATCATTTCTACGAGAATAATCGTCATAGATCTTCGATCAAATCCAAAATTTTATTATTCTTCATTACCGAAGTAACGTGTTCATGAAAATTTTATTCGAATCGAAGAACGTCGTCCTCAAGTATACTTGCGGTACCATTTATTTTCGCGTATCCTGTTTTTCCTCGATCGAATCTAATCAATTTGAAAAGTGATAGTAAAGAGTCATATTTTCAGCTGTCACTTTTTAGAAGACGTTAAGAAACTAAAATCCAGGCACCATGGATGCGATTAAGAAGAAGATTGCGGCGTTGAAGTTGGAGATGGAGGCCGCGAGTGAAAAGGTTGAAACCAACGAAAATAAGGCAAAAGCAGAAAATCTTCGTGCCGAAACTACGAACGACGAGGTACGAGATTTGGGGAAACGTCTGGCTCAGCTTGAGCGTGATTACGGGATAAGCAAAGCCAATCTTGAGCAATCGACGGCGGCCTTAGAGCAGTGCGAAAAGTCATTTTCAAAAGTACGTAACATGTTATACATGGGTGATTTTTTTATGGTTTAACTTTCGAAGTTGCGATTGTCTATTCATTTCTACTTTACTGACAGGCCGAACAGGACCTGTCCGGATTGACCAGACGGGTACAGACGATTGAACAGGATCTTCATAAAAAAGAGGAGACGCGTTTGACAGCCCAGACGAAGCTGACGCGTGCGACTGAGTTAGCGGACGATGCGAAACGGTAATATATCATTTTTTCTAAAGGACAACGATTGCGTATAATTATTACGGTTCTAAGTTTTGAGAGAGTTTTACTATTCTATAGAATGTGCAAAGTACTGGAGGACAGAAATCGATTGGACGAAGAACGCATGGAGAAATTGACGGTAGAATTAAAGGACGCGCGTCTACTTGCCGAAGATGCTGATCAAAAGTCCGATGAAATTTCAAGGAAGTTACAGTTCGTTGAGGAAGAATTAGAAGCGGCAGAGGAGAGAGTCAAGACTAGCGAAGCGTGAGTATTAAATATTCTATTTTCTGTAAACGGAATTGGAAATTCTTAATAAATCCCCTAATGTTTAGCTCATGATATTTTTTATTCTTAGAAAAATCGTCGAGAGAGAAGACGAGTTGTTCATCGTACAAAACATAGTAAAGTCTCTCGAGGTTTCCGAAGAGAAGGTATGTATGCGTATTGTCTTATTGCGGATTAGGCAATCATAGAAGTTATTTGTCCCCGGATAGATCCACGCATAGATTGGCAAGCTTACCAATTAAATATTTCAGGCTAATCAAAGAGTCGAAGATTCCAAGGTAATGCTAAAGGGACTAAAACTAAAGTTGAAGGGAGCAGAGAAGCGAGCTGTTAATGCAGAGAAAACTGTTAAACAATTACTGAAGGACGTTGACATGAAAGAAGGTATTTTCCAAAATCTTTATACAGTTGAATCGAAGATCAAGGGAATTTGGAATTACCTATTTTTTTCTCAACAAGCTATGCACTCGTTTCACATTTTATTTACGAGTTTCTGATGTAATGTTAACTAATTTATTTTCCAGATGAACTGAGAGGAGAAAAGGAAAAGTACAAAGCCATCTGTGATGACTTGGATCTGACTTTCTCGGAGATGACAGGATATTAATGAAAGGAAAAAGAGAACAAAAAAAAAAAAAAAGAAAACTTTTTACGATAATCGCTATTTTCTGTGACGTAACGCAATATTGGCTTTTAGCTAAGCTAAAAACAGCTGTATTTCACTTATCGTTTGACACTGTCGCTATCATTGGCTATTCACTGTAGAATATATTATACATCGAGGCTTTTGTGCAGCTTTAAAAATAACCAACAGCTACGCTTATTTTAGTAGTTAACTCATTCATGAAGAATGCAACTACCGAGATTTTTATTGCAGTGCTTATTTGCCGACTTAATGTCAACGTTAATGTCAGTGCTATTTTCATTAACAAATGGTGTTAGTTACTTACTTCGATACCATAATACTCCATGATTTCATTTATTTTTCAGGAATACGATCCCTTGGCTATACACGCGAATATTATATTATATTTCTCCGATGTCTTTAAATTATTTTTGTTTATATGTTATTAATTATTATTCATTGTATTAAATATATAGATATAATAAATATACATATACACATATATATATAATTAAATATAAATAAAAGTGATTATAATTAACGATCTTATACCGGGTCTATATTTCACTGTTAGATAGGCAATTAATAAATACACGCTAATTTCTTTCCTTATTCAGTATATCAGGGGTTTGATGTATTATAATTCTCTAGATTAATGACGTACGAACTAGCTGTTTCACCATTTTTTTCGACGTCACTATTTCTTACAAGGATACCTGTACGAAGACAATTATACCTATGCGCAATCCATAACTGAAATAAGGTACGTATGCAAATAGTCTGTTTTTCAAATCAGATGAAAATATCAATCTCTTGAAATTGTTAACATTTTTTCAGAAATAAGCGTTGGAGTTAAATAGTTATTCCCTCTAATTATTCATTTGAATGACCGACTGTTTTTAAGCGACATTTCCGCACATCATATATGTAGTCCTGTAATATATCCATTGTACGTATTAATTATAGGGAAATTATTAGCAAATAGGTAAGAAGGAAATAGTGAATGTTCTCCATTGATCATTTATTGCAGAAAGTCAAAACTATTGAAACAACCGAGGAATTCGAGTAAACGATCGTAAATTGAATTTAAAAATTGAGAGATGTTCAGTTTCAGTTTCATATTTTAATTAATCCCGCGGGTGTGTCACCGGAAATAATGTAAAGATGGACAACCCCACAGGACCCATAGTCCCGAGATTATTTATTAATTTAATCTAAGATCCTTTTCCGGGGTACCCGATTATTTTCATGCTACAAGTTTCATGCTACAATGAATTAACCCGGTAGATAGAGCCTTTTGAGGGGCCGGAACATTGAAGATGATATTGTTCTCTTGTAATATATTCGCCAAGAAACTTGCTTTATGATAAGAGGTTGAATGTTATCTTTTACAATATATTATGTATTAATATTTCAAAATTTTGAAAGTGTTTAATCATCGTGTTACCGCGATACCTGCAAGACTTTAGAAACATAAAAATAAATCAATGATAATGTTGCCGAAGACGTATCCAAGAGACGGCTTGTGCACAGGCAAAGGTAAAGACACTAACAAAGCACTTGAAGAAGTTTAAGAATCTCTTTGGAGTCTAAGTAAAGAACCAGCCCTATCTTCTTATTGCATTTTGCGTAGTCTATAAAGCATTGTTCCTTTCGGCCAGGGAGTGCAGTAACCCGCTGGTAGTCATTGGAATCATTCGAATCGAAGGTTCGTTCAGAATTTGATAGAACATTATTCTCAGCGTTCTAGTGTGGATCTAAAAATCAACGAGTCAAAAGGTTGCACATATTCAAAAAGGAAATATGCAATTGATTGATCTTTTGTACAGTTTGTGGCTCTGTCAAAATTAATTTAACTGGTTATCACTAATGGCCGTAAGAAGCACCAAACACCAGTGATAGTATCGAGTGACATCGCATTTTGTTATTTTTAAAAATTCATGTTTATGTGGCGTACGATCAATGAAAAATTGCAAACGTATATTCATCCTAATACTTGATCTTTCTATATCATTCTCCGTTTTGTTGCTGTCATAGTAGGCTTAGGAACTTTACAATAGTTACATTATAGTGATGGTATCGCAGAGTCTCAACGGCTTAGGAGTTTTTTTTTTTTTTTTTTTTTCGGAAAAAGGGTCATCGTTATATTTAGTGAGAATGAGGGATTCTGTTTTTCCGTAGTTGAGAAACAGCGTATCGATGAATGCTATTAAGAAGAGGCTTCAGACTTTGAAAGTCGAGAAAGACCTGGCGTTAGACAAAGCAGACACTTGCGACCAGCAAGCTAAGGAAGCAAATCGGAAGGCGGAACAGCTTCGAGATGAAGTTCGGGACCTTGCTAAGAAACTTACTCAGATGGAAAATGACTACGAGGTCACCACGGCTCAGCTGGAAAAGTCAAACACGGATCTAGAGGCTACCGAAAGGGCTTATCTCCTGGTTAGTAGAACGTTTTGCATTGTTTTTGATAAAAAGATCAGGATACCACTTTTTGTGTTTTCTTACTCTCATGCTATTCTGCGGTGCTTAATAAATAAACGGGATATCTGCGGATAGGGGATAATGATGGATTCTGTTTAAGGCTCAATCGGAGTTAGCAATACTCAATCGAAAAATGCAGCAGTGCATGGTGAACCTGGAAAAAACTGAAGAACGAAGACTAACGGCTCAAGCAAAGTTGACGCAGGCCACTGAGACAGCTGATGATGCCAAACGGTCAGTTTGGATAACAACTGGAGTTCATTTTGTCATAAATAGTGCTTGATCAATGATCCTTTCGCTAATAAATCAAAATATCGTTTCAGAATCTGCAAGGTTTTGGAGAATAGAAATAAGCTGGATGAGGAACGTATGGACCACTTGACAACCCAGTTAAAAGAAGCCAGGGTTATCGCTGAGGACGCTGACACAAAGTCAGACGAGATTTCGCAAAAGTTGGCTTTTGTAGAGGATGAACTCGAGGCTGCTGAAGACAGGGTTAAATCGAGTGAAGCGTTAGTATAATTCATGTTCATTACTTTAATTCTACATGTAAAACTATTCATAATGATCTTCTGTGCTTTATAATTCTTAACCGCAGATCATTAGTATAACACACCTTCAAATTCGCCGAACATTTTTCTGTTCACAGGAAGATTGTGGAACGAGAAGACGAGCTTTTCATTGTGGGAAACATCTTAAAGTCGCTAGAGGTTTCCGAAGAGAAGGTAGGTAATTTGTTACAAGTATGATGTCAATGCTGTTGAGCTAACTCTTTAAATTTTCCGGAGTGAAAAGCGGGCGACTCTTTCTAAGAGTGAAAAAATTAATGAAATATCATTCTTCTTCGGAGTGGAATGAAAAGTAGCACGATTATCACCTTTCAAGAGCGGATTTTCACTCCAAAAAATCGAAAGAGATCACTGACGATATTCTGAAAATTCTGTATTTTGAAAAATCTGTGGTATAAATTTATGCTTTGGGACAGGCGAACCAAAGGGTCGAAGAATTCAAGAGCCAGCTGAAGAGTCTGAAGGTAAAATTAAAGGAAGCAGAAAAACGTGCTTTAACTGCCGAAAAAACTGTCAAGGCTTTCTTGATGGAGATGGACCTACGAGAGGGTCAGTTTAATAAATTTACTTTAATTGTTAGAGTGGTGTTCTTTGATACTTCATTTATTGATTGATTATAGTTATTATCTTTGGAAATACGTCTAATGAAATAAGTTGATGAAAGTATTTTTCTGAATGCAGACAACCTGCACAAGGAGAGGGCTAAATCTAAATACGTCTGCGACGACATGGACTTGACGTTTGCCGAGCTTACTGGATACTGAAAAAAGAAAGGATTGATTCTTTGTCTGATTTTCTTAACCGATGTACGGTGTGTGTTTTCTTTATTTTCTGTTATCACTTTCTGTGAGCGTTTCATATCCAAGGCATTTCCTTGTCGCTTTATTATATATACGTAAATTATATATTTATTATAGATTGTATGATAATGATTTTATACTGATGTAATTCTGGAATTACTAATTAGCTCGTTATACCAATTTTATGTTACTCCAGTATTTTTCACACTGACATCTTTCTTCACGTCCATCATTCATCTTATTATAATTAATCGCTCTTGGATAAGGTATATATTATTATAGTTAGTCTTGTACAACTTATATCTACGAATTAATGATTCAATGTTATGAGTAAGCTTACAGACGTTAGAGTACAGTACAAAAGCATACCGAGATGTAATCTGAAGTAATGACCAGTAACTTTTCAAAGACTTTGGCATCGTGGGCATGTATTTTCCCCTTAAAATTGTGGAAAGCATTTCAACATTGTTAACAAAAGAATTGAGTAATTATTCCTGACACAATGGAATATAATATGTGGTGTAAAACATAAGTAGTAAGATAAAATTTGTTTGAGCCTCAGCTGACCAGAGAGATCGCGACGTGTCCTATCTTGATGATATTCGAATATACTATCCTTTGGGATAAAAGGGGGTGTCGACAAGGTTCGTAAATTAAGTTGAATCACTTTGACGATTCCTAGAATTTTCACCCCAGATGCCGTGGCGTTCACACGCTAGAAACCACAAAGCTTGCTTTTGCGACAACGATATTACCTGTAGATCCCTTGGGAAATTTACTGGCCGGCAGAATTTAATGTTGTCAGAAGCCTCGAATCGAACCATCCGAGAATATACATTCTCGTATAGGTAAGTATAGTAAACGGACCAAAGAGTTTCTCAGACTATTCGTGTTCAGCTATCCTATTATTGTTATTGTTATTATTATTATTACATTACATTATATTGACATTATAAATTCAGCATTTTATTTTCCGGGCAGAATTTGACTACTTTTCGAATATTTCAACGAAACTTTTGAACTTTGGAAGATGTTCGCTGTCCATTACGGGGTTATTCATTTTTTATTTTACTTTTCATGCCTTGCAACGTTCTCGCAATCAAGGCGTACAAAAGGGTTTATGATATTGTTAATATACGAACAATAACAGAGGTTCGTCATTTCAATAAGATACGGTTTGCTCTAAAATGTGCGAGATAGCGTGGGGAAAAGCTGACCAGTATATTCAGTGAAAAATTCCCATTGTTCCCGCGACCTGCCAGGCGATATAGTACATGCATCGCCAGGTATATGTGTATGTCGTATTATTATCTCTAATTCATAAATTGGTAGCAGCGAGATATGCTCTGAATTCAAAGGATAGGAAATTTCGTAGCATTTTAGCGAATGCAGAGATTTCGTTTACTTTGTACACGGGTGTAGTACAGTCAATATTTGTGCACTCGGTTATCAGTGTTCTACACGCTACCTTCAACTAGTATACGGTTTTCACTCGCGCGCTATATGTGATATTTAAACTATGCATTTGGTTTCTTGTATCTACACGAAACAGGCTACTCTTTCATAGATTTATGTCGCAGCAAAGAATGCGGACTATGTATATTTGGCAATTTGTGACGATTTTGATCATTTAGAATCATATTTCAATACTGAATTATAATAATTGATCGCTTACTTTTATCAGTTCTGATTTTTTAGATCATGATTTCTAAGTCCTTTTTTTAATTCCCCATCCCGATCGACAGAAAAGTAATGCAGTCGATGCTACGAGATTCAGAGACCCTCGTGGTGTCAACGAGTTAATATGGGAGATGCGTGAGACGGTGAGACTCTCGCGGCAGGCGTCGTCACGAGGGCCCGCTCCACGCAGAAGACTTGTGGCAACGTAACCAGCACTCTACTTGAGCAAATGAGATTTTTTTCTACTAGTTATTAGAGTAATCAACCGATTGACTCTCTTGTTACATACATACATCGCATTAACTATAATGATACTGATTATATCGATGCTTTGCCGAGAACTATTAACAATAAATCAGTTACTCGAATAATCTATTGTTTCATTATTTTCCCCTTTCCTTCCCTTGTTTGGTAATCTAAAATATGAAAGAAGTATATAGTTGAGATAGAGAGAGAGAGTTATAAGACTACGTTATTTAGGGTTTCTGAAATTTTTAGTGGAAACATGCTCCTGGTATCAGGAGAACATCTGACCCGAGGAGGTGTTCTAAAATTTTTGGCGGGGGAAAGGAGTGCCTGTTGGTAGAAGCATGCATGCGTTGCTTCAAGCACGTCGCTATAGAGCTTACATACTAGCATTTTCAGGAGTTAAAATAATTTTAAGTCGAAAATTGCTCCTGGTATCGGGAGAACATCTGACCCAAGGAGATGTTCTAAAATTTTTGGTCGCCTATCGACATCGGCATGCATACGCTGCTTCATGCAGTCGCTATAGAGCTTATCTATACTATCATTTTTAAGAAAATGGAGCGATATTTCTGGCAGTTGAGACTTTTTTCGGGGTCATATTTCTGGCAGTTGACACCTTATTTTTAGGAGTCAAGTTTGAGGTGTCAACTGCCAGAAATATGACCCCGAAAAAAGTCTCAACTGCCAGAAAAAGGAGCGATATTTCTGGCAGTTGAGACTTTTTTCGGGGTCATATTTCTGGCAGTTGACACCTTATTTTTAGGAGTTAAGTTTGAGGTGTCAACTGCCAGAAATATGACCCCGAAAAAGTCTCAACTGCCAGAAAATGGAGCGATATTTCTGGCAGTTGAGACTTTTTTCGGGGTCATATTTCTGGCAGTTGACACCTTATTTTTAGGAGTCAAGTTTGAGGTGTCAACTGCCAGAAATATGACCCCGAAAAAAGTCTCAACTGCCAGAAAAAGGAGCGATATTTCTGGCAGTTGAGACTTTTTTCGGGGTCATATTTCTGGCAGTTGACACCTTATTTTTAGGAGTTAAGTTTGAGGTGTCAACTGCCAGAAATATGACCCCGAAAAAGTCTCAACTGCCAGAAAATGGAGCGATATTTCTGGCAGTTGAGACTTTTTTCGGGGTCATATGTCTGGCAGTTGACACCTCAAACTTAACTCCTAAAAATAAGGTGTCAACTGCCAGAAATATGACCCCGAAAAAAGTCTCAACTGCCAGAAATATCGCCCCGAACAAAAGTCTCAACTGCCAGAAAATTTACTCTCAAAATAAGGCATCATCTGTCCGGCATACGCTGCTTCATGCACGTCGCTATATAGCTTATCTATACTAGCATTTTTAAGAGTTAGAATAATTTTAGGTCAAAATTTGCTCCTGGTATCAGGAGAACATCTGACCCGAGGAGGTGTTCTAAAATTTTTGGCGGGGGAAAGGAGTGCCTGTCGATGTAGGCATGCATACGCTGCTTCATGCACGTCGCTGTATAGCTTATATATTACTAGCATTTTTAAGAGTTAAAATAATTTGACGTCGAAATTTGCTCCTGGTATCAGGAGAACATCTGACCCGAGGACGTGTTCTAAAATTTCTGGTGGGGGAAAGGAGTGCTTGTCGATACAGGCATGCATACGCTGCTTCATGCACGTTGCTATATAGCTTATCTATACTAGCATTTTTAAGAGTTGAAAGAATTTTTAGTCGAAATCTGCACCTGGTATCAGGAGAACATCTGACCCGAGGAGGTCGTTGCAAATTTCTAACTAGCTTTAATGCATTAATTCTGATTTTATACTGTGCCTGAAATAAACAGTGTGTAGGAGGACGAATTGGTAAATAACAAAGCAATGTATCATTGATTAGTCTGGGAATTTATTGCTGCAGCATCAGTACAATATTGCTTACTATCAAAGTTACGTACAATTTGTAATTGTTTCTCAAAAATCAATATGTAGTACCTATCGCAACTGACCTAGTGTATGTATTTGCTTCCTGTCATACAAGTTATTAGAACATAAACCAGATTCATATTATAATAATATGATACCAAGCACAACTAATTTTTACATTGTCCATCTATAGCGACAATTTCTCTGCATTCGTAGTATTTCTATCGAGATGTCTGCAGCAACCGTATTTTGTTAATCCTTTGCAAACCTTTTGACGCCACCCACTTACTCTGTGACACGTATTATTATCATCGGTCAGTGCTCTTCCTTGTGCCTATGGGGTCCCAAATAGTATTGCCATCTCGCGGTTGACTTAACGAACTATTTTTGCCGCAAAGATTACCCTTATTATACGCAGCCCGCATGCCGTCCTTGTATTTTTTTACTTGAGATAGCGTGTGGTGAGGCGTGCAAATGTTTGGGGCTGAAGTAGATCGTGGTACTTGTCCACGAGATGGCGATATCATTTAGCATGTCGTACGCCAATTTTTCAAATTATAATTGTATAATAATGATGCTCTCATGTAAATAAATTGAAATAAAAGAATATTTCCCGAATTGAATGATAACGATCCTCATGCTATGTTAGGTACAGCCGTCCCAGGCGAAGGGAATTAAGATATAAGGAAAATAGTAGAGAAAAGAATAAAAATACGTATTTATGTAATTAATTTATATTTTTATAATCGTGTTCATCGTAAAAGTACAATCATAATAATAATAATAATAATAATATATAAAATCATGCGGAGAAATTGATTGTTCACGACATGGATTGGTTACAGATTGAGAATAGTAGATTACAATAGAATGTTTTTGTTTTTGTGTTTTTTGTTTCATCCTTTTGCTGGCTACGCCAAAGGATGGAAAAATTAATATTATGAAATGGGTATAGGTTGAAAAAACAACAACGGAGAAAGACAGATAATAAACAAAACACGTAGACAATCAAATAATAACAAATAATTACAAAACAGATTGATATACGGTTCTTGGGAGGATGTTGTAATCACATCGCGTAACTGGGCAATAGAAATAAAAAAATCAGGAAAACACATACGGAACAATGTTCAGTGGTGTTTTGATCAATTCACTATACAATACATATGAATTTGCAAAAGTTTATCCAAAAGGAAGATATCGTGTTATTTGAACGTGAATCACCTTTGAAATTTCCATTTTTCTTTATATTTTATAAACATTTAACGACAATAGATAATAATCAGCGATCACCGCGGCTAATGGCTGCGATAACGTATACCTAGTTATACAGTTTCATTTTCCGACAAATTTTTTTACCTAGTATAATATGTATCATACAAGAAAAAAAAAAAATTAAATATGTTAATAAGTTGCGTGATACGTTATGCTTTTCTTTACAAAAACGAAAGGAGAAACATGACCACCTTTCAGTTTCATAAGATAAAATTAAGGAATTTGCTCTGGCTGCTTTTACATTTATACATATGTATAGTATATGCACGTAATTAAATAAACACTACGGAGATTCTCTAAATGCAGCCAGAAATAATTACCAGAAATCGGGAGCAATTTTTAGAAATTCACTTTCGGGATGAAGGAAATCGATGGGCCGAAGGTAAAGGGGCTTAGGGGAACACTAATCAGGCACTTTACAACAATTTCACACTCTTTCGATGTCCTTCACGAGTCCACCTCTATTGAACAGAACAACACGCACCGATTTCTCATTTTCATATGTGTTTAGGTTTACTGTATATATAATATATATATTATACTTCTAATCGCCCACTAGTCGCGCACGCATGCACGCACGCACGCCACACCTTTCTTTCATACAGTTTATCCATATTTTAAATATTCAGATCGACTTACTAAGTGTAATTAATTCATACCAACGGTCAATTAGTCTAAATACTTCCTGTCGTTCGCGGGACAAATTTAAACAACGCGTTGCGTATGGCCTGAATAAAAATTATTTTACACAACCGCGAGGTTCGAACACTAATAAGCATCCTATCGCGCACAGGACAGATCAATCTCCAGAAATGAGGACTCTGAATTAATTCCTTGGTGGAATTATGCGATGAGAACTGTCTCTGCTAGTTGTTCCGACAAAACTCAAACTTAGGTCATCAGCTCTGTCGTATCATCTGCATCCATATCATCCAATGGTTCTACCCGCACTGCTAGCTTTGTGTAGCCAAGTGTCGATTCTCTCCTCCTCGATAAAGCCTGAGTATAGATTCAAGATGGTTAATTGAAAACTAACTGATAGTGTGAAATGATATCGTTATGTTATATGGAAGATCTAAATTTGTACGAATTTATAAATAAATCAAAGAGTTAAAGTATTAAGAAATAGTTTTGCAAGATGTGAGCTTCACCTGAAGAGCAACAAATATTGCAGCAAACAAGGCGATCGACGCCAAGCAAATAGCAACTGCAAATGCTGTGGCTGCTGTGACAGCCAATGATGCAGAATCCTCGGTTCTACCAAAGCCATTCGTACTTCCTTGAGCCCCTAGATCATCGTGTGAGAATTCGGAGCCAGGAACTCTTCGCTTTCCTGCAGGAGAGCTGTTTCTACAACCTCCTGTGAATACAGGCGTTAAGATTAAGGATGCTGTATGAATGAGTGAGCGTTGAAAAGGCTAAGAATAAGTTTATCTCACCTGTCTCTGGATCGCACATACAGCAGTCTTGATCTTCAGGGTTTCTTACGTTAGCTGGACAGCAAGGAACGCATTGGTTGTTGAGTTTGTCGAGGTGTAATGGACCGGCACATGCCAAACAATTAAATTGTCCAGGGCCTGTACACCTTTGGCAGCTTGCATGGCAACTCTTGCACAGTTGCGTCAATGAGTCGTAATACTGGGCACCAAGGCACTCCATACAGAGGCCTCCTTCGAGCATTGAATGAGCTGGACAGGAAGTGCAGCCTAGTGGTCCTTCCCCTGAAAGCAAATAATGCCGTTTTTATCAAATGAATATTGAGAGACATTATAATTTGGGCAAAGAAAGTTCTGTGATAACTGGAAACTCAAAAGATCTTTCTTCACCTTTGCATGTCTTGCAGTAATGGTGACATTTCTGGCACCCAAAGTTCGATTTGAAAAATCCCTCTGGACATTCTGGGTGGCATTCTCCTGCTGCCAATTGCCACCCTCTAGGGCATGTGACGCATTGATCTCTCCTTGGTCCCGAACATGTTTTACAAGATAGATAACACTTGGCGCATTGTCCACGATCGCTGTAATAGCTAAAACCGTAAACATGAATTATTGCTTAGCATGTGGTTCTACCATTGATGAATAAATCTCTATCTATCTCTCACCCGTCTGCGCAAGAAGATCTGCACTCGCCACTTTGTAGTTGAAGACTATCCTGGCAGGCGGTACAGTTAAGTCTAGAGACACAAGTCTTGCATGTATGAAGACAGGGCAAACAAAGGGCTCTGTTAGCAGGCTGGGCGATAGAATAGTACCCATCCTCGCATTGGGAAACACATTTTTGACCCTGCAGGAGAAGTGTATCCTGGCAGGTGATACATGAGTCCCGGGTGGGTCCAGCACAGCTTTCACAGGTCGAGTGGCACCTCTTGCATCGTCCATTTTCCAAGTATTCTGTGATATCGCATCGTGTTCGACTTACGGGGGCGCAATAATTGTTTGTGTCTAAGTTCCAGTCAGCGACGCAGGTGTTACAGCTTGAAGATGTGCAAGTTAGGCATCCTGGAGGACATGGGACACACTCTCGCCTTTTTTTATCAGCACTAAATCCGGCTGGACAAGAGTTGAGACAAGTGCCTGATGACGAAAAGTTTAATCCTTTTTAAAATATCGAATAACTTACAGTATTAATAAGATAACACAGATCATCGTCCAGATAATAGCGATCTAGATGATATAAGGAGTTTTCATCTAAATAAGATAAAAGATAACAAGGGAGAAAATCATTGGATGCACAAGTATCTAGATAAAAAAAATGTATCCCAATATGTGATAAACTACATGGAGACTTATACTTTTGATTAAATATCTGATGAAGAAAATCTCAGTAGAATGTTAAAGATGAGATAAAAGGTGAACTTCAATGATAAATTTTCTCGACAATTTACAATACAGAGATGATGTCGTTTCGCGATTATCCAATTGAGATAACAGATCATCCTCGTAAAATGTCTCACAGATAATATAAAAGGTGATCCTCAGTTATCCGAGATGAAATTCTGTCAATGACATGTACACAATACCGATAATAAATGGGCAACTTTGTCAGCGAAGGAAAATATAAAACTGAATCTCACCTTCGGAAAAGTAAAGTCCAGGTCGGCAACTGATGCACTGAGTTTGACTGGTGCCATTGCAAGTTTCGCAGGAAGAATGACAAGCCTCACAATTGTAGTCCATGGTCTCGTATGTGTATTGTGGGCATGCAGCATAGCACTTGTTATCATGCATGACCAAGTGATGTTCGCAGCTCGTGCAGTGATCAGGTCTATCTTGGCAACTCGCACAGTTCGCCTCGCACGGTACACATGTGCCGTTTTCTGCATCTGAGATTCGATATTGTGATTTAATAACAATAATACTAATCGCGGTGCACTCCATGACGAATTATTCGTGAAAATTTTTCAAATTCGAAATAATACTCGGTGTTTATTTTTTTCTTTTTTTTTTTCACGCAAGAAGAGATAAACGGACTCTTCTCCTCTCTAACGGATTTATCAAAATAAAAATAAACGACCCCTTTCAAACCTACTCTCGTAATATCCCTCGGGGCACTGTTGAAGACATACGGCAAGATCCGTTACCCGAAGATGAGCGGGAGCACAAGATAGACAAGAGTCTTGTCCCGCGCCGGCGCAATTTTCGCAGGATTCGTGACAGGGCCAGCAAACTCCGCCTTGATTTGGAAAGCTTCTTGGAGGACAACGACTAACGCAGGTGCTGAAACGGCAAGATTCAGGCTCAATATTCATTGAGTAGAGAGAAGAGTTGAGAGAAAAAAAAACCTCGAGGGGAATGAACATTTTTCGAGTGGAATTGAAAAATCGCGGGATCCTGTACGCAACATAAGAGGCGGGTACGTATATAAGTACAAGAGGATTCGCCCCCGAGTTCATCAAGGGAGAAAAAAGTTTATCACTTACTTGTCGAGTCGGTAGTTTTTGCAGGCGATGCACTGAGTCGGTCCTTCGCCGTAACAGCCCTGCGAATCGCACTGTGGATCGCAGTCGTGATTAATCAGACGATCGTTGTTTGATGCGACGTCATTTGGCAATTGATTAGTCATTATCGATGCCGCCGAGCCATCTAGATTTGCAACTGATTCCTCAACATTGGAAGCAGCCCCGGTGAAAGCTCCTTGGTAAGTCTGAAACGCAGATACGCCAAAGAAGTCGGAATTGTAGAAGCCTTGGGGCAGGCGGGTTTGAAAGAAGGAAAATAAGGCTGAGGGGTTCGCTTGTACCGGGTTAAACTGCTGCGTCCTAATCCTAATCGGGTTGGTGGACGTTCCGTAAAAGATAAGCTGCCATTTCTTCAGGATTCCTGTAACATTTTTAAACGCTCTAATTCAAAAGGGGCTCATATATACGCAGGTTTCAAGCCAGGACGGATAAAGACGAAAATTAATTAAAGAAACAGATCGAAAAGAGCCTGGGACTGTGCTATAAGATGATATGTCAGTTCAGGCGAGGTTCTGCAGCCCAACATGCAATCTCAGGACAATACACATAGCTGAAAGAAAAAGTGCGACGAAAAAGAGGACAAGTGAAAAAAATTGCAGTCAAAGACATCGCCGGTTAGAAACACCGACAATCATTTCACGATCGAACCTAAAGCGACAAAAACTGAGGTGAAATAGACGGAAAAGACAGGCAGTGCAATGATACTGTTCAAAAAAAATTCTACTTTTTTTCTTCTGCACGAATTTATCCGTGAAAATTTGTTCAGGCTGATTTTTTATGATTCATTTAGCGGAATATTTGTTGATCGGCGAACATTGGTATGCATGAAAACGAGGAATGCAGATGCGGTTCAATACTCGAACGGAAAAGCTTGGAGACATAAATTTTAGCCCAGAATATAACTAAGAGAAATCTGACTTGCCTGGAGTGTTGACGCGTCTGTTACCGGCGTTGATAATCTGCAGATTCCATCTTCCATCAGCTTTTTCGCCCCAGAAATGAACACTGAGGAATGGCCAGTCGTCAAAATTCGAGCTGAGAACGTCCCTGGGTCTCTCGAAGAGTAAAGTGGACGTTGTGCCCATTGGCGAAGTCAAAAGTAGCCGCAAATTACCGCGCGGGAAGAATCTCAACGAGACCTAAACCAGACGTTATAACAACCCGAGATTATCCAGGGTCAATGTAAACTGATGAAGAAATCTCGTTCCCAACTGAATATCGAGAATTGCAAAGAAGTCAACATCGCTCATACCTTGCATTGAACATGTTCCAGGAATCTAACTTCGTTCAAAGTCCCCGCACAACCACTGACGTCCATATGAACACTGAGGGTGTATCCTGGGGTAGGATCGATGGATCTCTCTTCGTTTATTTCCTGAGATTTGCAGATATGTTGGGGAGGAACATTTGTCCATTGTTCAGCCAGGCTGACCATAGCTCCAGCGTCCATTAGACCGTATCCGAACTTGTGAGATACTTTCCTTTTGACACCGTTCAAAATCCATCCTGGTTCTTTTTCCAGAGGACCAGATCTCGACGAAAGTACAACGAGATATTGCATATCTCTCCAACTCAGGTTTGGATTTGCTTCTAAGGCCAAGGCTGCGATACCAGCGGCTAATGGAGCCGATGCCGAAGTTCCGGTGTGTTCAACAGTACAAATGTGATCAGGACGAAGTTTTGCGTCCATGTCTACAGTCGCGACACTTTTATCGTTCCCAGGCGTACCGGAGGAGTACGTGGACGCCAGAGTCGAGCTACACTCCTCAAGGTACCACGGCTTGTAACCCCCTTGTGTCGCACTTGATATAGACAGTGTAAAAATGCTGTTTGTGTAACCATCGCAGTTACACGAGTCCGTATGTCTCCCACCGTTACCCGAAGCCCACACAAAAATTGAACCCTTTCCACCGCGACCCTATCGGAAAACGGGAAGATCACGGTCACGGTCATTCATTGAAACCCTTAATCAAGTATAAAGTCGATAAACTCACGCTGGTTACGCCATAGATGAAGGCACGTCTTGCCAATGGCCCTGGACCGTCGACGGTTTTTCCATCGTCTTCGGGCCCCCAGGAAGCGCTGTAGATATCAATGTGTCCTGGATTTAAACCCAAAGCTCTGGCCTCAACAGCGTCGTTTACAGGCCCATCAAGCATTCTAACACCTGGGATGAACGAAAATGCAACAATTTCAGATTGGGAAATGAGAAAAAAAAAAAAAATTTTATATCGTAGCGATTTTGAGCTCACCGCCGATGCTAGAGTTGAATGCAACACCAACACCGCAGTAATTGTTGAACGCTACAGCTGCAACTTCTCCGGCACATCTTGTCCCGTGTTTGTTATCACCGTTGTCTCGTGGCATGGGATCATTATCGTTATCATTTATGTCTGTGCTAGCCTCGTGATCGTAGTTCAAAGCGAGATCGGGATGATTGGTTTGAATTCCATCGTCGAGAATAGATACTACTACTCTTTTCCCTGTATATCCTTTTTGCCAGGCTGGACCGATGTTCATGTCATAACCGTCCTTCGCTCCACCATTCTAAGGGGATATATCATACGTTCCATGGGTCTGACACGCGTTCATATGTGTAGATGGAAAATCGCAATTTTTGGTGATAAAAAAGGGCGTGGAATAGGGAAGAACGTTAATGCGATAGTAGAGAAAGAGTTCGGGGAGTGTTTGAGAAATTTTTAGAATGGAGCGTCTCGAAAGGTGGAAATTGCTTCGTGAAGCTTAATCGTTTGAAGGGTACTTATTATTAAAGTGGGTAAAAACGGGTCGATTCTAAACGGCGATACTAACCAAGTACCACTGCTCTTTGAAGAGTGGATCTGTGAAAAGGGTTTGTAAAGCCACTCCGCGGTTTTTCTGCTGATGATACTGTTGCCTCTGCCTGGGGTTGTAGTCATCAGAAAATGTCGGATAGTCGCTAAAAGTGAAGGAGGGTCCGCTGAAGTCTCTCTTCTTTCGTTTCTTCTCATGCTGCTGTTGGAACCAATGTACCTGAAACAGTAATCATACGTGTAATAATTTTATTCGTCGCTTTGACGCGCTTCGAACAATAAAATAAATTTCTTCGATCTAATGGTCGATTAGCAAAAAAAAGAATGAATTCTTAACAATTTGACGCTGAATTTCCGAGGCGTCTAATTGCCACTAATTACAAACCAGAAATGAAAGATTAATGAATCGTATATAAGTCTCCCCCGCATAGCAGAATTTAAGAAAGTGTAATGAAAAACTCGGAAGAATAATTCGTTGGCTGATTTTTTACCCAAGCAGATATCTGGCCATTGGTAAATTTCCCTACTACTATGAATTTATTCTACTCACCTGTGGCTCGTTTTTGAGGGCCTTGTGATGATGATCGCTTGTTGTTATGGACCGTTTGTGAACGTGTTTGTGAGTAAATAGGTAATATCCTTTCAGAGAGCCAAGCTGAAAAATAAAATAACGAAGACTGCGATTAATCATCATCAAAGTCGGTGGGATTTCTTAGTGTAGGATAGCTTTAGCCGTGCAGTTTGTCAGGTTGATAAAAATCTCCCCTGAGAAATTGAGAAGGGAAACTTTCTTCTGAGTAAACTGCCAGCTCGGGAACTTGTTTAACATAGCAGCGTTACGCAAAGCTGGCACTAATTGTAAGAACTGTCGTGTAAGAAACTGTTCTGAGACAAAGCAAAATGAGGGAAATATAATAAATACAACAATGAGGTCGCACCTCTATTAATAATAATTGTTGTCGTCAGGGTAACGAAGTAAAAAGATGTAAATGTACCTCACAAAGTCTCATTTTGCTACCTGAGTCAAGCGACAGAGATGCAAACAATCACAACTGTACCTACGCAATCGACTTCAAGGGTATAAAACTAAATTTTAGACTTTGCAGTATGGTCCGTAATTATGATTATGACCGAGATTTGGTTGTCAATAAAATTACCTGCAATGGGATTCTCCCGTTTCGTATCTACAGCGATATACTTTTTAGAATCACGGAATAGAACAGGTGGTTCAAACGACTTGGCGTTGTAGTAAAGAACGGTGAGATAAAACATGTCGAGCGTAGTGCTAGGTCGACGTTGAAATTGTCTCAGCAGCGATGACATATACACACAAACGACTTTGAAGATTCATCTAAGGATTTATGTCTCTCTCTTCTATGGTGCCAGAACGCGAAAATATCGCGAAGTACATTTACATACCATAGAAGGAACGTGTCAGATTGATGTGGGTAGATTTGATGTCAAGGAACAGAAAAAAGTCTGTCAACCCATATTTACTATCTTTATCCCGTAGTTCTGACGAATTAAATCTTCAATTTCGAAAATACCAGATATTCAATTTCCGCTACAAATGTCGTTTTACCTCAGCTATTTCGTGAACTGAAATCACATTTCCTTTCAGGAGAATATAGAGAGATATTTCACCATTCGATTTACTGAAGGTAAAATAATAATTTGATGAACTCTACAAATTATTTATTCTTCAAAGTCAGTATATTCACCTCAACTTTCAGGGGACTGAAAATTTACACGAATCGAAGTAACAAATGTGGGAATTGCGGAATGAAAATACTTTTCGCGACGTATGTACGTGATCCATCGAACATCGATGTCCTTTTTACTTGTTTTAGTCCGTTATTCCTTCGGGACGCCGAGCACGTACTCTATAAAATTACGTGCTGATTTTTCCTTCGCACGTGCGAGACAAAAAGAATAAGGAAACTCCTTGCAGCTCGTCAAAATGAGCGGAGATATACAGTTCGTGGTTTTTGACCGATAAAAATGTCTGCGGAGAATTTTTGCTTTTAGGTGGTATTTGTCACAAGAATAAAAAATTATGTCCTACATCGAATTGAATAAATTATAATGAGAGGCTCATGTCACAAGTATTTTCCTCACTCCATTTCAGTTTTGAAAAATTTAGTGATCAGAATGTCTGATTAAGAAAATTTCGAATTGTAATTAAACTATATCGACCAATAGAAGCTCGATTATCTTAAGCTCATAATCTTCACAGGATTAATCTAATAGTCCGAAAATTGATAAATTGAAAGCGATATCTCTCGCAAGCTAGAAAGCCCAACTCCCTTTCACCTGGGATTCGACGATTAGGTTTGTGACGGATCAATTTCCCTCAGCAAGATTAAATCACCTGGCTGATGATGATGTAACTAATTTGCACAACGGTTGACCGCGTTCTATATAAGTTAAGGAATATCGGAGTTAAGGAAGATTATTGAATGGTGTTTCAGATCATATGCCATGCACTTTAGTAAATTATTACTACAAGTCGATTAACATCTTTATCGTACGACCACTCGATCACACTTTCAACTTTCTGATTATCTTTTTCGGTCAAACTAAACAACTTATTTGGTAATACACACTATATGTAGCTTCTAAGAGGCGGTTAGCCATACGAATTCGTAGACATAAAGGAATAAGCCGAATATGTAAATTATTCAAGGGTAGTTAATTATGAATAGGCATTGAGTATAGCTGGTCTATAATATAATGGATAGTATGATTTGCGAAGGTATTAACCGATCCTGCATGTACCGATTGGTTTACAAATTCAAATTGGATTTCGAATCAAATTGCTTTTCGATAAATTGGTAATCACGTTTCCCCACGGAGTTCAATTTCCGAGCAAATTTTCTGTTACTCTGGACCCGATTTGCGGTTATAAGCGTAGGAACTGATTGCAAGCCACGAACGTGTGGTAACAACAAGTACTAATTCCGTAAAACTGTTAATAGCTTGTTTTTCAATTTTGTTGCAATTAATCGGCCGAAGTTAATTTCCTGAGCCAATTTGCGTGTCGCAAAAAGCAAGAACCCCTCGGAGGTGTTTGGCATTGTAAAGTTTCACTCGTTATTTTTTCTCTTATTATTCTTCATATTTTTCCGACAAGCTTTCCGAGCAATGAAATTGCGTCCAATATTCCCGACTTGCGTTTTAAATCAAAGAAGTAATCATTTCCAATATTATTGTGACGAACTCGAAACTTCCTGCTGGCTTTCGTCTTGTATTCATGAAATAAATTTGAGTGAAAAGTATAAAAAGTAAAAATAAAACGAGGATATCGGATTTGAGAACTTTCCGTTACAGAGTCTAAGGGAGGAAAGGAGGAGTTCACTAACGATTCCAATTTGAATGCTAATACTGAAGTCAGGCTTCTGTTCACGTAGCATAAGGAATAAAATGTTCGTACAATTTCTTGCGATTCTAAGAATCTCACTCTGCTGTTTCACCGGTGTACTAATCAAATCCGAATCAATCTAATCAACTAGTCAGCTTATTAATTTTACCCTTTTGATTTTACGTCTATGGTAGAAAAGTGGGGTAATTGAAAAATTTCAGACTATATAACAGCGTTGAAGTAATATTCGGAGCGAGGTGCAATGCCGTTTCAAAAATAATTCTACAACGAGTGGAAAAACAAGAATAAAAAAAAATAAAAAAAAGACGACAAAGCTGGAAAAAACACTCTGGAACGCAAGTGGCTTGGCGTGTTCACTGGGATAAAAAGCACTCGTTGCATTACGCCCTGGGAATCGTGGACCATACATATGTACGTATACCTGTACCTTCCACTTCGTGATTTTTATGCTTCAATATAATCTTCTCGCGGTACAAAGGCCCTGCATTTTCTGTAACGAGGAAAGGCAATATCCGTGGAATTCTTTCGGTCGATGTTGTTCCGATGAGATAACTTTTGTCCAGACTACCGGATGATCGAACGTTTCACAGTATTCTGGACCGAGAACCTCTCCATCGCGCATTAGCGACGTTGTGATCAATCATCTTGTCGGATAGTTTGATAAAAGTCTTTCGAAAAACTGGTTTTAGTAATAGACAAAAAAAATTCGGTTGAAACTATCTGCCCAAAAATAACAAGCCGAAGTCTAATACCTCGACGATTGACACGTTACAATAACACAAGAGTACCTATCAGACCCGCCAAATATTGGATGAAGTTATTTTACGAGAGGAAAGTTCTCACCATAAAAATACACACACATTCAGACAAATCACCAGGTATACAGGGAATTCATCGAGTTTATATTTTCTCAAAGCACTGACGTATCACTTCGAGTATAAAACAGAAAACCGAAATATTGTAACTGTCTGCTGCAGTTACACGGTCCAATTAGTGAAGTTCAAAGCTTTGAGAATTTCCACCATGAGCCATTTTCAGTTATCATTTCATACTCCCGTCAGGAGATGGAATAGGATGAATAAGGAAGTGCAGCTATACTAGTTTGCATCAGATCTCTTCTATAGTACGGCTGATTCATCTCTAATGAAGGTGAAGCCGAATGGGAGATGTGTAATACTTTATGAGCCAGTATACGGTGCCTAGAGTTTTGCTATAGCAATCGAGTATCAAATCTAATAGATATAGTATAGACTTTGCTGTTTCTCAGTCCATGGATGTACCGTGAAGCAAAATCCGATTGAAATTCTTGTCAGATAGATTTGCCAAACTTTATTTTATTAGAAAGCACATTACACCCGCCACGTAACTGTCGAAGGCAATAAGCAGAGCCGCGATTAGGGTTCACGACGTAAAGTCACGTCGGGTATAGAACAATTACTCGGAAAACAAGACTCACACTTCAGCGAGTCTCTATTGTAGGATGGAATACGCATATCCTGAATCATGATTTTTTTAATTGAATTGAATCTCACGAATCATCAAAATCTATGTCAAGCGGATAAAACTTCGAGCTAATAGATTCAAAGGGACGCGAGTTATCCGTAACCAAAATGATATGAAAAAAATCCTTTGGGTTTCTGCCGATTGCGTTCAACGTAACATCGGCAAACAACCCTGTAAATGACAATAACCTAACTTGTTATTCTGAATTACTCGTTCACATGGTTCACCTCACAATTATTCAAAACCACAGGAAATACGTCCAATCTAATAGGAACTGAATAAAACGGCCGAATTAGCATATATAGAGAGCGAGCGACGTCCTGCCGTAAAAAAAAAAAAAAAATTTTAAAAAAAACGTGTTGAAAATTTTATGTAAACCCTTTAAATCTCTGTGGTATTTTTTGCGTACTTCGTGTTTCCTCAAACTCTAAACTATTCACTGACCATCAATTCCACGCCATTTCTATCCGTTAATATAACGTTAATCCAGAGTCAAGTCTGCAGGACATTGGTCAGGGAGAAGAGGATTCACTCCTCGTTTACGGTCAGCCCTACTTACCTATCTCGAAAACGGGTCCATGAGATCCAATTATTTTTATCATAAATCAGATCATCGCGTTGGCTGCTGCGGCCTCGAGCTCGAGCTGGTAGATTTGGGAATAAATGATCCTTACCCCGCAAGATCCTTTGTCCTTGATTGTAATATCATACGTAGGTATAGGTAAATAATAATAAATTGGCCACAGAATCAAAACGCGGACATCGTACTTCAAGCCTTGCGCGAATACGGTCTAGCTTCAGTAATACCGTTGTTTTACGTGCAGAGAGAGTTTATTTGACTAAATTATTCTCGCGTCTCGACACCCCCGTGTTTATCGTCACTCACGGTCAGATCAGCGATTAATCCGAACTAATCTGTTCGCCAAAGCGCTTGACATTTGCGTTTCTGTACGATAAGTATACAGATTGTGGATAATGGGATGTTGCTGCAAATGGCAAAGAGACACAACGAGAAGATATAAACATAATTTGACACGGAAGGACGATCCTTATGTACTTTCGAATGGAAAGTGACGCATAAAGTAATACTGCAGGAATTTGTAACTGCGACTCGAATGCAAAATGAGACGTTGAAGACAGTTGCGATTTACCATTACATATGCTATGTAGGAATTAAATAGCTAAACGGCTTGTTGTAGGCACTATCAAACGGACAAGCAATATGTCATGAAATTATTTTTTCACCTTTATTCTAGCCATTTATTTTTACGTGACAATGATCGATGAACATCGCGGGATGGTGTGTCGATACTTTGCGATTGAAAATCCCGGATCTGTAGAATGGGAGATCATATATTCCTGCGATAAGTTTACGACAATCGATTGAACAAAGGAGTTGATCATGGTACTTGCAGCTTCATTTTCATACAGAATTTATGTACCGACGTCTCCCCCCAGTGTATGTACATACCTAATTAAATATTCCAGGCACAGAAATCCAGCAACCGCGATGCAGCAGCGACTGATAAACGTTCAACGCAGCAGATTTCAAGTTCTTTTTCTCGCTATTTTTTTGCGAGAGATTGACTTTTCATTCAGTTTGAGAGTTTTTTACACTAGCGTGTTGCTGTTGTTTATCAATTATTCGCAGATTATGAATGATCGATACACGTTGGTGTATAGAATGTTTTTGAAAACGTTATAAATGGTTATAAATCGTGTATTCAAGTTCGATAATGCGTGAGCGATAAATGTGTTAAATTTTTCTTTATATTCTTTGAATAAATTTTCCCAATTTTCTTTTAGCTAAAGTTTGAACGAAAATAAATATATTCAAATGTCAGGGGCAGGCAGCAGTTCTAGCTCTCGATTATTCAAATTCACCCAAAGCTCCTCTTATCAAGCGATCATCGTCACGTGGTTTCTTTTCAAAGTAGGACCAAATGCGTGAAAGGTAGGGCGATTTCTGGCAGCTATATGCGTAAAACGGGTATTCACGTACCGGAAATAACCGTATACTGACCCTAGAAATCTACATCTACTTCTGTAGGGTCAGACGCACAGACCATTACCACAACGAAATCAAAATTCTGCTGACCGCAAATTGATTCCACAAACTTTCATCATAATGGGTTCAAATATCTAAGAACGAGTTATAAATTACGTAACAATAAATGTTAATAATTTTCACCAGCTATCAAGAGAATTGTTTAAATTCCTTCAGATAATTAACTATTTAAACAGATTTCAAATCCCAGATGCATACAACCCGAACACGACTACAACGATCCATCATTGTCTTGTTGGAAACTTGAACGATGTTCCTCAAAAGGATTCCTTCGCGTTGGAGAATTCACGGCAACTTGGGCATCTGTAATTTGGAGTTAAGCCCGAGAATCTGTAATTGTAGGTTGTACCTGCTGTGTTTGTAAAATTAATTGCCTTGGGTTGTCTTATCCAGTTCAACCTACCGAGCCGAGTTATAACACATTATATTATGGTTTCTATTCACGCCTGTTAATTTGACAATAAAATCATTTGTAGAACGTCATAAACTTGAAAGTCCTGAATTATTATCCCACTGGTTACGGTAAGAACGTATAAGGAACGAGAAAGGCGAAAATGTGCAATCGAATTTGTGTCGAACTTTCAAATTCAAAGATCGGAGCATATCTGTCAATGATCGAGTATGGACAAGGCGTAATTTTATTTATACTAAATACCAGAATATTGTTAAGATGCGTAGCGTCTGTTTAATCGAAACGTTTTTCTACTTATAAAAAATTTGGAAACTGCAGCTACAGTATTTGATTTATCAACTGGTTTACGATCAGGTATTCCGCGCGGAACAGTGGCTATAATGAGTTGCCAATTGTAATTCAGTATCGTCTCAATTCGTTCTTTCGCTCCAAATTTCACCGGGTTTTTCAGTTTGAGAGAAAAATTAATTTATGATTGAAACCGAGTGAGTTTGTTAAATTGGAAGCTCGTGTGATTAATCATTCGACACGTCAAGCACTTTGCGCGCCTGTGAAATAAATTCATTCCTACATTACCTCGGCTCTCTTTCGGCTGCAGATATTATTTTTACACTTCCGCAGTTTATTAAGCGTGGAGAAAATTTTGCAGTAAAAATTAACTCCCTCGGAATTACATGAATTAACGGAAAGTTGTGTGCATGGTAAATAACTCGCGATCAAAGATTCTCATCTTCAGAAAATTTCTGAAAATTGATAAAAACCCTACAACGCGTTAAACAATAAACTCTTGAGTCAGTTAATAATTCGTCTACTCACGGTGCCAGATGATGAACACAAGGTAAACGTAATCATAAAGAAAATCATAGATCTTTGGGCTCACCTGTAATCAGAAAATGAAAAGATACTTAAAACCAATTTTTGCACATCGTTTATATAAGGGGATGACTTTTAAGGGTGATTTCTGTGAAGCATGAAGATTTGTGTACATAGTACAATACATGAATAAGCTCTGATCAGTTTTGGAAATTTTCGTTACACCTGTAGAACCAAATTGAAGAATTCACAATTTTTGTTTTAATGAATCTGGTAAAAGCATCGGCCTACTTTAGGCGATGGAGAAATGTGTGACATAATGTCAAATTAATTGATCAAAACTCAAAAGTGAAATCTCCGGGATTGCGGTCATGCCTAAAGTTGTAAGCAAAATAGGTACACGCACGAGATGCCTCTCATCGATTTTAGCAGTGGTTTTAAAAGTAGACTAGATCGGTGTGGCAAAGTTAGAGTGTTTTCAACCTCATCGCTTTGAAGCGTCGAGTCGTCGAAGCCACTTAGGAACCCATACGACGTGGTTCTAACGGCTTAATTAGCAAGCCAAAGCGCTTCCGTGGAGATGATTACCGAGGCAACGGAATCATGGCGTAGGCCGTAGGGGATGTACCGGAGGCACGCGAACCCGGCCTGTATCTGTCGTCCCAGGAGGTAGAAAATCCCTAGCAAATTACTTTAGGGTATAGGTACCTAGTGCTAAAATATTACATTCCGTACTTTGAAGCTAAAAATTGATTATTTTTTTTCTCAATTCTATATCTGCAGATATTTTCATATATTTAAAATTATGCATTAGGTATTGTTGTACCAAGTTTTTTGCTCACTTCAGTAATTTTGATGAGGTATTTTCCGAATCAAGAGCCATTAGAATTTTCAACGAGTAGGTACTTGGCGTAAGAGGCTGCAGCATATATATATTCGACTTTTATTAATATTTCAAGTTAGCTTGCAGTACAACACTCGGCTCGAGTATGTATTGCCAAGTTAACCGGATTTTAATATCGTTTCAGATCAAAAGGCTCGGGTCAATAATATTCTCAAATTCTATGATCAATAAAAGATGAAAATTAAGAGATAAGAAAGTACTGCTCATTTCAATCATGGATATTTTCATTGTTACCATGAAAAAGAAAATAAACACGAAAGATCGCCCGAAGGTGGTGAAAAAGAAAGACAAGGATGAGAAAAATGATTAAACTGTATTAAAAATGTCTCAAAACATGTCGAATTTTCGTTTTTTTTTTTTCTAATCTTGAGGATAATAGAAGCAGCAAAAGACGGAAAAATATGTAATTAAAAAATGAAAATTATTTACGTAACTTTGTAACCCGCAGAAAATGGAAAACGGGTAGTGGCGACCAGGCGAGTCGTTTGACCACTAATCTAATCCTACTTCTAATTTAACTCGGCTTCCAGAAACTGTTCGGAGTAACAGTGAAGTACCTATAGCTGAGTATGTAAATTGTAGATAATATAAGTTGTATAATGAACTGCCTTAGTTTCAGAGTGGAAACTGGAAGTTCCATAATGTACGTATCCAGGTTTAAAGACTCGTGGTGTAAAATTTATTCTCATGATTTCACTAAGGATAAACGGATAAAAATGTGTGAAAAAAGAAAAATAGAGTTTGTAATGAAAGTATTGGAAAAGTAATTTCACAGGTATTTGTAAAGTGTGATTTCATTCGTTTGCATAATAGAAATCCAGGATTTTATCCCCGGAATTAACACAAGACCCTTTTACGATCCTCAAACCAGTGTAGAAAAACGAAAAGAAAAAACAAAAAAAAAAAATAAAAAAAAAATAGATAGAGATTTTTTCTAACAAAAATAAATCGTCGGTGTCTGCTCTCTCGATCAACAACGTCGCAAGATTGGGGTAAGAAAAATCGGGGGAAAAAAAAATCATATCTACAGAATACATATCGATATATTTGTACGTGTGAGCCTCGTGGTATGAATTGAAAAGAGTTCCCATAAATTAAGACATCGATTCATAATGGAAAATTTACTTTGCGATGTAAATGGGAATCACTATGAGTTTACGACAAAATCTAATCGTCAGCTCTGTGGCATCGCGATAGAATACCGAATGCAGTTTCATTTTCTCGTTGTGAAAAATTTTGAGAACGTACGTTATGTGAAAATAGAACAATATGGTGGGTGTAGCTCAACAATTACTGATTTAAAAATCGGTGGTTCAGTATCCAGTTCAACTGTCAAGGACGATAAACGTCTATACCAAACTACCTGTTGCTTACGACCGACGAAATATGACAGTTTGAATTTTTTTCACATTTTCTCTTGAATAGTATGATTATATTAAAAAATTGAATGAACGAACCGTTACCGCTTACCAGCCGTCAAATAGACTAATTTTTAATTGGAAATAAAATTAGTGTAGGCATTTAGGATACGAAAATAATTTCGTACATTTAACATCGAGATTTGAAATGAATTAGCGATTTTCGCCTCGCTTCATAAAACCAATTCTCTCAGTAATTAGGTGCATGGGGATAATCAAGTTCCGAGTTTAGGTACACCCCTGTTACTTAGCGAATGATATTTGAGTTTGTAATTATTACCTGATTACTGTAATTACGCCATGTATCTATTTGATACGAGAGCTTGAATCCCCAGCTTCACATCCAACATATTATAATACGCGGAGCCAAGTCTGCATCTGGAGTTGATAATGCGATACAGGTATAGGTACACACGTACGGATATATTATACACGATTATTGATTAGCTACTTTGTCGATGTTTGGCGAACCGCTTCCCAATTATACACCCATAAAATTAATCAATTGAATGATTATGGTTTGGTCCAACAAAACGTGACAGAATTTTTGACAAAAACAAAACGTAAACTTAGTTTTACCCTGGTCACGATTGTCCACTGAGTTTATGGCGAGGTCAACGCTCTTCACAAGTCTGCGCCTTGCTTTTAACTTCCGGTATCTTAATGGTGACAAATTGTTGACGCAACTACCTACATCAACGCGTATATGTGTGGCATATGTCAGTTCGATTCTCACGCAAAGCAAACCCTGTGTAATTACCCTTTGCTTGATACGAGTTTTTTTTTTTTTTTTCACCTAAGGATTCAAACTGGTCGGTCTGGTTTATCGATTAGTATTTTTGATCGGGATCATTTTTCTTACAGGATGAATTCGGACAATGTTTCACGCAACTGACACCGAACCATAATTATCAATGCCGATTAAAAATGATGACAAGATTATTCTGCGATTTAAAAATTCTTAAGAATCTTTTCGTGAAAGCGACGTAGGTACGTTGTTGAGATTGAAATGACCAGTGAGAAAGGAAAGGAGCTCCTTCGATCCGGTGATAAATAATTAAATAGTTGAATACGTGCAGGAGATAAAATAAGTATCAATATATAATTTTAAGATATAGCGACACTCGAGGTAAATACATCTGCATACATGTATGCCTCGCAACTTAAGACCATAGCGGATGCAATTTGACGTCATGAAATCTACCGGATGATGAAACTAGTGTAGAGAAATTGGACCTGGAGGTGAAATTCCCTGGCTAAATCCAAAATGTAAATTGAGCGGTTTCAGGTAATTGTGCAATCAGTGTTTGCTGAACTATATGTACAGTTACGTGCAGTTTTCGGTTGGATAGGAGAGATCTCGGATATCAGGAAACATACCTATATTCTCTCAATTAGCGATACAGGGGTAACTGATGAAGCCGCAATATTGAACGACGGTCATTAAATCAATCACAACATTGCTGCATTGCTAGTTAAAAAGTTTTTCCCATTTATCTCAAAGGAGGTTTAGTACGATTTCACCATTCTACTTACTGGTCAATGGTTGACGATATCTAAACTTTTTTATTTTCTTCGGAAAACGATATCTAAACTTCTAGTAATATTCGTGCCAACATTTACGTCATAAATCAATAGACTGTGATATCCTCCATGCATGTGACGTAAAAACTGATAAACTGGTAATCGACTAGACATATTTGGACATCTGTTCAATTTACGATCACGAAATAATATCCTGAAAATTCCCTGCGACAAAACAGGGTAATGATTGAAAAGAAGAAGTATAAAAGTAAAAAGCATTCTAAAGAAAATACAAAAATAATTTTTTTTAGGATGCCCATTTCTCTTCCTGCAATTTCTAAACTTTTGAGGTAAGGGCGTTCAACACTCGGCATCGATCAAGCTATCGTTGTTTTTCGGTCAATATTTGCAGATCCATTGATTCAAGCCTCTATTCGAAGTTTTAATATCTTAGGGTGCCCATTTCCCACCCCCTCCCCTAAAAATATACGCGACTAAAATTTGTTGCACCAAAAGATCGGCAGAGGTTGTTACTTCGACGATAAAATGGTCAGCTGTTGATTCTGTAAATGGTATTCATAGTGAGTGAATGTGAGCGAGAACATCACGTAATAGTAACCTTGAATATCTCGTATATCGTAGTCGCAGACTATAACTACTGAACTAATAATAATTGAAAAAAATCGAAATTTCATTATTCGTCAGTATTTTATCACCGAATAATTTCCACTATATATCTAGGGGGCGATGGAACATTTCAATCTTTACACATGTATCGAGGATTTCAAATGTGGTGTACACTGTACACCACATGTGCATGTGTGTATTTCAGAGTTTCTTGATTCAAGAGAAGGGGAATCCCTTCCAAGAATGAAAAGTAAGTATGAAAGTCTAAGCCAGTTGGTCTTGAGCAGTAAGTGAGGCAACAACTGACGTCAATGTTGATATAATGATCGCATATACGTAGAATTCCGAGGCAATATGGCGACTGTGACATACAGATTGGAAGAAGTGAACAGACATCAGGGCAGAGAGTCGTGCTGGATAATTATTGATGGGAAAGTTTATGATGTTACTAAATACTTGGATCAGGTACGTAGGAATATAGACGACGATGGAAATCAGAGAACGCGATTTATTAATTAGCCGTTAATTTATACCATATCAAGAAATAGACGTGCATTTTATTGCGGATAGTTTTCTTTCATAGATAACCTCACGCGAGATGTGTTTGAAACCGTATAGTTCCTCGCGAAATTCCTTTTGAACTGTAACGCGTTTATGATGTGACGTCATTCGTTCCACAGCATCCAGGCGGAGATCAGGAGATCTTGAACGAAGCAGGAACCGAGGCTACGGAGGCCTTCAATTCAGTAGGACACTCTAGTGACGCTAAGGAAATATTGGAAACCTTGCTGATCGGATATTTGCACGCGGTGAGATATACACGATACATGATCAACCCTTATTTTATATTTTTTTTTGTTTTCTTATAATTATTTTTGTATCTTTAATCTGTGACTTTTTCTACAGGACGATGTTGCAAAACTTGCCAGAAAAAACTGCTCGATGTTTTGGGCAAAGTATGGAAATCATCGTTTGATTATAACTCACAAAATTTTATTTATTAAAAGTCAATAACTACCCACGTTCTGATATGTATTTAAAATATTGTTAATACGCGGTCAACGAATAAATGAATTATTTGTTTTAAATTCCGAGACGAATGTGGGTAGCTATTGTCAGGCGTCAGAGTAGCATATCTAATCACCAAAGTTTCACTTGTTGCAGAATCACTGCTGTAGCTGTTCCAGTCACTATCATAGCTACATTTATTCTTCTGCTAAAACGGAGGTGAAGAAAAGAGTATAGAAAAATTGATAATTTTTTCAGGTGAAAAAAATCATTAACAAAATCTAATCAACTGGATATACGAGCTCAAATATCTTGTCATTAGTCTCACCGAGTTTTAACATCAATAAAAATGTCATTTTCATCATTCTGTGCCAAATATGTAATAAAAATAAGAGCGCTTTACAAGTGCTAAGAACTGACGTCCAGATTTTTTAATTTTAAGTACATAACTAAAATCCCACTTCTTCAACCCACGATAAAATAACTTATGTTGAAAATATACAGTCCATGTATGTGTGTCTCAAAAACTAATATGGAACAGGTATATGATACTATTATCAAAGTCGAGCATGGCCAAGTAGGAGCATTTATCGGCTATAACCTCGCGAAGAGCATGTTGTTAATTAGATGTTAACCGTATGCTAATGTCGAGTGATGATGTGGAGCACGATAAACCTGATATTAAACATATTCAAATTTTCCACATTAGAGATTTAAATCCGTGAACACTCGTATAAATTTCAGTGTGTATGTTGAGTGTGGGCTCATAGATAGACGAGCACGTACCTAAGCATATAAGACTTTAGAATTTAAGGATAAAGATTGACTAACCAAAATCCATTTTTTTACTTAATGGAGGATACTGATATTTGGTTTCTCTGACTTTGACTAGGTTTTAGTCGAGTCGAATCGAGGTTTCCACTACTTATATATATAAAAAAAAAAACCAAGTAGGTAAACGGTTCTTGAAATTTAACTTGGCTGCAGGGGGCTCTTTGTGAATCTATGCATTATAATTTAAGCCACTTTTCTAGTATAGTAATATTACATACAAGTGTAAAAAGATAAAGACAAACGAACTAGAGATTACTGCGAATGTATTGAAAAAAAAAAAAAGAAAAAGGTGAAATCTTCTAAAAAAAAAAAAAAAAAGGCGTAGCACTCACTTTGCGAATCCCTGTGCCATCGTGATTAAGTGTAATTGTGATTTCCGCATATGAATCGTCGTGAGAATGAGATATTGCGGTTATATTTGAGTTTGACGAAGCATTGTCCCGGAAGAACTTTATTACGTAGTTACGTATGTCCAGGTAGGTATATACGAGATTTAAAAAAAAAAAAAAAAAAAAATACAAAGGTAGCGGACTGCTAGCTGTTGAATTATATCACAAACTGGAGACTGCTGAAGTTTAGCAACTGTTTTGAATTTATGCTCCAGATAATATGCAGGTATATAGGTATATGGTTATAAATATGGATATTATAAAATTTTTTCTAACATAATTTGCTTAGTTGTATAACTTTAATCTACAACCACAGGGATCTAAATGCTAATCACTCTCCCAGAGCTGGTTCAATCAAAACTCCAGAGGGAAATCAATTCTTTGACGTTGTGAATATACCGTTGAGGAGTTGAACGATAATTTCTACCGTTTTATCAAGGAGAATTATAGCAAAAATAAAATAAAATAAAATCAAATTTGTCTCGCTTGACTAAACCGTAAAAAAGCTTATTGGTAAGAGTTATGGAGAGCGTTCTGCACTTGTGTGTTTAACACGCGACTTTATCTCGCGCACAAAAGGAGGAAATACATATGCCAAAGTGATTTAGGGCCATAAATTTCAAGAGGAAAATTGGAGCAAAAGGAATCTAATCTAAACGAAAGATATGGAAGAAGAGGATGACTAGGTGTTGGATTTAGGGGGGGTTCACTAGGGATCTAGAAATAAATTTTTAGGACTTTCACTGAGTGTTCGTCAATTATCCTCGAGACGAGAAAGTATCGTGGATATAGTGGATAGTGTCAAGATATTCACCTACCACTCGCCCACAAATTGATTCCCAAGTTTATGACCCGACAATAAACTTCTAACACTAAAACATTTGAGTAAAAAACAATATTGGACATCCTCAGGCTCTTTGGGTCGTGAATTTGATAAAAATTTTGTGTCTCCGGATTCTGTAAGGTAAAAAAATATGCATGTGCCTGTGATGAGAGTAGAAACCAGCCTCCAGTGCAACTACATGTATCGATCAATCGATAATTACGCAAAACTGTGCGGGAATTGCAAGGTTATTATTTACCATAAAACAAGTGTTGCGAATTAAAACACAATGGTAATGTATTTCACCCAGCAGATTGATCTGTAATAATTAGACCAAAAATAATTGCGAATAAAAATATTATGATGAAATACTATACCAACTATAATACTTAACTTACTGCTGAATCAGCTGATACATATTTTTACGAGTTTGTTTTACGGTTAGACGATTTCACATCATATACCCTGCTAAACAGTTACCAAGGATACATATCACGTCACAGATGCCTGTATCTGTGAAGAGAATAAGAGATATCTTCTAACGTATGTAATAATTAGTGTCACAAATTGTCGCAGATATACACAGTTGCACCAATTTGCAATAGTTAGCTAAATGCTCAAGATAAAGCGAAAAAAAAAAGTTTCGAATAAAGAGAGAGTATACAGGTAAACTTGAGTGGAAAGAACTGCTTTTAGCGTTAAATATTGGAGCGAATGGTTAGACTGCAAATGACATTAGACAATTTTTTTTCTTATAGTCGGACGCAGTTTTTTGATAAAAAATTATTTCGGATGATTTTTTGTCTTTTCGTATCACTAGCGATATTGACGTTGCCAAATGAGTATATTAAACTTGTTCGACCACGATTCCCGCAGGACAGCCGACATTTCACTATTGCGTAAAAATGAAATTATACGACTATGCGTCTGCAGCGGTACGTAATCTACGAATATTTCGACATTACGTAATATAATGTTGAATCGAAACTTTTTTGAGACCAGGTATATTGATACTCGGACATATTTCTTCACGCGTTCCGAATAGAGAAGCAGGAGGATTTATACAAAATACAATTCATACAAAAACGCAACACAATGATATCAATAATTTTTCATAGGTGTGGGAGCACGATTATCGATTAGATTAGTTAGAGAATTGAATGGAATTGATCAAGGCAGCGAAATTTGTATAATAAGGAATAAACTGTTTTTTTTTTTTTCTCTCAAATATGCACATAGAGAAAAATTTTGAAGCCATCACAGTGACGAAACGATATCTCTGTTAAATCAAAAGTCTTGAGTGTATGTATTTTTTTGATGTAAGAAATTTTCCGTAAAACTTTCTACTTTTTGATTTAATAATATATAAGTTACATAGAAATTATGTCTTTGAAAAATTAATGAATCAGCGACTCGTAACAAATGTTAGGCTGTTTTCATTGCGGTTTTATTCTCGGTAAAATAAAGACAGAGTCCAGCTGAAAAAAGAGTGCTGAAAGCGTACCCAAATTACAAAAATTCTTTAAAAAATGATATCCGCTTTAATAAAGCAATCGACGTGACGACGTTTTTGGGCTCCCAAACTCTGGGAACAATTTATGATCAGCTTTTGTAAAAATGATGCCATGTTAAATAACGGAAACATTTAAGCACCCAATGAACTGTTTGTCCCTTATACTGCAGGCCTTAAAAGGTAGTTACAGTCTTTAAATGGCAGGAACTTGTGATTTTATATAAAAGCGTTAAGATATTCGTCGATCGAAATAAGCCGGCGATATTTAAAACAGAAAGTCACTCATTCACACTACGTACGTGGTTTGATTTCAGGAAATGGTTCGGCTTTTTAAGACCTTGGTTTTGGTCGAATCAGAAAACGTAGCACTGTGTTAAATTGGCCAATGCTTGGGGGCCGCGAAAAAGTACAATTTTCCGCGTATTGTTTGAGATAATTGAAAGGTTGGCCTAAATTTGACTAAGATTAGATGCTTGCGTCACTTGAGCCAATACATCACACAGGAAAATTTTATTTCGGGTATATAAATTCGCAGTGATTGTAATAATGTCGAAACTAGAGATCAAAAATTACGAGACTGACTGAACGATTGGTAATTTGCATCATTTGTCTTTTTAATATCTTTGCTTTCTCCCGTTATGTAAAATTCGAATGAAGGTATGCTGTTCGAGATATAAACATAATTTCAAGCTGCAAATACGGTACAGGTACCTTACCTGTAAGCCTTACCATCTCACTAGGTGCAGCAAGTGAGTATTAACCGAGTTGAACTGAAAGGTAAAATGCATCGCTCTGGCAGATGATAAATAAATAAAACGAAAACTTTTCCAGTCTGCATACTAAATAATCACCGCTGCATTATTAACGAGGAAAATGCTGATAAGCTCAATAATCGTGCGGTTAATTGGAGTCGATGTATTCTATAAAATCGTCAAAATTTCAGAGAGACCTATACCTGCCTGATAATACTTTATTTCCTCATTGATCGAGAATTGAAGAAGTTCATAACTACAAACATCGTGAATCGATATACGAGGCAGGTTTGTTTCGTGGAGAGAAATTTATGATTGGTGGTATAAAATCGACATTTATAAATATAACTTTCACGTGGCGAGAAGACATTAATATCTTCTGTGTTAACGATAACCATAGTTAGTATACCGGTGATGATTTTTACGACTGACTGCCCGCGGATGCATTCTGAAATCTATATTATTTTCTGATACTTGTCATAAAAGTGGAAAAATTATATTTAAATAAAAAAATTGAGGGAATAGCGTCAGAGTCCAGAAGATTTATTGATCTAACTTGAAAAGAAATCCTGTGATCGGGTAATTATCATGAATGAAGAAAAAAAAAAAAAAAATAGTTGGTCAGAACTCGACTCACTTTGACCGTTGACATTTTATTGCGAAGTGATCGCGGTTTGCGGGTCATTTTTTCATTTTTTTTTTTTTTTAACTCGTAGTTGTCGTCAAACGGTGAGTCGTTAAAGAAGTAGCCATTAAAAATAGCGGAGTAGTGACCAGTTTGAATAATTCCAAGATCGTTAATGTTTGAGTCAGGTTCACGGCCGCCACTTTCTTGGCCAAAATGACCAACCGCTACAGGACGTAAAGAAGAAGAAGAAAAAAAAAAAAAATGGTATTCCATTTCATGCAAGAAGTTCAGTCCTTGTTACGCAAAGTCATTATCGGTGGTCTCTATACAAGATCAACGAATTCTGCTTTTGGTTTCGTCAGAAAATTTGGAGTCTCGAATGAAGTTGCAGCTGTTCTTTAATTTTATTCATTGATCATGTAGTACTCAGTGAATAGATATGCAATTATTTATACCTTGTTCGATAGTCTGTAACGATGAATTAGCGAACCTTGAATAAAAAAGACTGTTGAGTATCGCGAATTATAGACCGTAACTAATAATGAGTAAGTAATTAAAATTCAATTCTTCCACTCATGAAGAGAATTTCATCGACTTTGTATGCGTTTCTATATGTATGTGTGTATGTATGTATGTATGTACGTACGTACAGGCGATACCCACGTTGTACTGTACTCATCATGAAATTGCTAGGTGCACCTACCTACACGAGCGGAATTTATTGTTCGGTAAAAGTGTTTCCGCGCGGTCACCTATAACGAACATAATTACGAGAGTAATTACCTTCGTTAATTAGATGTTTCTACAGGTATACAAATACGCTAAGTATCAGAGACAGTGGCTTTCTAACAATATGGGTATTATTGCATAGGATCAATTTCGGTTTCAATACAGTCGTTATGTATGGTAGTAAACATATGTTCAGATTCAATTACCTGTAGATCGCCCTGTACACATTGCAGTACAAAATTATTGTATTTATAATAGGAAGAACAATCCGCTAATTAAAATTCACAAAGTGTGAGTCTTCGTGCATATAATAAATAAAAACTAAGCAGTTATTAAATAACGGATCTGGTTTTTACGACGTAAGTATAGAACCACTGATTCCAATCTCGTATACCGCGTAATTTCTAAGTACGTAAATGCGGAATTAGTCGAATGTATTTTACGCGAGAAACCGAACTCATATTCTAAATGGGATATCGAATCGACTTTCCCTCAATTATTGCACTTGTATAGTAGAAGGAAAACACAGAAATGAATATGCTATTCCGAGCTCGCCTTTTGCTCGCAATTATCCTGATGCTCGAACCGATCAATCAAATCGACCTAATTTTATTCTCCAAATAGTCCACCACTCATAACTTTGGCATCGATTAGTTTCGATGAAAGGTAATCAGACACAACTTGAAGAAGAATTGAACACTGCTTGCTGTATAGCGGCGATAAAAAAACGATCGATAACCTAGATTCGCGTGTATAAGAAAGAAATTCTCTTCAAATCTTCATCAGTGTTTAAGCTTGGATTCGTCGATTACTTAGACAGCGATAAAAAACAATAAAAAAAAAAAAAAAAATTATATCGAAACATGAAACAAGCAGATATTTATATCCAACGTTCGATGCAGCTATGAAATATATTATATACTTAGACCAGTACAATAATTCTAAGAGTAATTATCCCCGACGTCAATTGTCTCATAATTACGAGTCAATCAATTTCTGCAATGGTATATATGTGCGCAAATGAATTAGAAGCCGCGATGAACACGGAGGCAGTTATTGTTATGGTAATAAATAAGCGGATTATATACCGAAATAACAATTCATGTATTATAGTATTATACAACAGTAACGACGTGAATTTTCGATTGGTATTGACAGTATTCATTATTGAAGAAACTTATATGCCGATCAATAAGGTTCGCAATGGGACGTGAATCGAAGAAATAACGACCGTTCAATTGAAGTTTGATCGGCTATATCCGACCAGGCTAATTTTCTCAGCTTAAATAGAGCAGTTCCTGTTACAAATTTACAATTTAA